>CM023456.1:139188119-139728039 GCA_013339765.2 Haemaphysalis longicornis
GAATGGACTTTTCGGCGGCGTCGAGGATGTGCGCCGTGGGGCAGTTGGGTAGCTTCTTCAACGTGTAGGTGTCCTATGGATGTGTGATGTAGTTTGGATGTCTCCGTAATTGTATTCCAGTTAGCTCTTGCTTCGTTGAACCTGTTATGGGAAGATGGACTGCATGGGCCTTTACCTGTATATGTTAGTGAGGTGGAGAAGTGGTCACTGCCATATAGGTCAGTGCCCACACCCCACTCAAGACATGGAAAGAGAATTGCCGAACCAATAGCCAAGTCAAGATTTGAGTATGTATTGTGTCCTATGTTATGGTATGTAGGCTGTTTCTTGTTGAAAAGGCATGCTCCAGAGGATGTTAAAAACTTCTCTATCAGGCGACCTGGGCATCCGTGGGAGAAGAGCCCCAAAGAGAATGGTGTGCATTGAAGTTGCCTGTTAGGATGTATGGTTCAGGAAGCTGGTCGACCAGCGCCTCAAAGTCAGAGCTCATAAGTGCAAGATCAGGAGAGATGTAGATGAGCATACCGTTATCAACCTGTGAAACATTATTGTACGGATGGCTACAGCCTCAAGGACGTGTTCAAGGTGACAGGGTGGCATGCTAAGGATTTGCGGGCGATTATGGCCACACCGCCAGAAGAGTGTGTGCAGCCATCCCTGTCTTTCCTGTATACCAGGTAACTATTCAAGAAATTTGTGTGTTTGGAATTCAGATGTGTTTCCTGGACACCATTAGACTTGGCTGGTTGGCATGCAGAATCTCATGCACGTCGTCAAGATTATTCAGAAGGCCTCTGCAGTTCCATTGAAGTATGTTTTCTCTTCCCATTATGATGTGTTAGAGCTACTGGAGTGTGACTATTTATGTAGGGTCTTTCGGGGCTTGCACTCTTGGAAGGGGTTTTCTGGCCTTCTCTACTGACGTGGACGTCGCAGCCCGTTCCTTCCGGTGCGATGAAAGCCGGAAGGGCTCGACGTCCATCTCGTCATCTGAAGGCAAGGGGTGCCCAGCGGACTAGGCCCCCTTACGTCGTACCCTTTCGGGTGTTCTTTGCCTGCGCTGCCAGTGCCGAAGGCGTGGAGAGCACCACAGATGGCACAGGCAGTGAGGTGGGGAGGGGGTCGCTGCGACTGCTTCTGTCTCCATCTCTGTGCCCTTGCGTGTGCTTTGGGCCGGTGGAGAGGAAGCAGTGGATGCAGCGGCATCCCCAACAGACGTTGTTGCCACCACAGCCGCTGCTGGGTGAGCGAGCGGTGCAGAGGCTGGTTGGGCTGCAATAGGCAGCCCAGGGGGAGGGGGGGCGGCGGCGGGACCAAGTCCGACTCTCGGTACTGGGTCCCTGCCGAAACAAGAGGCCGCTCCGCCCCACGGCAAGCTGCGTCGGCGTACCTCCCCAGGAGGAAACAGGCGAACCTCTTTCGCGCCTCTGGGAAGGTGATGTTTTCGGTTACCTTAACGTTAATGATTTTCTTCTCAAGATGAAACTTTTCACAAGCGCGAGAGTATGCTGCGTGTGGACCCTGGCAATTCGGGCAGGTGAAGATGGTTGCAGTGCAGTTGTCGGAGAGATGATCGTGCTGGGCGCATTTGGCACATGTTGTTCTGCCGCGACAGGAGTTGGTACCGTGCTCGAACCTCTGGCACTTGAAACAGCGCCGCGGGTTCGGGATGTATGGCCGGACAGAACAACGGATGAAACCGGCGTTGACATGTCGGGCAGTGTGCAGCGGTCGAAAGTCAGAATCAGATGTTTGGTGGCTATTTCTTTGTTGTCTCTCCTAATGACGATTCGCCTTACTGCTGTCACGCCTTGGTCTTTTAGGCCTTCGAGCAGATCAGTCTCTGTCTCGGTTAGGAGATCTGACTCAGATATCACACCCTGGGAGCTGTTGAGGCTGCGGTGGGGTGTGACTCTGATATCAAGGTCTGCCATGCGGGTTTGGCTGATGAGAGTTGTGGCTTGCTGCTGCGTGTTGACCTCAACTAAGACTTCACCGGTTCTTAGTTTTTTAGCATTGTACCTCTTGCCAAGGATGGTTTCAAAAAACTTCGATACAAGGAATACGAATTGTGAAGAAAGAGGCTTGGATTTGTCAACAGATTTAACTATCAAAAAACGTGGGTAGTTGTCGGGTTTCGGGGAGTTGATGGCAGGAAGAGGTGGAAAAGATTCTTCGGTGCGGACCCTTTTCAGGGTCCTATCAGGTTTGGAGGGGGTTTTCGATTTACTTGAAGGCATAGGAAAAAGCAGGGGACGGGGGTACTTCCTTCGCTCGGGTTACCCTGATACCGAGAGAGGTCCCGGAGCTCCCTGCTGGTAAACAGACAGGAGCCCATCCGCCGAAGCATCGACCTGGGCTCCGACGGCCACCGTTTGAGGTTTCTACCCTTCACCTTAAAAACACATCACCACGGCAGGTCACAGCTTATGTTGGGGGGCTCGGGGTCCGCGGTATCGCCAGTACCGTCACCATGAATACTCAAGGTGCCCCGCCTTGACATTCCTGATCCGTTGCTGGATCTGCTTCGTGACTACCTTACCAGTCGTCACTGCTACGTTCACTGTAACGGGCTACACTCCGGAACGTACTCAGCCACCAGCGGGGTGCCTCAATGCTCTGTCCTTGGACCTCTTTTGTTTTCACTCTTTGTCAACGATGTTTCGACAGCAATTCAGTACTCATCGTTCTTGATATACGCAGACGATATTAAAATATTCAAAGTGATTGCAACATCTCAGACTGTGCACAACTGCAAAGTGATATCGCCGCGTTTTCGGACTGGTGCAACAGAAATAAGTTGATACTTAACAGTGCAAAAACCAAAGTGGTGTCGTAAACCCGTAAAACAGATGATATCAATTTCACCTATCGTATAAGTGAAGAAGATCAGTATCGGGTACGTCAAATCAGAGACTTGGGAGTTTTGTTTGACTCTAAGCTCACATTTACAGCCCATACTAATGAGATTACCCGTCGTGCTTTGCGAACACTAGGTGCAACATGTCGTGTCTCCAGAGAATTCAACTATCCAGACACATTTCTTCAGCTCTATACCTCTATGTGTCGCCCTGTATTGGAATACGCATCCGTGGTCTGGAATGCAACGTGTCGGTCCAACACGGCGGCCATTGAGAGAGTGCAAACTAAATTTCTCTCAATACTAAAACATAGGTACGCTACTGCGAAGGCTAAAGATTATCCTTGTGTTGATGCCGCCAGCTTGCTTGTAATAGACCTACTACACAGCCGGAGGGCTAAGGCTGACCTTTTATTCTTGTACAAACTGCTCCACAGCCTCATTGATTGTACAGAGTTGTTGGGTGCCATAAATTTGAGAACCCCGACAGGCAACACCAGGGCACCTAGACCGTTTCATGTCCCCGCCCGTGTCAAGAGTCCCGTGGGACGCATTCAGCACCTATACAATATGCACGCAGAAAGTTTGGACGTATTCCATCGTCCCTTTCCAGCTTTTTGTAAGGAACTGCGTAGCTTGACAAACCTGGAGTAGTTTGCTTGCCCTGGTATATAACTTCAACTCACACACTTTATGCTGCCGGGGTTAAGGTTTATCTATCTATGTAAGCTAAATGTTTCGATGATTCACTTGTGTATGTAAGTTTTATGCCTTCATTGTGGCGTGATTTTTAGCTAATATCTTTTTCCGGTTTACATGTTTCAGTGTACAGAGTTTTAATCATGTCTTTGTCTTACACTTGCCTTGTTTGCATATGTGCGCGGGTCATGTGCGTGTGTCGACGTGTGTGTATCTCAAAGTGTCTCATTCTCGTTCAGACTAAACAATGCTATTTTCTATATTTTTCTGAGATATGTACTTTTCTTTCCGCACCAGCAAATCGTTCCTGGACAAGCTATAAACAATATTTGTTGATTCTTCATCATTTTTATTATTTCTGCTATTTGTTGGTCTGATCAATTATGTCTATACTCCAGCCATTGTTTTTTCGCTATTTTTCTGTCAAACCTGTTGCTATGTGTGTTGTGTGTCTCGACAAGATGGGACATTGCAAAGGCATCGCTCGTTTTACGCTAATACGCTAATACCAAGGCAGTGTAACTTTTCAGAAATCTAAACTCTCGTTTTATATGTACACTCTGTCTCTATCATATGTACTGTGTATTTTGTTGTATATTTCCTTTTCTCAAGTGCCTTGAACGTTTCTCTGGCCGAGGGCCATAGCTTGCAACAGTGTTTTTTTTTGCTTTTTTTCTGAATTCTGTAAGATTTTTCATATCGATGATTTTGTGTGTTGTGCCGTGCTGTTCTACGTTTCTTTTATTAATGTTTTGTATATGGTGTGCCAGCACCAAACCTTAGGGTTGTTCCTGGGCACCGAACATAAAGGTTGATTGATTGAATATTATTATTAAAATTATTATTATTATTATTATTTTATTATTCTTATTGCGATCTGTGGCGCAAGATGGCGCCTAGTGCGGATTTCTGCATTTTGTGCTCCCAGGCTTTCTTCGGTAAGCAAAAGTTTTTCCGCTGTTCCGCCTGTAAAAAACGTGTGCACGCGAAGTGTGTTGCGTGGCCGGACGCGGAGCTGCAACTTCTGAAGTCCGGTGCCCGGCCGTTCAAGTGCAATCTGTGTGAGACGGCCGAGGCGGCGACTAGGCCTAGCAGCATAGCTTCACTGACGAGCAACGACACCGGCCCGTCCGCCACCAGGCGATCTTCCCCCTCTTCCCTCCGACGGAGGTCACCGGCCGAAGAGGCCCCTGTTTTCCGTCCAAACTGGTTGGCGTTTGGTCTGATGCCGCTGTCCTCCGTGCGCTCCTCAAGCGGGATTCACACGACGGAGAAACCCTCTCATGGAGGCGGACGGATCTGTGACGTCAACACCACGTGACCGGATTTTCCGTCTTGGTGGCGCATCCACACGTGCGGAGCTACGCGGAGTGACTAGCAGACGACAGCGCGGAGGAAGCGAGGGCGAGGCTCGCTTCCTCCGCGCGAGCTTCGCCCTATGTGCCAAAAACTGGTTCCATTCCCTACGGAGGGCCGCCGCCGCCGAGAGAAAACATGCGGTGGCATTTTCTTTCCCGGAGCATCCGCGGGCGATCCCCACCGAGGGGCGGAGCCTAAAACCGGTCACGTGAGCGGCTCCCGCGGGCCAAAAAGAGAGGGCTCTCCGTCGTGTGAATCCCGCTTCACCGACGCGTTGGAGGGCATTTCTTTTTTGAGTGACCAACTGGCCCGACTGCGTGACGACAATGATCAGCTGCGCCGGGAGAATATGCAGGGTTTTGACAGCCTTCGTCGGGAGATTGAGCGGGAGCGGGCCCACCACACTGCCATCGTCGTTTCCGTTCGGCAAGAGGTACGCACTCTACGAGAAGATCTCGCCGCGCGGCAACCGGTTTCCCTGCCGGCCTCCCCCAAGGCCCCTCTTCTACCGGCGTGATGCTTTCAACCGCGGCGTCGGGTCTGGCTTGGTCTGGGTCACCTGTAGTCCCCGTGACAGCGTCGTTCGCCGCTGCCGTCGCAGCCGCTCCTGCTGTTACTGTGGTGGTGCGCCTAAAAACGTTCGAGAGCCACCACACCGGGGATCAACACGGACACCGCATCGTCTGCAACGGCAGCTTGCGTCGCCCGGCTCCAGCCGGAATGCTGTTGTCACTGGTGCCGATGTGGGGACTTCAACGTTCCCGGCGTAGATTGGGATGATCGCACTGTCAGACACGATTATCATTACATTTCCCAGAACGGCTACTGTCTGTTAGACTTTATTTCTTTCAGTGGTCTGGAACAAAGTAATAGGTGTAAAAACATTTGTGGTAACGTTTTAGACCTTTGCTTTTCCAACCAGGTGGGCCTTACCATTTCTCTGTCGGATACCGCTGGGTCCGTCCCGACAAATTTCATCCTGTCCTTCATATCTCACTGCCGTATGTGTCGGGGCAATCGAGATGCTCCGGCCATTCTGCACATCCGACGTACAATTATGCTGCTGGAGATTACGTTGCTTTTTGCAACTACTTATGTAACACTGACTGGTCTGTCCTCGTCAAACTTCTCTCTGTTGATGAACAAGTTGAGAAAATTTCTACAATTATTCAGCAAGGAATGCATATGTTTATACCAAGAACGTCCGGAAAGAAATCTAAATTTCCGAACTGGTTTTCTGCGGAACTGCGAAAGGCTTTAAAATGTAAAGCCCGTGCTCACAAGAAAATTCGCGGGACACAATCCGAAGCTTGGAAAAAGGAGTTTAAGTATTTCAGAGCCCTGTGTAAAGAGCTGTATGATCGCGATCGGTCAGACTACATAGCCAAGGTAGAAATCAGCGCTACGCGTGACCAGCAAATTTTCTGGCAGTATGTTCGCTCTCGATCTGCTGGCAAGGTTGCCGAAATCGTTAACCTTCTAGACGACAATGGAAACCCGATTGGAGATGTTTCTAATGCCTTTGCGGATCATTTCAGCTCTGTATTTCCAAAGGGTGAAGTTAACATTTTGTCCAACTCTTCCTCTGCGTCGTCTAAATTCTGCGTTCCCAGAATAAGTGAGGACGACGTTCGGAAAGCCCTGAAGCGCCTCAAACCGTCATTTTCCTGTGGCCCTGACGGCATTGCTCCCGCAATAATAAAAACCTATGGGAGCTTCTGATTCCTATACTAGGCGCTATGTTTATTAATTCAATTCAATCTGCTACTTTTCCAGCAGCCTGGAAGTTAGCACGCTTGGTCCCTGTCTTCAAAACTGGTGCCAAATAGTGCTAGAAACTATCGGCCTATTTCGCTTCTGTGTGCGGCGTCTAAGCTTTTTGAGACTGTGTTGCACGATGTTTTAACTTCCAGTGTTAAGGGCATACTAATTTCCGAAAAGCACGGGTTTATGTCCGGACGTTCCACAACCACTAACCTCGTTTCTTTCATGCAGCGAGCGTCCGAAGCGGTTCATCATAGGAGGCAGGTTCATCATAGGAGGCATCATAGGAGGCAGTACTGTGTACTTTGACCTGAGCAAGGCTTTTGATGTGGTCAGTCACCCATTGTTAATTTCTAAACTGTCACTCCTGAACATAGATAATTCGATTCTTGACCTCCTAATTAGTTACTTGCGTGGGCGGACCTGCTACGTAAATGTTAACGGCCAGCAATCCTATCGTTACTGCGTTTCAAGTGGTGTGCCACAGGGGTCTGTTCTAGGCCCTCTTTTGTTTTCTTTATTTGTCAATGATGTTTCCGCTGCTATAAGGCATTCTTCTTTTTTACTTTATGCTGATGACATCAAGATTTTCAAGGAAGTTTCGTGTCTTAGCGACTGCGGGCATTTGCAAAGAGACGTGGATGCATTTACACTCTGGTGTAAAGAGAACGAACTGATAGTGAACGCAGCGAAAACCAAAGTGTTGTCGTACACGCGTAAAACAGACTGCCTGCTTTATCACTACTCAGTTCATGATGTTACTTTGCCTCGAATCTCGACGACAACTGATCTTGGCGTGCTCTTTGATAACCAGTCGACTTTTACACCGCACGTTAGATGTCTGATGGAATTCCGTAGTGCAAAGACCTTCCTGAAACTGTACTCCACTGTCTGTCGTCCCGTGCTGGAATATGCCTCGGTTGTCTGGAATGGCACATGCAAATCTAACAGCGGGGCCATTGATAAAGTGCAGAATAAGCTGCTGTCCATACTTAGACATCGCTTCCCTCGCGAGTATCACCGTCTTGACTCCGGACCACGGTACTTGCAAGTGCTGCCTGATCTAAAGGCTAGGCGCGATACAGCTGACCTCTTATTTCTTTTTAAGCTCATACATGGACAAATTAGCAGTGCGGAACTTCTTTCTGAGCTCCAACTAACAGTGCCTCTTAAAACCACAAGAAAATGTCATCCTTTTCGTACTCTCAGCTCCTGTAACCGACATTGCCCGCTGTTCAGGCTGCAGAGCATCTGTAACTTCTATTCTGCAGCCGTAGATATTTTTAACAGCTCCCTCAATCAGTTCAGTTCAGACACTTGCAGAATTTTCATTCGCTAATATGCTCCCTCTTATTCTCTTACATGGAACTATATGGAATATTTCTTTGCTCCGTCATACTGAATGGATCTTGTTCTGGTTATAGTAACTTCTTTTTACCTGCTTGCCTTACTATATGGATAGTACGCTGTTTATATGACTTTTTTGTTTTTCATTTTGTGGATTGCTGTTATAACGTTACACGATTATCTGTAGTGTGCAGATGTTCCGTTTCATCTGTACGATGTAATTACGAATTCTGTTGTATTCTGTCAGTTTTGTTTCGTTCATGCATGTAGTGTATACCCTATCTACGTTTTCTAGTGGTTTGTGCGGTATACTTTGTAATATACATTGTAAAAGTTATTTTTTTACTGTTTTATCTTATACGTTGTCAAAGTGTTCTTTCCTTTCACTTTTTTCCCTTTTTTTCACTTGTATCCATCTGTGTGCCAGCACCAAGGCCTCACGGCTGTTCCTTGGCACAATAAATATACATGATTGATTGATTATTATTATTATTATTATAGTCAAGAAAATGTCGTTTATCCTCTACAACACTGCTCAGTACCGCTACTGCTTGCACTGATGTCTAGGTTAGCAGTGATCACTCAGAGACTCACAATTGTGAACTTGGAAGCACAGACTTGTAGGTTTAAGTTTTCGGAGGGGGAACAATGCGGCTTTTCGGGCCTCTGACCAGAAGTTCAATGAGGGAATTTTATTTTCACGATAAACTCGCCCGTTTTCCCTTCGTTTCTTTTTTTGTCCAAGAGCGCAATTTATGCCACTTGCTAAAACCATCCTATGTTGGAAGCAAACGTAAGCGGGAAACTGTCAAGCCAGCACGAAAGAGGAGCGCCGTTACAAGGCAACGTCCTGGGCAAGTGTGGGGTGGTTCGACTGCTTTAGAAAGAACGCCGGTCCACAGCAAACAGTAAGGCGATCTTCATTGCGGGCAGAAGCGCTCCTTGCGCTCTGGGGCGTCGCCTCGCCCGGCTGTCTCTGCTCGCAGCTGCAGGTGTATACTCGGGTAGAGTTTAAATAAGAACGGCAATATCTGATGTGGTGTAGCACTCCGCCGTTGCGGCGGAGCCGCATGTCAACGCGCACGGGCTTTTTGAAACGAGATTTCGCCTATTATTTATTTATTTTTTCATTGCAATATACTGCAAACGTTGACGGTCCAAGCAGGAGTGGTACAAGATATACACTGAAACAGTACACACAGTACGGCCCCAAAAACAATAAAACAATCAATAACCGCGACAATACTAGGTGAAAAGGAAAATGAAATATATACAAGACAGTCGACAACTTAGCAGCTGGATGCGTTCTCTCCAGAAGTAAAAAACTTAAACCGTTGCTTCAGAAGATGTACCTGTAAAGAAAGATTGAAAGAACACATGCAATTCTTTAGCGATGACGTCAGGCTTATATGGTTTTGTTTGCACATGAGAGCTGCGCAATAGTCGGGCAGTCGTCGGATAAGTAGCGCCAAAATTTGCGCGATTCGCTCTTCATGAACGAAGGCAGCGTGACAGAAAAGAAGCGAAGCCTTGCAGTGCAATTTTAACATTCAAGGTACTGGTCAGATTCTGAAGTTTGCCCGTCATTCTAAGCTTCCGACGTGGCTTAATTTTCTTTTTCATTTCTATTATATCGCGTGTAATCTAAGGGTATTCCCGATGAACACGTCTCGTTATTTTTAAAGGGACATAGTTCGTCTCACAGTCCCTCGTAATTTCTTTAAAGCGTGACCATATTCCAGTTACATCATTTATTTTCGAATTCACAGAAACAGGACTCTAAGTGGGCGAAGATAGCACTGTCGTAGTGACAATCCGTGACAAGCGCGGTACTGGGTTTTTCGTTTTTTGGGAAAGCGACAATCCATATGAAAAATTATCATCTTACGATCGGAGATCCCATCCTGAACATTAACAGTGCAATCTTCAAGTGCACTGCTCACCAGCATAAGATCGAGCAATAAAGAACAAGTGCCCTGTAACTCGTGTATGAGAAGACACCAATTGGTTTAATGAGAAGCTGAACGCAGTTAGTAACAGCGATTCTACACTTGCTGTCTCTTTGCCATCGTGAGCTAGTTCAGGCCAATTAATCCCAGGCAGGGTAAAATCTCAACATATAATTATTTTTGATCGTGAACTTGTTCGTTGCGCAATGTAGTTATGCATTATTTCTACACATGCGCGAGAAGCATATGCCGGTCGGTATACACCACCCAAGATTATAGATTTTCGATGATATGTACCTTTGCCCCATACACTTTCATGGTTATCAATGTCATCTAGGCGGGTAAACTGCAGGGTGGTTTTAATGGCAATTGCTACTCCTCCACCTCGCGTTGCTCTATCTTTGGGAACTAGTTTGTATGAAGCGGGAAATATTTCAGAATCTTGAACGTCATCATGGAACCAGGTTTCGTTAATAATTAGAATATGGGATAATGAGCAAATATGGTGCTCTCCAAAAGATGCGTTTTATTAATTATGCTACGTGCCTTGACCTAGATGATTCGGAGGTTTTTGGTGTGGTCCTGTCATTTCACGGTTGATCTTTTCGAGCGTGGCTTTTCCGCAGACGCAGACGGTGCTGTCACCCCGATTCTGCAATCGTTAGCGGAGTCCCAAGCAAAAATATTCTTAACAACTTTTATCTTGTCGTATAGTCGCGACCCTTTAGCACCGTTGGCGTTTTCCTGCGCAGCGGAATCCAGAGCTTAGCGCAGTATATCCCGAATCCTTTTCGAAAAGTCCTCTGAAAAGATGATTTCAGTTCTCTTCAGATTATTGATCACGACAGGATTTTGGTCTTTTCGGCGAAGTCATAAAACCGTACAATAACTGGCCGATGGTTATCTTTCCGATATCTTCCTATACTGCGAACTCGCTCCACTGGCCTAACTTCGATATCTGAGATGTCCTTGAATAATTTCAGCTCAATTGCGTTTTCCAGAGACCTGAAATCTTCGTTTGGTTCCTCACTGAAGCCGTATATTACCAGGTTATTGCGGCGACTTCTATTTTCTAAGTCGTCTACCTTGGCCAACCGTCTAAGACCTGCGTGCTCGCGTTTTTACAGGTCGCTTCACATTCCGCAAGTTTTTGCTCAAACGTATGAAACCCTTATTCATTTCTTTTTCGATTGAAGTAACCCTCCTCTGAATACTGTCAACCATTGATTCAACTTGTTTTTGGTTAGTGGTTGATTCTTTCAGACTTTTGTTGGAATTAGGTTGCTCGTTCAAAATCTTTTTCAACATTTCGCTCACAGAACCTGACTCCAAATCGGAATCTGAAGTTGGCCGAGGATTGAGTTAGACTTCGCCGGAAGCCAATAATAACATCCTAATCCCAAAATACAATCATTTCACTGTGGCAACAGGCATTGTGGCCTTGGACGGGGTAACATCGTCTTCTTCACACCTAGACTTTTGGCGGTCTCTGCAGGAATTCAAGAGCAGATTAAGTGCGAGAAATCCCAGAAACAACTCGTGTCATGTTTTAAATTCTCGCAGTAGGGCACTTTTTGTGCCGCGCGGAATAACAGCCGGCCGCGGGAATGAGGCGCAGGGGCAACTTCCGTTGTCGTTCCCCTAAAGTCCCGAGTATAGTGGTTTCGGTGAAGGCATGGATGAAGCAAAAACATTCGTTTGTCTGGCGGAGGAACGCCGTGCAAAACCTGCGTTCAGTAGAAAATTTTTATTCCTTCACGTCGTGCAACTTACATCCTGTTTCTTCTACCTAATCAACACTTCAAATTACGTATTGTTAGTGGCTTTTACCTTTTTATAATAGCCATTAGGAATAAATTTTGAATAAGCTCTATACCTAAGCCTGAAGAAGATTGCGTGCTGTGGGAATGATTTTGATGTTTTGCGTATAACCACGTTGAGCACAACAATATAATCTTGTTGAACAAAGGAAAACCAAACTTCTAGCACTCCGTCCAATTTCGAATCGACAACATGAAATCACATAACTTCATTCCACTTTATTACGGTACTTCGATGCTGCTGCAGGTTGAAGGCTGGGGTTGTTGTCAACGCGCTCCAGTTTATTTCGGGCCTGAGTGTTTAAAAACAAATGAAGGGTGAGCTACTTTTGGGGTCTGGTATCGTGCGAGAATCTCCTCCTATTCAGCTGAATACGAAGAATACCTTAACAAAGCCATGCTTTCGTCGCAATTTTCTTTGAAATTTATTATCGCGCCATACAGTTTGCGTCAGCAGAAATCTGGCATGCTGTAACTCAAGGCCCCCGGCCTGTTACCCGAGTTTGGGGCTGTTTTAGACTTTAATTTACCACCACTCCCCGTGTGCACTAAAGCGTATTCTGGTTGACCTTCAGTGCCCTCACTAGGCTGGGAACCAATTTGGGAGACAGTTTTCAAGCCACACCATCGCATGGCTGCGCTGAGGAGAAGCTGAGAATAGGGCCCCTGTTCTTCTTGGCCCTCGAGTTGGTGGCCTGAGGCTACAGCTGGTACCCTCTAATTCATCACAGTTGCACGCCTCAATGGTCCCCCGTGGTTCTTCGCCTACTATGCGTCCTTTCCCGAAGCAAACTGACGCAGTCCGCACCCCGCCTTTGTTTATTTGTGCGGCGCTCATACCCGGCGATTCCGCTAGATTAGGAAAGGGTTTTGGAGGTCTCTGCATCGAGATTCCATGGCGGGTATTGAATAGAAGAGTACGGTGTTGAACACCGAGCTTGGCTACAATTCATGGGTGAGCTAGAGGACCTGAAAAAGAAATAGTAACTGTGACGGATGGAATGGAAACATCGCAGGCGAGCAGGGGTAATTAATAACGACTCGTGTCTAAAAATGCCGAGGCACGCACTCAGGGATTGCGCTGCCGTACATCCGCAAATATATCAAACAATGAACTCAAAAGCCCTACGTCTGTCGACAGCAGTGGAAAGCGAAAAAGATGAAGCACCTCGCCACTGCAAATAGCTCTTCAACAAGAGGGCTTCTTTGATCTCAAAGCGCCCCTTTTTTATTTTGTACGCCTTGATTTTGACAACTGCCCGTCCTTGCCAGCGCAGAACGGACAGTAATCTTTCTTCTGGAGTCACGCATCTGTAACGCGTTAATCAATTACATCACTCCGTTACACAAAAATGTTTTCCGCGCGCAGCCTGAACAAAACTAAACAAAATAAGTGAGAAGTGCATATAGTTATGTATCTCACTCGAATACATCTTTCTCACTCGGTAAGTTATTAATGTCCTCCGCAATAAAACTGTATGTTCTAAGAAAAACAAACTCGCAAGAACAATCTATGCGGGCTACTTGTTTTTTTCGGAGATTTCCGACGGCTCATCTGTTCTTATATATTTTTTGTCTAGTGCAATCAATTTTCTGCTATTCCGAAATCTGCACATTGCCCGAACAGGGCTAGAACTAAGCAATAAACAAAAGCAAGACTACGCACCACGTGGTTCTCCTCGTAGACGAGATGCATTTTTCTATGGGTGTATAGAGCGCGTTCAGTGGAGGAAAATGAGCTATTCGAATTCTTGCGGCTTTTTTTAGCCTAACTAGACAGGCAGAATGGCGCATATCTAGATCTGATATGACCCGGCTGACCCAGGGCTGCTTAGACGCATTGGCCAC
The DNA here is from genome assembly GCA_013339765.2 of Haemaphysalis longicornis. Taxonomy (NCBI): domain Eukaryota; kingdom Metazoa; phylum Arthropoda; class Arachnida; order Ixodida; family Ixodidae; genus Haemaphysalis; species Haemaphysalis longicornis. The sequence continues at coordinate 139,201,766 of CM023456.1, forward strand.
CTTTTGCTCTGAACATTGAGGCATGTTTCGTGAGAAGAAATTGCTAAATTGCTACTTGCTATTTTATCTCTTCTTCCGAACGTGAATGCAAAGAGCACAGGTTCCCCACAAAGTATGCGTATCTATCAAAAGCTGTCCGAACCCCTCCCTTTACGACCTCAAAGAAAGCAAAACGAAACAATATATGATTCACGCGGTTTGGCTCGCCGAGTACATGGGCGTCGCCACTGGGGTTCAACAGATGCATTACCATGCCTCTCCCAAGCCACGGCAAGATTTGACATCTCTCCCCGCGACAAGAATATCAGCTACACTGTAAAACAACTTCTCTGCTATACGCAACAACCCGGGGGTAATGTATTGCCGACCACTTTCTGTAATTTCTAGAATGGACAGTCTGTAGTACGGATGTCTCGACCTCTATTACGGAACTTCCGTGCAAGCTAAAATGTAATGTGTCCGTTTTCTGCTAACAAAAATTTGTAACTCAAAGTTGCACGGAAAGCACCCATTCTGTCCAAAAACAATTCGTTACTCGAATCGTAAGGTGTCCGTTCTCGGGTAACAATCCCATTACTGGTATGTATAAATAGTGGTTGCGCAGCGGCTTTAGTAGCAGGTGTCGAAAACATACAGGCGTTCCATGCGAGCCCAGTATATCTGATCATGCACGTTCACCATATGTATGCACGCAGGCAAAGCCTTCAGCTCTCTCTGCAAACGGTTTCTGACACGTGTTGGGCTGAACACAAATACATACCATTTATTTTTTACAAGCTGAACCCTCTGTCTTGTTCCGTGACATCACCTTAAAAAGAGAACTAAAAAAACAAGACCGATTCGCCACTACCCACAAAGTTAAATTTAAAACTAAAATTATTTGTGTTATAACTTTCACTGCTCCATAAATACAGACAGAAAAGGGAGTTACGAAAAAGCTCTAGTAGACAGCTTGACAAGGCCGCATCCCCCTTTTTACTCAACAGCAGCGCATCTATCAAAATCAGCCTGGAACCGTCCCTTTACGACCTCAAAGGAAGCAAAACCGAAAGCAATGTATGATTCACATGGTTTGGCTAGGCCCAGAACATTGGCGTCTCCACGGGTGTTCTACAGGGGCATTATCATCACCCCTCGCACCCCCCGAAGCCAGGCACACATTTGCCATCTCCCCCCGCGAAAAGGATATCAGCCACCACTGTCGTCTGATAGAATATCACCCCCAAACTCTCGGGTATGCGCCGAAACTTAGCCCTAATCTTACGCTTTGAGAACCCAAATGGCCGAAGCCGCCGCCGGAGCCCACTTCTAGCCGCCGCTGAGGCGGGTAAGAGGCTAACCTCCTTTGCTTCAAAACAATGTTGGACAAATAACTGTCGTTTCCTTCCCTCCCTCCCTCCCCTCCCTCCCCCCTCCCTCCCTCCCTCCCTAACGAGTCAGCAGGTACCCGCAGATTGATGTGCAATGACCAGAATGAGCATTTTGCTACACTGACAGCAGCAATTCACAAGTATGTTCCGTAGTTTAGGCTCAACATTTTTCTTTGGGTTTTTTTTGTTGTTGTTGTTCAGCCAACCACTGCGGTTATGTGCCGCCCTCTGGAACTGTTATAGCTTTCAAAAAACAGCAGCAGCTGTAGTGTAGGTGACGGGGATGAAGCCTAACATTACGCGGCTGGACCACACGACGTCAACCATTGAAGTACAATGACTCGCGCGGTCAGCAAATACCAGTGACCAATATCTAAGTCGACAAATGCCAACGAACGACGTCTGTCGTGGTTATTTTATTACACTGGAGGCTTTTGTGTTTTGACTGAGCTTTAACCGATTTTCCCGCTGAAATACTCCAAACAACAACCGTAATGCTCCTTCAATTACCGGTTCACGGTAATCAAAGCGCACCGTAGAGGCACATCTACTCTGTTTTATGGGATGACAGGCCCTTGCTGGTTCGTCTTTTCGTCATATTAAAGTAAACCACATGTAATTACCGAACTACTGAATTTTAACAAGAAAAAAAGGTCATTTGGTCTGAACAAAGGTAAAGGTTTTATTAAGGCAACTCGAGGAACAAGCGGATACTCTGGACGACCGCTCATGGGATTTTGTGAAGCAGTAATACTAGGAACTAATTTCATTCCTACTGTTTTCTGTTTGAGCACGTTTCGTTGTTATTGGCACGCTATGCCCGCAGTGGGGTCGTAGTTTTTAAACTCCCTGCTTGATCATTTCAGAAACGCAATCGTTCTTCGACCGTAAATAATAGAGTTTTATTGAAAAAGTAAAAGGGTTGCGGAATGGGGATTCGGCCGAACACTGCTCCGGTTTAATGCCAAATAGGTAATTTTCTTTTTCAGAACCAGCACGTCCTTTCAGCTTCTTTTATTACGCATTTATTGTGGTTTCTGGAAAAAGCTTTACCCCAAAAATGAAACTTGAACGCCGAAGCAGCCCTCGGCCTGCCAAGGCTAATTAAATTACCACAGGCTGATTATTTGCTTTCTTCCGCTCGAAAACATTTTTTTTCTGTTGAGGTCGCTTACGAGCCTAACTTTCCAGACGCCGGTAGGCATGGGTAGTATAATAATAAGCTTTTTTTTGGCTTTGTCCTTGAACGAATTTTGATGCGCTTTACTGTACAGTTGTCGCTATGCATTCCTAAAATGCACTTACAAAATAACGGTCTCTTAACTAAATAATAACTCGGAACTGATTTATATTTTAGATGAAGTTTCAATTGTATTTTTAAATATGAAACCTTGATGCCATACCCAGCAAGACTAACAAAATGTTTCCGTGAAGCCGGTTTAACCTTTGACCCTTGGTAGTTCGTTGCTGTGCACCGTGTATTGTTTCGGAAACCATTTCTTTTTAATAGTTTCAGTCATACTCCGTTGCATGTCTTTGAAGAACCTTTCCCTTATGGCGCATTTGATTTGCAAATGAGATGTGTGATGAATCTGCTACAGTTGCGATCAGTTTTTCTTTTTTTTTTGAACCCTCAAATATCATTAGAATGTGTCCTCATTTGCTGGCAATTTTCTTACCGCTGTAATGCATATTTAGAACGGTGCTGCAACAATAACAAAATGACCACAGGACCATGCCCCCGAAAAAGGTTAACGGTGTGTTCCATTACAAGTTTTAACGTTCAGTGCTGCAAGTCGTACACATTGTAATTTACTTTCGATACACTTATTTCTCGTCCCCAATGTCAACAAGTCAGGAAACATTCCGTAAGTTTCCACATTCATTTAGTGTTTACAGCACATCGTGTACTCATTACAGTCACGTACAGTTCTCACAAGGCTTTGATTGATGTTTCCTTTGCTGCGTGCTTACCATGTTTATTATTATTCATGTACATAACACGTTTCGCAGAGTATATCTAGAGAAACGAGTTACCAAGACCTGATAAAACAAGAATGAAAGCAGAACATTGGAAGGCTCTGATCAAAGAAATCCCGCCGGGACCCTATCGCGTCCGCCGGTGGCCAGTGGCCATATAGCGTCGCAGTCGGCGACGTAGGCGCGGTTCAAGGGGAAAACATTCAGTAACTATTCCTGCATGACGCATGCCAGGCATGTGGTTTGCGATCTCTAGACAGCACGGCTGGTGTGAGTTACATTTAGTCAGGGTAAAGTTCCAAGTGCTACTGCTTTCCCCCCAAAAAAGGAAAGGTGTTAGTTGTCTCACAATCAGTGAGATGGGCGGAAATGGTTACTGATGAAGCTGGCTTATTGCCGAGACCCGCAGATACGCACTCTAGTTATCTTGCAAATGGTGTGCTCGCACGTCCTTCGGGGCTGCTTGTCCCTCTAAAAATATGCTTAGTCATCATGTCGCACCTTTTTCGTCTACCGGCTCTCCCACCCTTAAATAAATTGAGTGGCGGAGTAGCGAGTGTCCTTCTCTTCCTGAGGGACAGTGATGATTGAGTAGACGGTAAATTGGAAGAACCCTCTGAAATAGCAGTTAATAAGGTTGATTATCTCTTCTCTCAAAGAGGCTGATTTGTGTGAGACACTCATCAGCAGCGCATTGGCGTAAGTGCACATATCGGGTTTCACCATACTCAGACTTCATACCAACTCCGTTCGATTGAAAAATTTCTTTGAGGTATCTACCACCCCTCGTGATGCGTAGTACAAACGCTATTGGCACTCACCTTTACTTACAGCGCGATCACCGGGCGAATAAACGCTGCGCATCGATGTCCCATCAGCGGGCAGTCTACGGAAGCTGGCTATAATTCTTATCTCAGAATGTCACGTTACGTGGGCAACCCGTAATGACGGTCACCATTCTTCTCACTAACGGTCGTCAGTCTTGTCACTAATCCCTCTGCCGAGCGATGACAATGTTGTGTGTTCAGGAATCTTTGATAACGTCGCGATGAGTTACAAGTTGATAGCGAGTGCAATGCGATTCTTTGTGTGTGTGCGCTGACATGCAACATCCGGGCGACAGACTGTAACACGCAGTCGACATAAACAGACCTCGGGCACAACCAAGAAAACCCGCTGTAGTCTTCGGGAACTTCCCCAGTGTACTTAAAGGAGCCATGAAGAGAAAACACAAGTTTGGTTCATTCGAAAGACTGCCTCGTTGGAATCATACTGACACCACTTTTAACATAAGATTCGCTCAATTAGGCTGCATCATTAGGAAAAAAGGGTATGGCCATGCGACCCACTAGCTCATTTCCCGCAACAGAACCTATGATGTCAACCAGACAGCTCTGCGATTGGCGGTGGGCGGCAAAAGCAAATGCAAATTAGGCAAAGATTATAAGCTTGCCGAAGGAGCCGTTTGCGCTTAAATGTAGGGCACATTCGTTTAAAGCCCTCAGGATGGTCGGAAAAACAGTGGAAGTAACGAAAGCACACGTAAACATAGAGTACCGATGCTTACGCTTCTGTTGGTACTGCGCGCACTATGCTTATTTTAGCTGCACATGACTGCGGGGCTTTGGGGTTGTTGGAGACGATACTGGCCGATTGACGCAAGCGACCACGTCTTCCGTGACCATGTTTAATTTCATTTCATTTCATTTATTAGCTCCTTAAAGGCCCGAAGGCATTACTAAGGGGGGGGGGGGGCTTGCGCCAAGGTATAAGAATACATACACCGAAAAAACAACAACAACAAGACTACAAAAAAAACCAACATCAGTTAGGAATAGCGTACTATTGTAAACATAATTACTCGACAGAGAGAGGGAGAGAGAGAGAAAAAAAAGAAAGAACGTGACAACGGAATTTTCACAATTGATTCGGCAGGGGTATCACGTGAAGGCTGAAAGGTTCGCCGTTTCAAGTTTTTTTGCGAAATAATTTTCGGTTAGGGCATGAAGCTATGTCATTGGGTAGGGAATTCCAAATTGCCATTGCGTGAGGAAAGAAAGAACTATTCATTGATAATTCGCGTCTCAACTGGGGCCAGTTGGTTCATTCTGATCCTAAACAACAGCGCAAAAGACAAGGACTAAGAAAGAAGCACAGACAAGCGCTGACAAACAACTGAGCGTAATTTATTGCTGCTCGCTTATAAATACGCTTGTCACACATAAAAATACACAAAAAACAGAAGATTTACACAACCATGAGAAAACGTAATCACGTCTTGTCATATCTACAACCACACGTTTACCCATTAAGGTAATTTATCTCTTTTTGTGTTAAAGCCACCGACGGCTTGCTGACGCATTTTCTTTCTTCACCGCAAGTCTCGAACGCTTCGTGAATCTCCCTCGTGTCTGTATCTCTGTACCGCTTCAAAATGGCGCAGTCATCCAGAAAGGGCACACAGCCGCATGATGTGCAATGAAGAGCGAGGTTGCTTCCCGTGCGTGTTTTCATCGAGTTGGCGTGTTCACGCAGCCGGTCATTCACGCATCTTCCAGTTTGCCCGATGTACGATCTACCGCAACGAAGGGGAATGTCGTAAACAACTTCTTTGGTGCACTCCGTGAAGCGAGTGGCATGATTAGTGGTGCACGTTCTTCGATCTTCATTATTTGACTCAGCATTCACTTTGCCACACAAGTTACCCAACTTGTTTTTTGCTGAGAAGACCACATTCACGCCCGCCCGGTTTCCTACTTTCTTGAGGCGATGCGATACGCCATGAATATACGGTATAACTGCGACCTTCTTCTTGACTAGCTCCGGCTCTTTCTGCCTACGAGTCCTTCGTCCAGTAAACTCGGCTAGGAGCCTTTCCGCTACCGCCGTCAGACATTGGTTCGGAAAACCTGCCGCCCCCAACCGCCTCACTTGGGTATAAAAACTTGTTGGAGCCTGGTGGGGGCACGAACGAATCAGGGCGCTTCTTAGTGCAGTCATGGCAATACCCCTCTTCACCAATTTCGAATGCGCCGACGAAAATTGGAGCAGAATTTTTTGGGAACGCGGTTCGTACCTCCAGCACACGTGGTCTTCTGCGAACAGGAGACTCTGATCCAAAAATCTGAGGCGTCCTTCTTCAGGGAGTTTCTTCGTGAGGGTAAACACATCCAAGACCGAAGCAAATATCCCATATATCCGCTCCACCTGTGCCACCTGGTTGTCACCCTGTTTGTACACCACCAAAAAATCATCCATGAAGCGGAACACCTTCACGACGTCTGATTCCTTGAGGGCCTCATCCAGTCTTCGATCAAAGCGGGCCAACAAGAGGTTGCTGAGTACGGGTGCCAGGCATGAACCGATGCACACCCCATCCTTCTGGATGAATACTTCATTATCGAACTTCACTATCGTGGACTGCAGGTAAAATGACAACATGCTGACGAAGTCATCCGCACTGATGCCAATAGAATTCTGGAACCCAATTGTTCCGCCCTCGTCAATTCCATCCTTGACCGCATCGAGAAGCAGCGTTTGTGACATCGAATAATAATGTGTGCATCGGTTCATGCCTGGCACCCGCACTCAGCAACCTCTTGTTGGCCCGCTTTGATCGAAGACAGGATGAGGCCCTCAAGGAATCAGACGTCGTGAAGGTGTTCCGCTTCGTGGATGATTTTTTGGTGGTGTACAAACAGGGTGACGACCAGGCGGCACAGGTGGAGCGGATATATGGGATATTTGCTTCGGTCTTGGATGTGTTTACCCTCACGAAGGAACTCCCTGAAGAAGAACGCCTTAGGTTTCTGGATCAGAGTCTCCTGTTCGCAGAAGACCACGTGTGCTGGAGGTACGAACCGCATTCCCAAAAAAGTCTGCTCCCATTTTTGTCGGCGCATTCGAAATTGGTGAAGAGGGGTATCGCCATGACTGCACTAAGAAGCGCCCTGATTCGTTCGTGCCCCCACCAGGCTCCAACAAGTTTTTATACCCAAGTGAGGCGGTTGGGGGCGGCAGGTTTTCCGAACGAATGTCCTGACGGCGGTAGCGGAAAGGCTCCTAGCCGAGTTTACTGGACGAAGGACTCGTAGGCAGAAAGAGCCGGAGCTAGTCAAGAAGAAGGTCGCAGGTTATACCGTATATTCATGGCGTATCGCATCGCCTCAAGAAAGTAGGAAACCGGGCGGGCGTGAATATGATTTTCTCAGCAAAAAACAAGTTGGGTAACTTGTGCGGCAAAGTGAATGCTGAGTCACAAAATGAAGATCGAAGAGCGTGCACCACTAATCATGCCACTCGCTTCACGGAGTGCACCAAAGAAGTTGTTTACGACATTCCCCTTCGTTGCGGTAGATCGTACATCGGGCAAACTGGAAGATGCGTGAATGACCGGCTGCGTGAACACGCCAACTCGATGAAAACACGCACGGGAAGCAACCTCGCTCTTCATTGCACATCATGCGGCTGTGTGCCCTTTCTGGATGACTGCGCCATTTTGAAGCGGTACAGAGATACAGACACGAGGGAGATTCACGAAGCGTTCGAGATTGCGGTGAAGAAAGAAAAATGCGTCAGCAAGCCGTCGGTGGCTTTAACACAAAAAGAGATAAATTACCTTAATGGGTAAACGTGTGGTTGTAGATATGACAAGACGTGATTACGTTTTCTTATGGTTGTGTAAATCTTCTGTTTTTGTGTATTTTTATGTGTGACAAGCGTATTTATAAGCGAGCAGCAATAAATTACGCTCAGTTGTTTGTCAGCGCTTGTCTGTGCTTCTTTCCTAGTCCTTGTCTTTTGCGCTGTTGTTTAAGATCAGAATGAACCAACTGGCCCCAGTCGAGACGCTAATTCAGTTCATTTCATGCCAAAGGGGCGCTGTTTTTTCGTCCTTCTTCCTAAATCCCTCTTTTTGTGTAAGCTTATTAATAGTGGCAACATGCCGTGCCAGGCTGTATACCTTTGCTATCACTCAAGACTACGTCCCTCCGGAGGTGTTGTATCTCGTCGGACCACTTCCGCCGTCCAGTAGGCTGAACCTGAGCGTCTGCCGCGCCTTGAGGTCGGAAGCCTGGAGGCAGATCCAGCTGTGCAAGGATAGTCTTCGCACGAGGTGCCACCAAGAAGGACCACCCAGCAAAGGCCACCAGCGGTTCCAGGCAGAGCTCAAGACTGCGGCACAGATCTCGGAGTTTATCTGGGGTAAGATGATTGCCTTCCTGCCTAAGCGGAGAAAATCTAGAACTTCAGGTCAGGCCATTCATCACATTGGGAACCCTGTAGTGCCAAGAGCAGTAGGAAAAGTGTTGCAGATAGGTTCGAAGTTCTGCAGTCAGCCAAAACTGGACAAGCCTGAACTGCTGTCGCTTGTCAGAAGGGTAGCTGCGAAAGCTAGCTCTGAAGATTTCAGCAGATGCGTCCTTGAGGGGGTTGATGGCCTTCCTCAGTCCTTGCAGGGAGGGTCTACTATACGCACCCGACAGGTGGTGGAGTCACTGAGGAGGGCGGACTTGAGACTACTGATGTCAGACAAGGAAGGAGGCTTTGCGGTGATGCCAGCTCAAGAGTATAAACGCAGAACCGTGAAGCGATGGTAGAAAATTTCCGAAAGGAGGAGAGAAGGAAGCCAGATAAGCTAAAAAAGAAGGCAATCAACCTTTGTGAAAGTTTGGGACTGGACAGCCTAACAAAGTCAGTCAAGTCGGCAAGTGGACTCAGCTTGTGCGCATTCTTTTCGGCGAAGACCCACAAAGACGGCTGTCCTCTTCGGGTGATTGTTTCTGAAAAGCGGTCGTGGCAAAACGTAATGGGAAGGTACCTGCAAAAAGGCTTGTCCCTCATCCCAATCGTGGACCCCTTTCTTGTAAAAAGAGCGCTGGCGGTATCCGAATTTTTCGATAGGAAAACCAGGAAGGCCTAAGTGCCTTCTCGGTGGACGTGAAGGATCTTTATTATTCGATGCCAGAAACGCTGCTTCTCGATGCGGTCAAGGATGGAATTGACGAGGGCGGAACCATTGGGTTCCAGAATTCTGTTGGCATCAGTGCGGATGACTTCGTCAGCATGTTGTCGTTTTACCTACAGTCCACGATAGTGAAGTTCGATAATGAAGTATTCATCCAGAAGGATGGGGTGTGCATCGGTTCATGCCTGGCACCCGCACTCAGCAACCTCTTGTTGGCCCTCTTTGATCGAAGACTGGATGAGGCCCTCAAGGAATCAGACGCCGTGAAGGTGTTCCGCTTCGTGGATGATTTTTTGGTGGTGTACAAACAGGGTGACGACCAGGCGGCACAGGTGGAGCGAATATATGGGATATTTGCTTCGGTCTTGGATGTGTTTACCCTCACGAAGGAACTCCCTGAAGAAGGACGCCTCAGGTTTTTGGATCAGTCTCCTGTTCGCAGAAGACCACGTGTGCTGGAGGCACGAACCGCGTTCCCAAAAAAGTCTGCTCCCATTTTCGTCGGCGCATTCCAAATTGGTGAAGAGGGGTATCGCCATGACTGCACTAAGAAGCGCCCTGATTCGTTCGTGCCCCCACCAGGCTCCAACAAGTTTTTATACCCAAGTGAGACGGTTGGGGGCGGCAGGTTTTCCGAACCAATGTCTGACGGCGGTAGCGGAAAGGCTCCTAGCCGAGTTTACTGGACGAAGGACTCGTAGGCAGAAAGAGTCGGAGCTAGTCAAGAAGGTCGCAGTTATACCGTATATTCATGGCGTATCGCATCGCCTCAAGAAAGTAGGAAACCGGGCGGGCGTGAATGTGGTCTTCTCAGCAAAAAAAAGTTGGGTAACTTGTGATGCAAAGTGAATGCTGAGTCAAATAATGAAGATCGAAGAACGTGCACCAGTAATCATGCCACTCGCTTCACGGAGTGCACCAAAGAAGTTGTTTACGACATTCCCCTTCGTTGCGGTAGATCGTACATCGGGCAAACTGGAAGTTGCGTGAATGACCGGCTGCGTGGACACGCCAACTCGATGAAAACACGCACGGGAAGCAACCTCGCTCTTCATTGCACATCATGCGGCTGTGTGCCCTTTCTGGATGACTGCGCCATTTTGAAGCGGTACAGAGATACAGACACGAGGGAGATACACGAAGCGTTCGAGATTGCGGTGAAGAAAGAAAAATGCGTCAGCAAGCGATCGGTGGCTTTAACACAAAAAGAGATAAATTACCTTAATGGGTAAACGTGTGGTTGTAGATATGACAAGACGTGATTACGTTTTCTTGTGGTTGTGTATATCTTCTGTTTTTTGTGTATTTTTATGTGTGACAAGCGTATTTATAAGCGAGCAGCAATAAATTACGCTCAGTTGTTGTCAGCGCTTGTCTGTGCTTCTTTCCTAGTCCTTGTCTTTTGCGCTGTTGTTTAAGATCATTGATAATTTACGGCACTTGATTCTAGAGATTGGGTGACTGTGTTAAGACGGGCAGAAGCTCTTGGTGGGGGAGTTAATAAAGCATGTCGTGATTGTGACGGGAAATAAAAGGTGTGTAGAAGGCACAAACGAGCGATAACGCGGCGTGTAGCGAGGGTGGGGAGGTTGATGGACTGTTTGAGTGACGTCACACAAACTGTGTGGGAGTACTGTGAAGTTATAAAACGGGTGGCGCGGTTTTGTATCGATTCCAAATCGTGAGAAAGATATGATTGCGAGGGGTTCCAAATTGATGATGCATATTCTAGCCTTGGTCGAACGAACGTTAGATATGCAAGTTTTTTAACATCGGCGGATGCGGATTTAAGGTTGCGACGGAGGTAGCCAAGTGTGCGTGAAGCGTCTGAGCAGATGGATTCGATATGGGACACCCATGACAACGATGACGTCAGATGAATACCAAGGTATTTATACGTAGTGGCCGGGATTACTGGTACTGATTTAATTGTGTACAGGTGTTGAACAATAGTGTGTTTTCGGGAGACTGACAAGATCTTGCATTTTTCGAGGTTTAATGGCATGAGAGATTTATCGCATCAAGAAAAAATTGTGTTGAGATGGTGTTGAAGGAGTGGTTGTCAGAGGGACAGCGGATGGGGTTATAGATGACGCAGTCATCAGCGAATAATCGTAATTTTGTTGTAATATTGGTCGGTAAATCGTTTATGTAGATGAACAACAATGGTGATAGGCTTGCGCCTTGCGGGACTCCAGAAGTTACATTGGTGAGCGATGAGCGTTGGTTGTTAGCGGTAGTATATTGCATGCGGCCTTGTAGAAAGTGTTCGATCCAGCGTAGTATGTTAAGGGGAATTCCAAGAGAAGAAAGCTTAAGCAAGAGAAGATTATGGGGAACCCGGTCAAACGCCTTTTAAAAATCCAGAAATACTGCGTCCACTTGGAGGTTGTCTTCCATGTAGTAAAAGATGTCATATGTAAATTCTGCTAACTGCGTTTCGCAGGAAAATGACTTTCGAACACCGTGTTGATGTGGATAGAAGAAGTTAATTGTTTCCAGGTAATTCCTGAGAGCAGATGCTATTATATGCTCGAGAAATTTGCAGGGGACACTTGTGAGCGAAATAGGACGATAGTTAGCGGGGTCTGCTCGATTTCCCGATTTAAAAAGCGGCACAATCTGCGCAACCCTCCAATCATCGGGAATGATGCTGGATTCTAAGGATTGCGAGAATATTAAGAAAAGTATCTGACTGGATAAAACAATAGTGTTTTTGAATAATTTACTGTTAATTTGATCACAACCGGCAGAAGATGACAACTTAAGTACTTTGATGAGATTAAAAATGCCTTCACAGCTAACGTGGATAGCGGACATCGTGCTCACGCAAGTGGTTCAAGTGGGGACAGAAATAGCAGCGTTACTAGGGGAAAAAACGGAACAAAAATAGTCATTTAACGCATCTGCACACTTATCGTTATTTATTGGCTCGTTGCCTTGGTCTGTAAGTTGTATTAGATTAGAGCCGGGCTTATTGCTAATCATGCGCCAAAACTTGTCGGGGTTAGTTTGAAGAATATTTAGCAGGTCTGTAGAGAACAATTTTGCTTTAGCTTTACCTAACTCCTAAATGTACTGTTTAGAACATAACTGGTACCTGTGCCAGGCCTCAGAATGACCAGTTGCGTTTGCTCGTTTGTACAGACGTTTCTTACGGTTTAGGAGTGATTTCAAATGTTTATTAAACCAACGGTTGTTTGAATCAGTCTTGACCAGAATATTCGGTACGTATTTCTTTTTTAAGTTTAGCATGACATTTTATAAATTTCCCAGTTTGCGTTGACAGAGCGGCTTAGGTATATATTTTTAAAATCTTGAAAGAAATGCTCTAGCTCCCGGCTAAACGCCTCAAAATTTCCTTTCCTGTAATCGCAGATGAACTTTTTTGATGGTGATCTTTTACGTAGTGGCAGGGAAATGCAAATATGTATAAGATTGTGGTCGCTCAAGCCTCCAAGAACAGTAACATTTTGGACGTCATCAGGGCAGGATGTTAGCAGTAAGTCTAGTGTATTATCTCCTCTGGTAGGGGACGTTATCATTTGATTAAGGTTGAAGTCCAAAATTAAGTTGATAAACTCTTTTGACTCGCTGTGCGGGGAACTGTGGGTAGTTGTCAGCAAAGGCCATGAAATTTCCGGAAAGTTAAAATCTCCGTACAGAAAAATAGGTGCTTGTGGAAACATATCTCTAACGCGAGTAAGTGAAGAACAGAGACAGCTACAGAAGGAGGTGGGGTGATCCGGTTGGTGGTAGCAGATGCCAAATACTGACTTCACATTGGTGTTGTACACGAGCACCCATGTTAGTTCCAAGTCACCGTCATGAAAGATGAGGGAAGAAGAGAAATAATTCTTTACGGCGATTAGGACGCCGCCACCGCGGCGATTGCTGCGGTCACGACGATAAAGCGTCAAATTGAGATTGCCGGGAAATATTTCACTATCATTTATGTCCTCGTTCAACCAAGTTTCTGTTAATAGGATTATATCTGCCGAGACGTCTTCAATAAAGCTGCAAAATGCATCGCGTTTTAGAATAATACTGCCCACGTTAGTAAATGCGATGTTAAGCATCATAGAAAATAGGGTTGACTGGCGGAACGGAGGCGGTGAAAGATATGTCTTAGCGTGTCATTGGCCATCAGGTGCAGCGCTTTCTGGTGAAATAGATGAAGACGAAAGTGTACTTTGACAAGAGCTTTTGATGACTGTGTCTGAAACAGAGTCATAGGAAGAAGTCTTCGAGCCAACGAGGAGCTTATCGAGTTGCAGTTTGAAGGCGCACTTTTTCGGGTGAATAAATTTGATTAGCTTAGCACGTGAGAGTCTTGTTGCCGCTTCAAAGTCTTCTCTAATGGCAAAATCTGTTACTTGAAGTTTTCGGCCACATACAAGAATTCTTTCTTTTATTTTGAAATGGGCAAGCTTTATGATTACAGGGCGCTTTTTGTTAGCGGAATATCTGCCCAGGCGATGAGACCGTTCAATGTCATTTGGGCTCAGCTGCAGTTCCAAGTTGTTAGCACAAAATTGTAAAACCGTTTCTTCCGACTCCTTCCAAGTTTCTTTTTCGCAGTCGTCAAGGCCTAAGAAAAGAATTTTATTTCGGCGCATGCGGTTGTTCGAGTCGATGTGAGCGGCCTTCAAAACCTCGAGTTCCTGTTTGATCTGGGAAGTTTCATTTAGTTAAGTGGTGGACGTTGGCTCGGACTGTTTTAATTCTAGCATGTTAATCCGGTTACTGAATGACGATATCAGCTGTTCATGGGCAGCTTGAGCTGCCTTGACTTGAACTAGCTCTGCACGAATATATGTTTGCCCGTCTTCAAGTTTTTTGATAGCAGCAACCAGCGAGGCGATGTCAGGCTTAGGAGGCCCGGGGTTGACCTCTACATCTCCCGACAGTAACAGCAACAACTGAGACAGCAAGTGGTATGCAAACGTATCGCTTATTAGGCGAATAATGCTACTGCACTGCAGGTCGCTGGGGCACGACACCGCGACAAGGAAACGGTTGCTGCTGCGATATTCTTCAGAACAAGTAAGGTAACAAACCTGGAACACTAGAAGGGCGGTGAACATCTTGCGGCGAACGATGTCGTGCTCCAAGCGTCCTGCGCGGCTGTCCAGCTTATATACACTACGATGCGGTCCCGTGACAGATGACGTAGACGACTGAACATGTTGCCAGGTGACGAGGTGAATCCGGGCCATAACTGATGGTTCTGGTTTGTTGGTGGGCACAGGAATTTTTCAGGAAGCGGAAGCCGAGCAAGCACCATGTTTCACGAAACGATTGTCTCCATAAACAATACAACCAAGGTACAAATACGTTCACAAACAAACCAAAGACAAAACGGCTTGCCGCGGTGTCGTGGCGCCATCTAGATTCACTAACAGTAAACAAGGCCTTTGATGTCATTGCAGACCACGGAAATGCATGATTTTGCGCGAAAATCAAAGTTTTAACTTAAAGAATTAATTTCTCGGTGAATAAAGTATCGTTTGCATTCGGAAACGCGCTGGGGGCACTATAAAACATTAAGTCTCGTAAAAGACAAATTTGCGCCCTAAAACCGAGCGTAAAACTACTGCTGCCCTGCACGTGCGCGTCTGAGCGTTGGCCCAGCAGACAGCCGTCTGACCCTGCGTTGCCTGCAGCCTGCTGCCACTGCGGGGTTCTCGTCCCCACCAAGAGAGCACCTAAAGGAGCACCCATGGCAACCCCGGCTTCATTTGGCAGCAGCAGTTGCGGCGACGAGACACGCTTCATAAGCCACATGTGCTCTATTTACAGGTTGGTTGTGTAAATATTCCTACTTTTGGGTATTGTCTTGCGCAACTCTTGCTGCCCAGTATTTGTGGCGTTTTGGTGTTCATTTGCTGACTACTAATGCAGAGCTAGCTCGGAGGATTGCGTCACTTGAGGCGTTGCTTCACGATAAGCTCGATGGTATGCCCGATGCGATTGCCAAAATGGTTAGTTAGGACGAACTTAGAAAACCAGGGAATCGGGGAACACGTTAAGCTGCCTGAGACTGTTGACTTTCTAAGTACAGAATATCACTTGATGAAGGTCAAACGGGCGGAGCTGATATAATCGAATAACGAGCTTTCGGCACGAAACGGTTGGGTGGGCCTAACTAAAGCAGTGCTCTAGACTAAACAACACTGAATATCAAGGGCGTAGTTCTGACGGATGGTGAAAGCTGCCATGACATTTTGCAGAACATGGCAAGCGCTATCGAGTGCCCTGTGTAGGTAGCTGACATCGACGTCGTGCATCGCCTGCCAACAATGTCAAGAAACATGAATTAAAAAAAAACATCATCGTCCGTTTTCGCTCGTGTGACAAAATGAACGACTCCTCAGGAATGCTGGTAAGGCAAGGCTGTTGCACGAGCAACATTAGGTTTTCTGGAAAGAACGATGTGCCTGTCTTCGTCAATGAGCATTTGACATTTTGATAACAAGAAGCTTTTGCCCAAGCCCTAGCGCTTAAGAAGGAACACCACTGGCAATTTCTATGGACCAACAACTGTCGCATCCAGGCTCTAAAAACCGAGTGCAGCAAGGTCTTTCACCTAGAGACATAGAGGGGCTTGATGGTATTCACATAATGCTCTGTCGTGCATCTTTCTGTGTAACTACAGACAACCTACCACCAATGGCCTTGCTGTCACCTGATGATAAAAAAAATCCGTCTTTCTAACAAGCAGTCTCCAATTCACTTCAATGCATGAAGCCCAAAGAAGACCCTCGACACAATCACAATAATTTTATAGCTTCGCTAAACATTCCATCTCGTTACTATGAATTTCAGAAACTTGGCGTTCTGATTCCGACAGCTATATTACACTTTTCCTTATATCAAACCTAGTATTCTCATCGGTCATCAGATAGCCATGGAGGAACTGCAATTCCATTTCCCCTAATATCTCGTACACGTAGAAATGATCTGTCAATGACTACTACTCTTTGAGAATCAGTGTTTATCGACACAGATAGGAAGGAATGAAGAAAGGAATCCTTTTTGTCGTCCACACAGATAGGTCCCTCCGTCCACGAAACAATGAACATTTTGCTATTTGTTGGATTTATCGTTCCCCTTCATATTCTCTCTTTGAATGCCTACTTAAAGGAGCCATGAAGACAAAAAACGACTTTGTTTCATTCGAAATATTGCCTCATTCGAATCATACTGGCACCACTTTTAACCTAAACATCGCTCAAATAAGCTTCATAATTAGGAAAGCGGCAATTTCTATGCGGTTCACTAGATCCTTTCCCACAACAGAAGCTATGAAGTCTACCAGACAGTTCTGTGATAGGCGAAGGCCGGCAAAAGCAAATGAAAGTTCCGCACGGCTTATAATATTCTTTCACGAGATATTTTGCTTAATGTAATGCATATATTCATATTATAGAAGTAAGAATGCTACGGCTGCCGCTCTTCTGATGGAGGTGAAAAGCAAAAACGCCCGTGTGTACGAGATTTCGGCGCACGTTACAGATCCCCAGGTGGTAAAAATTAATCCGGAGCCCTCCACTACGGCTAGCCTCATTGGCTGTGTCGCGTCGGCGCGTTGAACCCTAGAATCAATCAATCAATCAATCAATCAATCAATCAATCAATCAATCAATCAATCATTCAATCAATCAATCAATCAATCATCAATCAATCATCAATCAATCAATCAATCAAGAAGTAGAAGGTGGGGTAAACATAGAAGCTACCAATGTACACGTAAACATGGAAGAACTAGAGCGTGTGTTGTTGGTACTGCGCACAATTGGCTTGTCATAGCTGCACAAGAATATGGCGCTTTCGGGTTGTCTGACACGACACAGGCAGACCAGCGCAAGCGATAGTGACTTAGGTGACCCTGTTTGTCCGAGTATACGCAATGTTTCACAACACAAGTACTTTCGACCGTAATAAAGACAAGCGAGGCGTACATACGGTCAAAAACAATGCAAAGGCGGGAAAATGTCAGCCACGGTATGGTGCGCCATCTGGGAGGACTCACGGTAAGCAAGGCCCTGTAGATCGCTGGATGCGTAGTGCCCTGTTCGCGTTCACTTCAAGGCCTGCTTTTCTGAAGTTATCGCGGACGACCTCACGAAACACAAGATTTGGCGGGAGAATCTAAATTTTAACATAAATTGAATAATTTCTTAGTGAATAAAACTTTCCTTTGCTGTCAGACTAGCGCTTTGGGCATTATAAAACACCAAATCTTTCGAATAAAACAAAGTTGTACTTTGTCTTCATGGATCTTTTAACCTTAAATCCATTCTTTATCAGCTAGCATTTGAAAATAAGGGCGCTCTCTTTGTTGGAGGTCTAAACGTTAACTTACTTGATACCGAGTCTAACTCGTTACTGCGTACACAAATTGCTTTAGTTGATCAGGATTCGAATCTCTGATACATTCCAACTTTTAAGGTCGGAGCAGAAGCACTAGGGGATGGGAGCACTATTCTGGCAACTATGCGGAGGTGTTGTAATCAGTTTCAGCGCCACTCTGCTATGATGCTCTGATCACGGTGCTATTGCCCGCATTTTTCCCTGAGCTAAGAAATACTAATGCTTTCCTTTAAATTTGTTAGAAGGGCACGGAGCGCCATGGTTCTTTAAACGTTAAATTAAATGGAAAGGGCAGAGGAAACTATACACAGGGGACCTAATGAGGATACCAATACAGAAATCGTATTGTTTGTGTGCACCGAGCGTGCGCGGTAAACATCTAAAGAAAACAAGAGGGAACTTTTAAGGAGCTTACAAAGAACTGCGAAGGCCTGTTTACTCTTCGCAATTTCTGCGCTTGGCTTGTTGGCATTTGGAGCACATCGATATTGTCGACGTTACCGGTAGGTGATTGCTGGAGACTGGACAGTCATAAATATTTTTCAGGAATTTTAGGATCTGTAATTTTTGGGTATGAAGTTTATATTACGGCGCTTTGTGGCCGCGACAATGACCCTACTAAATTTGTCACTATTAAATGTCCACAAAGGTCCTTAAAAATTCCCTAAACTTTTTGACTCCTTACTTGTGTTACAGGCTTGAACTGCTTGTTTCCTTTGAGGACCTGCACATGAAATCATACGCGTGCTTCTGGCGGACGCTGTAATTATCGCTGCCAAATACGCTACAGATGAGAATTACGGGTGATCATGATGACGTGTTAGCCAATGGGGGCGGGGATCGATCGGTCGTGACCATCTGGCAGTAGTCATCCCCACTGGCCAATCCCGAAGGGCGCATGTTGCAGTATTGTGGGTGGGCATGCTGAAGTCAGAGTTAAATGGATTGATTGATTGTTGATTGAAGGTTTAACGCACCGCCGTAACGCACGTGACAGGGGCGCCGTACAGGAGGCCTCCGGGTTAATTTTGACCACCTGGGCATATTTAGCGTGAGCCGAAATATCGTACACACCGGCGTTTTTGCTTTTTGAGTCCATCAGAAAATCAGCCGCCGCGGCCGGTAATCGAACCCGCGGGGACCTTAAATCAGATCTGGGGTATCGGCCTTGAGGTTCTGAGGCAGCTATCATTGCCACTGTCAATTCACGTGAGTGTAATTTGAGAGTTGTGAGATGGCATGTTTGACACTGTAGCTAAAAGGATTTTAACAACCACTGTGGACCCTCCGCCGCATGCCGACGCCGTATTTAGGCAGGACGGAATACACAAGGACACAAAGTACTTCATTGCCGAGTGAGAGGAAAAAATTTTCGCATTTTTCTTTTGTCCATCGAGAGGTAGGAAGCGAGGGAATCCAGTTTAAGAATTATAGTGCTGAGATCCTTATATAGATAACTACAGAAATGTGTTTGGATTGAGGGTTATTTGCTTTGACGAGAAATGCTTAAATTAAGACTTCTTCAGATACTTCCCTGTGAAGTCCCGCTGGTGTACCTGTCAGCCATCTTAATGAAGGCTATGTATCTTCCGGTAAAACCACCGTCGTAGCGTGTCGTTATCACTCCAGAAGACCGCGAGTTGACAACATCGAATTTCCTAGACGAGTGGTTGTATTAAGCGATGAGGGATCCCAACATTGAAATGATGTAGAAGCAAGATATTGAAGGGAATATCACTGAAGGAGTGTATTTTTCTCAGTGTTGGGAGGCTTTTCATACAAGGCTGTGTAACCTGGGGGATTATGAAATAGAAGGGTGGTTTTGCTGTTTAGTAGTTCTCGTTAGACACAGGGGCAGGAGGAAATTTTTGTTTGATGTCGCGATATTCAGCGATCTCAAGTATGGTACACGTTTCTACCTCCTTTTTTTTCTACGTAGTTTACATCTTGAATTCAAAGCTTCAGATCTTGTAGTAACTGTGCCGCAAGCAATGCAAGTAATTGCAATCGTCAGACCGGTGGACGTTTCCAAGAGTTGTAGTACGCGGCCATGTTCCCTGGGTATAACTCTTGCAGCACAGCCCCCCAGTATTCGTGCGAAAACTTCGTCCTGAAGAAAGAAAAGGTAAAAGCATTGTTCGAATCTCGTTAGGCTTTGCTGCGTTACCACAGGAAGGGCTGTACCGATCTTCTTGTTTAACTTTGCTGCAAGCGACAGAAACCAACTAAGCGCGCTGCTTTAAGACAACGATATAAATTGAAGGAGCGGCGTGCTAAACAGTCTCTCGAAATTTTTTAAATAATCACTACGCCGTATAAATGCGGTAAAAAGATCTAACGGGCCTCGAATGCCACTGTGTGTGTTTATTGCTTCATATTAGCAAACCTCAAAAATAGTTTTCTGTTCAAATGATTCATAAACAGAAATGCGAACTAAAAAGAGTCCGCAGCGAACCGTAGCGTCGGGAACGCGCTTTTCTTGATTTTAAGTGCTCTAGGCACGTTATCTCGACAAAAAGTAAGATATTGGGCTTTCTCATCGTTGAAAAGCAAGATAGCTTGAAGTTGTTAAATTATTTTCGATGCGTCTGCCGCAGTAGAGATTTAAAAACGCACCAGTTGCTTCATAGGTAGCAACTGATGTTTGCGCCTTTTCTCCCAGTAGCGGCGGGTTCAAGAAACGCCAGGGTATTACAGTCAGGGAGGGATTTTCGCAATGGGGCAGACACAAGCACAGTTGCGAAGTGAGTCTTATACGTATTAAACTGGGAAAGAGCGCCTTAAACGAGGACAGCGAAGAAGAAGACACAGACGCTAGCGCTGACTATCAACTGAGCAATATTTTATTGCTTGCGGAAATATAAAGGAAGAATACAATGACGTCACATGCGTGAAAAAGAAAAAGAAAAAACACCAACAAACTACAGGCTCATCTTCTATGCCAAGATAACTCGAAAAGTACATGTTCAAGTACACAAGTTCTTTCTGAAACAGAGCTACCGGAAGGGTGCTCACGTATTCTTCGCCACACTGGGCGATCTGCCAGCTCTGCGTCGGTAGATGAGGGCGGGAAGGGCAGGCTGCACACCTGGTTAGTGCCACGTTCCAGGGCCGTGCAGCGGCTCGGGCTCTGCCTCTGCTCCGGCTCTAGCTACCGGCTATACCCTACTCCGGAGGCCCTGCATCCAGATGCCCGAGTGGTCAGTGGTCGGACGGCACGGGTCCTGCCAGGACGCATCAGCAGAGACGCCCGGTCGCTCCTGCTTCGCCTACGGCTTGATTTCTGCAACGTGGGAACCCGCCTGCACCACGAGGGCCGCCGGGCGTCCCCCACTTGCACCGTCTGCCCAAAGCCCCAGACGCTCGAGCACTTACTGTGCTCTCTGTACCAGCATGACACCGTGAGCGAGGAACTTCGACCGCCCTCCAGCAACTCAGTGTACCAATCCACAAGCTGGAAGACTTCCAGCTTCCAACCGGTCCGGGACGCCTTCCGACGGGGTCTTCCAGCACCTCTTCAACTTCCTCGTTGTGGCAGGACTAGTGCATCACTTGTAGCCGTCGAAGCCTTGGGACGAGAAGAACGCGATATAGACTCATAGACTTAACTCCTTCTTGTCTCTTTTTCTCTCTTTCAATCCCGAAACGCCACTTCCCTTCCTTTGATAGGGTTGTATGAGGGTGAACTCCCCGTTAATTCAACAATATTTCCCAGTCATTTTCTCCTACCCTGCTTTCTTAATTATTATATGAGGGCTTGTCCCGAAGTGCGGTAGCAGTGGTCTGCCGAGGCCTTCGATGAGGAACACCCGTTAGAACTAGCCAGGCTGCAGTGCCAGCCTGTGCCTACAAGCTGGACGGTCGACGAACGCGCAAAAATCTCCTTAATCGACTGGGCGACGCGGTATTCCTGTTGCCCGAGCTACCAAACACCGCCGTCATCGACGGATCGACGTGGTGTTCCGGAGCCAGGCTGCAGCGCCAATATGCATCCTGCCTTCTCTTCCGCCGTGCATTGGGATCGCCGGAATCGACTGTGCCGCGTGGTGACACCGTAGTGAGCTGCCAACAGCCGCCGCATCGAGGACATTTGATCAGCTGCATATCAGGTGGGCTTCGGCACGTGGGGACGTTTGTGTATTATCGTTTTCGGTTTCAACTGAACTTGGCCTCGTTATTTTCCTGATTTTTCTGATAGACTTTAGTGTCGAATTATGGTTATAACCGTAACGTCCATCTGTTTAGTCGTGTTGGCTAGATAAAAATTCATATTTGTCCTTTCCGCCCGCCTCAAGCGCCTGTCTCGGTTCTGGGATACGACTCCCCGAGGTCTAGCGACCAATACCACCACGCCATATGTGCGATGCCAGACAATCTTGGGCATTCGTACTTGACCGGTCAATGTCGCAGACAATAATATTCGATGCTCAAAGACAAACTACAGGCTTTCGTGCACATCCTACGGATGCTTGCAGGCACTGCATGGGTTGCTCGGTGTCTTCACTGCTACGACTCTACAAGTGACTCTTACTGGCCTGCTTCGTTACAGCCTGCATGCCCTTGGTGTACTTTCCAAAAGCTACGTCAAGAAACTTGAGGCCACTACAGGCGCAAGCTCTGCGTATTTTGTCTGGGACTACCCAAGTGCACTTCAATGGACCGGGACACTTTGTGAAGCGAGATGGCTCTCGGCCAGGGTACAATTAGGGACAAGAAAATATCCGTATATGCTGGTTTCTTGCCATTACTTTAGCTGATAGCTGCACAAGTCATGCGGAGTTTTTCCAGTCGCATGCTATCAACGTCCCATTAGACCCGTGTTACCGCCTTGGCAGTTTCCTACGTGGTCAGTAATAAGAGAGGCGCCTGGAATCGGCAAAAATCAGCGATGCCTCCACCGGCCTTGCCCTACTACACAATTCAGCATATATTTCGCTGCTATGCCGGGCCTTATGATGACGAGTCCGCAAATGCTGACGAGTCCGTGACTTCCGAATCTCCCGCCATAGGTGTGTCGGTACCACCTTCGGGGGACTCTGTGAGCAGAAGCTCAGTCACAAGACATCGGCTGCAAAAACCGAGCTGGCAGCAGTAAGAGCTGCGCTGCAGATTGTGAAGGCCTGCCCTCCAAAACCCTGCGTAATTTTCCTGACTCACGCTCTGCGCTACAAGCGCTTCTCAAGTGAGGAAGTAATCAAGGCCAGCTGATACAAGAAATTAACATCATACACACAGAGGCACTGCGCAACGGACAGGCTATTTCGTTGCAGTGTTGCCAGGACACTGTGGCGTCGCGGGCAATGTGATACAGTAAAGCCCGCTTATATCGAACTGCGCGAGGATTGCCAAAATAGTTCGATATAGCAAAAATTCGAAAGGAAAGGGAAGCAAAAAAAAACTTATATTGGAGGAGGTATAAATATATTGGACGAGGCAGGATTGGAGGAGGTGTAATCGAAAACGCCTCTCTCTTCGGTGGAACAAGTCTTGCGCTCGCGTGCATCAGCGGAGATATAGTTCTGAGCGTACGTCCCAGCATCTGTTATGATTAGGGAATGAACCCGCGACGTGGAGCATAAAACTGATGGTGATGTCCCCGACATCGGCGAAAGAACGCAGTCAAAACTGAGGGACGCACTTGGCTTGTTGTCAGGTCTTAGTTGTGAGACGGGTACTGAACCTGGCTTGGTTGTTTGTCCGTGTAGTGAGAGTTTAGATGGAGAAAACTTGCCCGTGGGTTTAGTAGGGGATGTGGTCGGGGCAGATTGTGGAATGCACGTCTGACTTACTCCGGTGGCTGGAGTCCAGACGTGACGGGGAACCAGATATGTAGGTACGCCTTGAGGGTAGTCAGAGCGCTGGGCTGATAGGCGAAGATGAGGTCGCCGGGTCATGCTGACGAATGCTGGTCGGCGAGAGGATCGCTTGCTTCAGCAGAGAGTATTGGACTGACAGAGCAGCCAGCAGTTGTAGCCAATGCAGGACAGGCGGCCGGTTGGCAGGGCTCGAATCACCAGTTTGCACTTAAGAAGGTACGTACGTACGTACGAATGTACGTACGTATGTATGTATGTATGTATGTATGTATGTATGTGTATGTATGTATGTATGTAGTATGTATGTATGTATGTATGTATGTATGTATGTATGTATGTATGTATGTATGTATGTATGTATGTATGTATGTATGTATGTATATGTAGATGTATGTTATGTATGTAACTGTATGTATGTATGTATGTATGTAGGTATGTAACTATTACATGTATATGTAGGTCTGCATGCATGTATGCATGCGTGTATGTATGTATATCTGCATGTACGTATGTATGTGTATGTATGTATGTATGTGGATGTATAGGAAAGGAGCCGCGGACTTGGTTATGTGCTGTGTCCTCCTACATTTATTAAGAGTGCGTATGACCCGCCCGCAACCGGGTAAGCGGGTCGACATGCAACCTCCGAGGCGCACGGTCGTGTTCGATCTTAGTGGTGCATGCACTGCTGACGCTGGAACCCAACACCGATTATGATGGTAGGATGCCGGTTGCGGTGATGATAGGGCCGTTTCTAGGAAATGCGGTACACGCCATTCTGTATGTAAGTATGTACGTACGTATGTATGTATGTATGTATGTATGTATGTATGTATGTATGTATGTATGTATGTATGTATGTATGTATGTATGTGTGTGTGTGTACGTATGTATGTATGTATGTATTTATTTATTTATTTTCAATACTGCCAGTCTCATAAGAGACCAAAGCAGAAGGGCATCAGTTCTTGGATACACAACACACAGTTTTCAGTTTCACATTTGTACAGCGGCATATTTGTCAATGTCTAAGAGGACACAGACTGGAGGCAGAAATCCCTTTAAAGGGGGACTCGAGGCCTTTACAAAATTCAATAGGTACATTTTGAAAAAATGGCGTTGATTACATACAAACACTGAACAGTCGATGCATACTTAAAGATGGCATACAAGACAGTTCTACTTATCACGTAGACAATACGACACTAGTTGTACGCAAACACAACAGCACTGGCAACAATACACACAAAAAAAAAACATACACTTTGGTAACGTAGAACCAGTTATTGCAACCAGAAAATAAATTCGTTTACGCGCAATTGTACGGGAACATTTATACAACAAAATAACCGGTAGAAAACAATACGGCTCACCAAAAGAGAAAAAGATAACTAAAAAATTATTTACAGAACATGTCCTCGATTTTTGAGGTGAACGCTGACATTGATTGTATACTGGTAATCGAGGAATCTAAACTATTCCATTCTCTTATTGACAGGGGAGAGAATGATGCTGTTAAAGGTGTATTCGGTTGAGTAAAGACAGTTGAGTAACTGCACACAGTTCAGTAACGTTGTAATTGCACCCCCAAGACGCCCCTCTCGTCCCCGATCTACCCGGAAGCCTCCTTTGAGGTCGCCCGGCCCCACCGCAGCCCAGCTTAAGCCATTCCCCCTGTTTTCTCCGACACTCGCGTGGTCTTCCCTCTTTCTCTAGTGCAAGGTCCTGTCCCAAGAACCACACCTCCCTTTCTCTCTCACTATTTCGCCCCTTTCAACCGAGCGTTGACCCACTCTGCTGTCCTCCTTCCGGCCCCGCTTTTAACGACCTCCCCCTTTCTCTCCAACTCAATCTGGATCTATAAAACAGTGTGCCAGAGATGAACCCTGATGCCTTGAAAAAGACAAGTCTCCTTGTCGAAACGTTGGCAGAGGTCTGAGGCCGCTACCTTCTCCAAAGTATTATTTCTATCTGGTGACCATCTTCAAAGCCCTCTCGTTCCCTGGATTTCATCTACGAAGATGACGGGACAAGGTAAGCAACGTCTCCTCTCTCTGGCACACGTAGCTCTAATTGGAGACAGCCACTTCAAATACATTGAAGATCACTTTCCGTCCGGACAACATGCACCATACATTAGATTCCAAAGCGGCGCCACAACGCAGGACATTAAGAAGCTCATAGATTCCGCCCCACGCAACATCACGCACTTTATACTGCATTTCGGAACTAATGATCTAAAATACAACAGCGCTGAAAACACTTTCGAAGCCATCAAATCTCTCGTACGAGATGTTCAGACCAAACGACCCAACGTGAAGATAACCCTGACAATAGTACTTCCCAGAATTGAAAACAATCACCAGCCACTCACACCCCAGGTACACAGACTCATAGCTCACTACGAGCGAACAGTTCAGCTCAACGACGCCCTCCTTGACCTAGAACTCACCCAACAAAACGTGGACATCATCTACCACACAGAAATCTATCATGACCCTCAGGGACATCTGGCCAAAGACGGTTTACACCCTAACTTCCGAGGTGTTTGGATAATGGCAAAAACATCAAGTACAGGCTGAGCATGTCGTTTGAGGTGACGCTCTCCACTACCGGCACCACCGGCCCGTCAGTGGCCAGCACCGAGCAGCAGACCGAACCTGACATTCCCAACAGTAGCGAACCACCCTGTCCCCCCAAGAACCCACATGCGACGCGAGCACACAAACGGTAGATGCAGCCACAACACCAGCTGAACAGCACGAAGGAGAACAACATCCCGACCCACCAAGACATCACGCTCAATGTTCCACGCAGCACTAACACGCACTAAACGCAAAACAAGCACCCAAACAGGCATTGACGTTGACACCACCCTAACAGCCCCCCTAAACAACTGACTCCGAACAAAAAAGAACCATCCCGTAGGTCCACTCGGAACAAACGAAAATGACTTGCACCAAGCAGACCCGACGCCTTGCCCCTCAAATCCCGCGCTTTCCTTAGGGTTCGAAAACTCGCCGGCAAACAAACACACTACAGATTTTCACCTCAACACGTATTCCTCCTACCTCCGAACCAGAAAAAATCCCTTAAGGCCCTCCGTCTTAAAGCTACTTGTTCCCTTGGAGTTCTCCCCCCTAACTAGAAGCTAATTGCAGGACACTTTGAACGCATGCATCGCTTTCCCTTCTAAAAATTCTCAGAGAGCACTGTGACAAACAACTTAGCGTTTTAAATGAGCAGATTGAAATCATTTCACTCACTGAGCAAGAGAAAATTGATCTTGATGCCTTTAAAGACCGTAAGGAACACGAGCTGTGCAAGAAACACAGAACTAAATTTGAACGTGACCAGCTCCTTTTGCCTGACACACATTGCACCAATGGACCTCCTGTCCTCGCTAAGCCTGAAGACGTGGCACTAAATCATCCGACGTCCCCCGCGGCACAGATCAGAATCTGCTACGGTGGAATTTTTCCCTCCCACTAATAATCAAAATCTAGAATCTAGCTCCCACAAGTAGGAGTGACAGCAACCTGACACCTGTTCCCTTGAACAGAATGTTGTATCCGCCTCCCCCGTCACGGGTAACAGCAACGTCATAGATATTTCAGAAACATTAATCAGGAACCGAAAAAAATTATCCTAGAACGAGGCCTCAATTTCTGCCCTACCAACAACCACGTGAATGAATACGAGTTACACAAGCATCTCACCGAATTTTCCCGCAGAATGAGGCTGAAGGAATTCTTTTCCGATAAGCAAGACAATAGTGAAATCAATGACCGCGCACTCCGTGCACCAAGCACTTGGACACAGATGCCGAGGTAATCTCCAGAACTCGATTTGTATATAAAGTCAGTATCAAAAGAAATATTTAATCTCAACCAAGAAATCAAATAAACGCAAGAACTTGACCCCTCTGAGAAGAAGTCACTCTAAATAACCTAGCAGCCAGAAATGGACATAATCATAAACCTGCAGACAAAGGAGGTAGCGTTGTCATCTTACCAATGGAAAAATATAAAGATGAGGCCTATAGGGCAGCTCAACAACCATGGCTCACTACCAGCCTTTAGACCATGATCCTACCAACGAATACAGTCAAACGATCCTTCGCACTCTCACAGATCTGCTGGCCGAGAGAATTAATCACCACACAGAACTAAACTTCATGAGACCGACGAACAAGCAAAGCAGGACGTTTCTACCTTCCTCCCCTAAAATCCATAAAGTCCCCACAGAAGCATTGTTTTCAGCTGACATTCCGGGAAGGCCCATAGTTTCTCACAACAACACCCCCACGGAAACATTGTCTGTGTTTATGAATCACCATATGGTAGACATTCCGACTTCTCTTCTTCATTTGTTAAGGACACCCCCACACTTCCTCCGCATAATAGAAACATTAAACGATGGTGGGCAAATACCCAATGACGCCCTTCTGGTCACGCTCGACGTCTCCGCCCTCTATACGAACATTCACATCGCCGAAGGAATAGAAGCTACATCAAAGGCCTTTAGCAGAAAAACCGGCACCAACATGCGTTGGAAGTCTACATTACCTTACTAAAATTAGTTCTCACTCTCAACTATTTCGAGTTCGACTCATCTTACTACTTGAAGTTTTTGGAACCAGCATGGGCACTCCTTTCGCACCCACCTACGCCAAATTTTTTATGGGACAACTTGAAGCTTCCCTCTTAGACTCTTTCCCCTCAAGCCGAAGGTTTATCTTCGATACATAGATGACATCTTCATAATTTGGGAGCACGACCGCACAGCCCTAGAAAGTTTCATTTCGCATCCTAATTCTTCGCACTCCGACCATTAAGTTCTCATGCCGAGTACTCGGATAAACAAGTGAACTTCCTAGACACCACTGTTGTTCTTGACAATGGTAAACTGAAAACCACACTTTATAGGAAACCAACGGACAGGCAACAGTACCTAGACTACACTAGTCATCACCCACGACACTGCAAACAAGGTATCTTTGTAGGACAGGCTACCAGAATAAGAAGAGTATGCAGTTGATAACACAGACTATATAAAACACCTTAATGAACTAAAGTCCACCCTGGCAAGCAGGAATCAACCGGTCAGCTCGCTGGATATGGCTTACGAAAGAGCATCCAAGCTAGAAAGGGAACGAAGTGCTCAAGCAACAACGTCGAAACGAAAGCGCCCGACCACCAGCCTTAATAACCAAATTCTCAAACGCGCTCCCTACATAAACAACATCCTGCGGAAGAATACTACCCCATTCTAGCCAGTAATGACCGACCTAAAAAGACGTTTCCGGGAAGCCCCAAGAGTTACCTACAGAAGAAACAAGAACCTTAAAGACATTTTAGTGCATGCCAAAATTAGCGTTTCCCAAGAACCAGTCATCAGCCCTTGCCTCCGCCCTAGATGCAAGACCTGCAAACATCTGCAGACGGATTGCATTGTCAATAGCACTGGCCAGCCAATACGTTCACAAGATGTAATTCCAGCTTCACTTGCAATTCTTCTAACATTGTGTATATGCTAGAATGCTCATTCTGTCAAAAGCAGTACATTGGCGAAACGAGTCAACCTATGAACTTACGGCCTGAATGGACATCGGGCCGACACTCATAACAGTGCCTTCCATCGCAGTCGCGCAAAACACTTCAACCAGCCGAACCACAATTTTCGATGATCTCAAGCTCTATATTCTGCAGGTCAAACTTTAAGTCTCCAAGGGACCGGAAAATACAGAGAATCGTACTTAATCCATAAATTACACTGCCTGGAGCCGGCTG
Source organism: Haemaphysalis longicornis (assembly GCA_013339765.2). Classification (NCBI taxonomy): domain Eukaryota; kingdom Metazoa; phylum Arthropoda; class Arachnida; order Ixodida; family Ixodidae; genus Haemaphysalis; species Haemaphysalis longicornis. Next base: position 139,231,068 of record CM023456.1, read on the forward strand.
GAATAATGCTTCTAAAGGCAGCTTAGAAACCTTACGGTAACTGAATCGAACAGAAATATATGCTCTTACAAAACGTGGCCCTCTCCATTCGCAATATTCCTGCTGCCCATCCACAATGCTGATACTTGAATGCAATTTCTGTTGCTTTTCTCCCCACTCCCCCTCCCCTTTTTTTTCTGTGTTGCTCCAAGCCGATTTCGACATACACGCGCACGCGCCTCCCGCGACCTTCGGCATTTCGTCTTACTTACCTACTTTACAACACACACACGCAAAGAAAAAGAAAAAAAAGAAAAAGAAAAAAATCAAGAAACAGAAAAGAAGTCCTTGCATGTACCCCAAAGCCTCCGCATGAGTTGCACCCGCGCATACCATTTCTTCTGTAAACACTGACCTCCGCAGTCGGAATTCTTCAAACTATACGGGCTGTTGCTGTTTACGAGTTTTCTCTCTTGCACACAGTGTCAGTAACCTTGTATTGCACCCCCAAGACGCCCCTCTCGTCCCCGATCTTCCCGGAAGCCTCATTTGAGGTCGCCCGCCCCCACCGCCAGCCCAGCTTAAGCCGTTCTCCCCTGTTTCTCCGACACTCGCGTGGTCTTTCCTCTTTCTCTACGTGCAAGGTCCTGTCCCAAGAACCACACCTCCCTTTCCCTCTCACTATTTCGCCCCTTTCAACCGAGCGTTGACCCACTCTGCTGTCCTCCTTCCGGCCACGCTTTTAACGACCTCCCCATTCTCTCCAACTCAATCTGGATCTATAAAACAGTGTGCCAGAGATGAACCCTGATGCCTTGAAAAAGACAAGTCTCCTTGTCGAAACGTTGGCAGAGGTCTGAGGCCGCTACCTTCCCAAAGTATTATTTCTATCTGAATACCATCTTCAAAGCCCTCTCGTTCCCTGTATATGTAGTATGTATGTATGTATGTATGTATGTATGTATGTAGTATGTATGTATGTATGTATGTATGTATGTATGTATGTATGTATGTATGTATGTATGTATGTATGTATGTATGTATGTATTATGTATGTATGTTGTATGTAGATAGACATAAGAGTTGGTAGTCAAGAAAACCTCGGAAAGCAAAGGGGAGGATGTGGTAGCTCATTGAAACAGATAAAGAATTTGGAAATAAAGAAAGTGGAGAAAAAATGCCCGCCATGTGGTATCCGAACCACGACCTCCAGAAATACCGGCCCCGGGGTAAAGAAAGAAGGTTTCCCTTCACCCCGAGTACTCCGAGTGGCGCTGGCTACCACCCCAAGCACAGGCAACCCAAAATACCTTCACATAAACATCCCAGAATGTGGAGGGAAATATCGCCCCCCGGTAGCGTAGTGGTCATTGCAACAGACCGGTTATTCTGGAGGTCGTGGGTTCGGATCCCACATGGCGGGCATTTTTTCGCTCCACTTTCTTTTTTCTTTCCTTCTTTATCTTCCTTTCCTTCTTTCTTTCTTTCTTTTCAAATTGTTTATCTGTTTCAATGACCAACCACATCCTCCCGTTTGCTTTCCGAGGTTTTATTGACTGCCAACTCTTATTTCTGTCTTATTTCAACGAGCCCCACATTTCCTACTCTGATTCGCTACATGCATAGCGAGGGCTCTGTTCTGGCAGTCTTGGCGCCATAGGGAGCTTAAGAGGGCTCAACGCTGGTAGACCACTCTGACATGTCGTAGACACTCGAGTCACCGCCCGGGGGTTAAAAAAGAAGGTCCGCTTCACCCCGAATAGTCCGAGTGGCGCTGGCTACCACCCCAAGCTAGGAAACAAAAATACCTTAACATAAATACCCCACAAGTGGAGGGGAAAATCGCCCCGCGGGTAGCATAGTGGTCATCGCACCAGACAGGTATTCTGGAGGTCGTGGGTTCGGATCCCCTCTGGCGGGCACTTTTTTCGCCACTTTCTTTCTTTCTTTCCAAATTCTTTATCTGTTTCAATGACCTACCACATCCTCCCTTTTGCTTTTCGACGTTTTGCTTACTGCCAACTGTTATTTGTGTTATTTCAACAAGCCCTCATTCCTATTCTTATTCGCTACATGTATGTAAATATGTATAGTATGTACGTGTGTGTGACCGCATTTATGTATGTTATGTATGTATGTATGTATGTATGTATGTATGTATGTATGTATGTGATGTATGTATGTATGTATGTATGTATGTATGTATGTATGTATATATGTATGTATGGAAGCATTTCGTCGGCATTTGTGTGTATGTGTGTATGTGTGCATGTATTTATGTATGTGTGTATGTATGTATGGCTATATGTGCATGTCGTAAGCATTATGTGAATGTTGTGTGTCTATATGTATGTATGTATGTGTTATGTATGTATGTATGCATGTATCTATGTATGTAGTATGTTTGTCGTAGACATTTATGTCTGTATATATACGTACGTACGTGCATGAATTTATGTGTGTATGTATGGATGTATGTATGTATGTCGTAGACATTTATGTCTGTATGTATACGTGCGTACGTGCATGAATGTATGTATTCTAAAGGGTTGTTTTGCTCAAGTCGAGGTTGCCGATGAAAGGCCTTAAATGACCGTTATCCAAGATGGATCGGGTTCACAGACGCGCGCCTGTCGTCTTCTTCATCGGTGGTTTTTGTTTGATTTCATTTGATTTTTTATTTGATTTTTTTATTTCTTGGAAAAAACCCAAAGGGGGAGGCTGAGACTAAAGGCGAACGTGGCCTGACAAGGCCTCAGCCACCCGATTTACAGCGTACTTAACAACACGTCTGTTCACAAATTTAAGCATGATAGCACGATCGTAATAGAGAAATAGCACAAAGCAAAGTCATTACTACATTTCTTATGTATTATACAAAAGCATAGGTCTCAAATTCGATGCTTCCTTTTCTCGGTGCTTCCAATTCTCGATGCTTCCTTCGCGGCTGCTGAGTCTGGCGCACTGTCACTTTCCGTTGACTAGTGCCTGGACCATTCGTCTCCTTTACAGTATGTATATATGTATGCGTGCGTGCATGCATCATGTATATGCATCTATGTATGCTTGCATGTATGTATGTATGTGTATGCGTAGAAGAGGAGCCGCGGACTCGGTTATGCGCTGTGGCCTTATACATGTATTGAGGCTGCGTTAGACCCGCTCGCAGCAGGGAGAGCGACGTCGACATGTAACCACCCAGGTGCTCGGTCGTGTTAGATCTGAGTGGCGCGTGGCACTGCTGATGCTGGAACCAAACACCGATGATGATGATGGTAGGATGCCGCTTGGGATTATGATAGGACATTGCAAGTAAATGAGGCGCACGCCACTATATTTGTATGTTTGTATGATGTATGTATGCATGCATGTATGTATATATGCACGCATGTATGTATACATGTAGCAGTCATTTATGTGTATCTGTGTGTGTATGTATGTATGTATATAGTGTATGTATGTGCAGTAATGATCAATAACTTCGGGACAGCACAGGGGGTTTGAGATATGTGGCGAGGCAGTGGAAGTTATAAGCGAATATATCTACTTAGGCCAGTTGTGACCCCAGATCACAACCATGAGGCAGGATAATTAAAAGGATAAGAATGCGGTGGAGTGCATCGGCAGATATTTCAGGTAATGAATGGCAGCCTCCCATAGTCCCTGAAGAAGAAAGGTGTATGACAGATGCATCTTACCTGCACTCACCTACGGGGAAGAAACCTGGTGGCTCACTAAGGGGGTTCAGTTTAAAATTTGAGAACGACTCAGCGGGCAATGGAACGGAGGCAAGATAACCGTTGCTCATTAAGAAAAACAGAGTGGATCCCTAGAGAAAGGGAAGCGTAGCAGGGGGCGGCAGAAAGTTAGATGGAGAGATGAGATCAAGCAGTTGAGGGATAAATTTGGGCGCAGTTAGCGCAGGACCTGGTAGTTGGAGATTAATGGGAGAGGCCTTTGCCCTGCAGTGGGCGTAGATAGGCTGGTGAGGATGATGATTTTGGTGATTTTTGTATGTGTATCTGTGTTGTATCCATAGGCATTTATGCATGCATACACGCATAGAGTTCATACTAATGTATACTAGAGGGAAATCTGGCGCTGCATTCGCGTGCCGCCGTGGGCGGCGCCATTGCAGCTAGCGACATTCCTCGCCTCCTTGGCTTGGTTAGCCCATGGCTTCTTTTTTGTTTGAAGCCAAATCAACAAAACTGGTAACATTGTTTTTTTTATTCAGCTTGTATGAACCTTCTAAATAATCCTTGGCAAATATATCTTTCGGAGGTTTAGTTTTATAATAATAAAACAAATTCAATTAATCTTCTGCCGTAATGTTGTTGCATTTTTGCAGCCAGAGCAACTTTTCAGCCTGTTCGTGAGCCCTGCCAAGGCAAGTGGAACGTGCCTGCCCGGTACATGACGGCACGCTCGCCGAAGCGCGGCCCCCTAGACGGTGGCGCCAGATTTCCCTCTAGTGTATATTAGTATGAAACTAGCATACACTATGTATGTATGTATGTATGTATGTATGTATGTATGTAGTAGTATGTATGTATGTATTATGTTATGTATGTATGTATGTATGTATGTATGTATGATGTATGTGGTTTTGTATGTATGTATGTAGTATGTATGTATGTATGTATGTATTTGTATCTGTACATGTAGGCATGTCGTAAGGATTCATGTGTATATAAGTGTGTATGTATGTGTAGTCAATCAGAATAGGAAATGAGGGGCTCGTTGAAATAGCTAAGGGGAGCATGTGGCAACACTGAAAAAAGAAAAAAAATTTGGGGAAAAAAAGTGGAGCAAAAAATCTCGCCGGGTGAAATCCGAACCCACGACCTCCAGAATAGCGGGCTGGTGCGATGACTCCCTTTTTTTCTTTCTTTCAAAATTCCTTATCTGTTTCAATGACCTACCACATTCTCCCCTTTGCTTTTAAAGGGTTTCCTGGTGGCCAACCCTTATTACTGTCTGTATGGTGTGTTGTAATGTATGCATGCATGCATGTATGTATGTATGTATGTATGCACGCATGTGGTATGTATGTATGCATGTATGCATGTCGTAGGCATTTATGTGTATGAGTGTGGTATGCATGCATGTATGTATGTATGGTGTCTGTTAGCGCAGGACCGGGGTAATTGGAGAATAATGGGAGAGGCCTTTTCCCTGCAGTGGGCGTAGACAGGCTGGTGATGACGTGTCTTTATCTAATCTATGCATAGATATATGTATGTATTGTCACGGACACTAGGCGGCCAACGCCCCATTATGGCTCATCACGTGAAGACGACGAGGACGACGAAGAAGTGGCTGGGTCCCATCGGGCGCTATTATGGCCGCATTGTAAATTATGTAAATAGATCGTTCCCCATCCTCCTGTCATCTTTTCGAGTCATTGGCTCTGCCGCCACGTTACATTTGGTGGAATGTGCGGGTCATCATCCCCGTCCTGGCCAAGCTTCGCACCTCATCGGCATTGGTGGAATCATCGAGGTGCGTGAACCCGCGTCGGGCAAGCCCCCAACCCCACCGCTGCAAGAACTCGACGAAGTTCCCCCGCCCCGTGTCCCCAGCCCGTGACGAGCCGATTTGACAACGACGTTTGACCTGACGACGACGAACGACGTGTCCCCAGCCCTATGGTCCGACGTGGTAGCAAGCCCTCACCGGTTCGTCATTCCCTTTGTGGGCGCGTCGCGGCTGCGCGCCCGCAGCTCACCAAACCCATCTCTCTACTACATCCGTGGTGGCAAGAGCTTCACTGTACATTATCATCACATCGTTCACCTTCACCGAGCTCATCTGCTACTGCGGCCTCGACCGGACGTCGCCTTCAGAGGAAAGGGGCATGTTACGCCTCAAACACGATGAAGATACAGCCGCATGTGGCGTCACAACAAGCATCTGCGACGACGACGAAGCTGTGTGGGGCACATGCTACCCTGCATGCGTGGTTCCCACATTACGCATCTGCGTCCCTATCGTCACGCGCTTGCAGCTTCGACCGGGACGGTCGCCCTCGACCGGGGGGTAATGTCACGGACACCTAGGGCGGCCAACGCCCCATTATGGCCTCATCACGTGAAGACGACGAGGACGACGAAGAATGGCTGGTCCCAGCGGGCGCTATTATGGCCGCATTGTAAATTAATGTAATAGATCGTTCCCCATCCTCCAGTCATCGTTCGAGTTTTGGCTCTGCCGCCACGTTACAGTATATATGAATATATGTATGTATATAGTATCTAACGCATCAAAACAGAATAGGTAGAAACTGAATTTGCCTTCGAAGAGTTCCCGCCACAGATGTTATCTTTAATGTATCATAAAAGCGCTGTCATAGATTGTACGGTCACGAGTGTACGGAAGCTTGGAAGAATGCGAACATCATCCTACTCCTTAAGGAAGGTGTCCTGGACTTAAAAATTTACAGGCCGATTAGCTCACTGTCAGTCGTCTACAAAGGTACTTACCAAGGTAATCGCTCAGGGAATTTCTGCAACCTCAGCTTTCAGTAACCTAAAAACAAGGAAGGTTCCATAAAGGTATTCAACAATGGGCCATATTCACACGATCAATCTGGTGATAAAGTGCGCTGAGTATACTGCACTACCCATATATGGCCGTCATAGATTATGAGAAAGCATTTCAGTCGGTCGAAACCCTAGCAGTCATTAAGGCATTACGGAACCAGGGGGCAGATGAGCATTATGTAGGAATACTGGAGGATATCTACAATGCATCCACACTACCATCATCCTCCATAAGGAGATCAGTAAAATACCGGAAAGGAAGGGCGCCATACAAGGAGACACAATCTCACCAATGTTATTCACAGGATGTTTACAAGAAGTATTCAGAACGTTGGATTGGAAACAGGTGGGAGTAAGGGTTAATGGAGAACACCTCAGTAAGCTCATTTATTTTATTTTATTTTTTTATTTATTTAGAACATACTGTAGCCTCTTAGTTGAGGCTTTTGCAGGAATTGGGTGATACATTCAGAACAATGACATAGCACACGTCAATTAAACTTCGTAGCACACTTCGCGTTTAAAACAGAGCAATCACAAAGCAGATACAAAAAGAAATTCAGAGCACACTTCGCATTTACAATACTCTATTTGTAGAAGGGAAACGTAAAACATAAAAAATAAGAACCATGTAGAACAGCTGCGGCAATACACTATTCAAGATTACAAAATATACCATTTTTGTGAACCAAAATTCATGCTGGGGGAAAAGATGAGAATCGGGTGAACGGTATAGCCGCGAACCATGCATTGGGTTTGTTTATTGTGTTTTGCTTTTACCGCCCGGCTGCGCCGGTCTGTGTATCTCCGTGCCAAGGGAAGCGCGTGTTTCCATTCTTCTTTCTGTGCCGCATGTGGTTATCTGTTCTGATAGGCAGAGCATTCCGATCTAACATGAACATCCCCGGAATAATCTTCTTGCATCTACAATGTTCTCGATGCGAATAGTCGGTTCCAGAACCACGCGCGCCGAAAGATAAAAAGCCTGCAGAGCAGACGCCGGGGCATTCGATTCTGCGACGCCTCGCTGACGCAAGTCACTTTGTTGACCGCTGCTTCGCCGCCTCTGTATTCTTTTGAGTTGTTAGGGGAGCACAAGTTCGCTCCAATAAACTTGTTTCTCCTGCATAGAACTGCGTCGTCCTTGGCTTCGTGACAGTATAAAGAACATGCACATGCGCAAAAAATGAGACTGAAGACCACAATAGATTATTATACGGGCACTGCTCAGACATGGTCCAGGCTTGATACTGCCGACATAAAACCATCAAGGGTTCTATATGCAACCACGTTATCTGGTAAGGCGTTCCAATCTCTGATAGCTTGGGGAAAAATGAGTACTTGAATGTGTCTGTGTGGAATCTACATTCGGTTAAATGTCGGCTGTGTTTCGCTTTAGTGCTTCTGGTATTAGACGGTGTTAAGAAATTAGTTTTTTCAATCCTCAGTCCATCATTTAAAAGAACAAATAGAAATTTTAGGCGCAGGATTCTAGCGCGACTGCTGATAGTTGGGAGGCCAGCACGGGCGAGAAGCTCTGTGGGAGAGTCGTGGCGTCGGTACTTGTTGAAAATAAACCGATCGGCTTTCCTCTGAACACTTTCTAATTTTTCTACGCACGTTTTAGTGTGTGGGAACCAGCTTATTATGCCGTATTCTAGTATAGAGCGTACTAAGGAAATGTAGGCAAGTAGTTTGGTCTCAGATGAAGCTGATTTCAGGGAGCGTTTGAGAGAGTAGAGCGCAGAAAGGGCCTTAGCAGTAATATACGATACGTGTTTATTAAACTTCAGGTCAGCAGAGATAATAACTCCCAAATATTTGTATTCATCCACTCTTTTAAGAACGTGTCCCATCAATCATATACTGGTACATGAATGGCACTTTTTTTCTAGTAAACAGTCATACATACAGACTTGTCGAAGTTAAGTAACATTGCCAGTCGTGGCACCATTTAGAAATGTTTTTAGCGCGTTATTTAGCAAAATTTGATCGTTCTGAGTGTTTATTTCTCTGTAGATAATGCAATCATCTGCAAACAACCTTACTTTGCATCTATCTTATTTGAGATATCATTTATAAACAAAAGAAACAAGATGGGGCCCTAATACTGTTCCCTGTGGGACACCCGACGTAACTTGCACTGTACCTGAGCGTTGTCCTTCAAGTTCTACGTACTTGCAAACGATGCGACAAATAAGCGGATAACCAATCTGTAATTTTTCCAGATATCCGATAATGTTACGTAGTTTAAATAGCAATTTTGGATGTGAAACGCGATCGAAAGCCTTTGATAGGTCAAGAAATACGATATCCCGCCTGCCCACGCTTGTGCTACTGTTCGTGGAAGGTCGTGAAAAGTTTCTAGCAATTGAGTAGTAGTTAAGCGCCCTTTTTGAAATCCGTGTTGATTTTTACTGATGACGTTATTTGCCTAAACAAAGGTTAATATGTGTTTCAGTACTATATTTTCCATTATTTTACAGGCAGTGCAAGTGAGTGAAATAGGTCGAAAATTTGAGAGATGGGTCTCATTTCCTGACTTATGGATCGGAACTACCTTAGCGATTTTCCAATCTCTGGGTACGTCACATGTGTCCAAGGATTTTTTATAGATAGGCAGCAGGTATTTGCTCACCCACTACGCGTATCTTCTAACGAAAGGATTCGGTATGATGTCAGGACCACATGATTTTTTAATATCTAGGGCGAGTAACAAGGACAGAATTCCGGCTTCACTTAAATGTAGTTCTTCAAGCGTGGCTCTTATCGAAACTTGGGGGGTTAGAGGGGGGCGTAATACCGACTGGAAATAATTGTTAAACTGCTCAGCTTTAAGCAATGCGTCTGAAAGCGGGAAGTTACTACGTTTGCGTTTTACCCGAATTCAAGTATCGCCAGAACTTATCCGGGGAAGTTTTTATAAAGTTGCCTGACGTAACATTCATGTACTTATCTTTAGCATTTCGAACTAACGTTTTAAGAGTTCGAGATGTTACGCCAAAGTTCGTTTATACCTTTGTGAGCAATATTTGTTTTTGAGCTTTCGAAGTCTTGATAGCTTGCGCTTGACATGTATGTTCTCTCTTGTTATCCAAGGGTTAGTTATTTTCGCTGTTTTTATTTAGTTGGAATGTATTTAGATAAACAGTCTTCCACATTTGTCTTAAAACGTATCCACAAGCAGTCAACTGATACCATTGGGTACCGGCCGCGGTGGCTCAGTGGCTAAGGCGTTGCGCTGCTGAGCACGAGGTCGCGGGTTCGATTCCCGGCCGCGGCGGCCGCTATTCTGATGGAGGCGAAAAGCAAAAACAACCCGTGTGTACGAGATTTCGGCGCACGATAAAGATCCCCAGGTGGTCAAAATTAATCAGGAGCCCTCCACTACGGCGCACCTCATCGCCTGCGGCTGCGTCGGCGCGTTAAACCCCACGATCAATCAATCAATCATACCATTGGGGTTCGTTTGAAAGAAGTTCAAAGCTGGGTATGAAATTTCAATGTAGTCAAGCACACTGACGTCATCAGCGTTATCCCAGTCATATATACGTTTTTTTTCCACTCTCCCATTACGTACACTCGGAAACGATAACCAACATTTTGTTGCCTTGTGATCAGATATGCCCTCGGTAACTTCCCAAGAAAGGCCATCTGTTAAAATGGTATCACTCACAAATGTTAGATCCAGAATATTCTGCGAAGAAGAAACAGTGACACGTGTGGGTTTGTAAAATTATCTGTTTAAGTCCGAAGTTATAGGTTAAATCAAGCAGTGCTTCAGCGCTGGCCCTTTTCGGCGGTTCCACTTTGAAGGTATTCCCACTCAAGGCCAGGAAGGTTATAGTCGCCGGTCAGAATACTTTTTTTTGAGTCAGAAGGTGCCAGTTGCATATATTCATTCAGGACATGTATCGCATCAGAGCCTGCTCCCGGCGGACGATACATTTTTCCCACGTAAATGGAAAACTTGCCTATCGTAACTTTACACCACAGGGCTTCTATACCGTTCAACGTCAGGCATTGGTGTAACGGGTACATTATCCCTGACTAGGATTGCAACGCCACCCCCACGGTGCACCTGTCCTTTCGGAGAACAAACATAGCCCGGCGGGAAGGTATGCCTGCTGCAGACATCACAAGAAAGCCCCGTTATCACTAATGGTAACAATGTCGGGGGGAATGTTCCAGTAAAACGCTTCAGTTCAACTGTCTTGTTCACCACACTTCTCGCGTTTACATTAATCACAGAGATGCGTTTTGGTACTTCACGTTGATTTACCTCTGTTATTTGGGCTTGAGCGGTTTTTTGGTACTTCTATTTTAACGCCCCCTTTCTTCGTCCCACATGTAGAGTGTATCATTTAATTTGATCTTGTCATATATCAGCGAGACTTTCTCACGGTTATCCCGGTTAATTTTGCAACTCTCCCAAAGCTGCTTTCTGATGTTACGTACTCTGACAGAAAAATCTTCGCCGACAGATATCTTGGTACCTTGAGTTTGGGGCAGTTTCTTAAGTATTTTTATTTTGTCCCTGAAATCGATAGCTTAAAGTAACAGGCCGCACTTTGTCCTTCCTTTTTTTGCTCCTAGACGGTGTAATTCCTTCGATCCCAGAGATGGTTAACCTTAAGTTTGTCCTGGATTAGCTTGTTTACCCACCTCGGACTCAAGGTCTTCAGTTGTTTCATTTTCTGTTTCTGGAATGCCGATTGGAGCGCCGACTACGATTTTCATGTCATCTATCTGTTTTCCGAACCTTGACAGGGTAGCTTCGATTCCACCCACTCTCTCTCAACTTCAAATATTCTACTTTCTAGGGTCCGTCAGCACAATCCAACTTCTTGTGAATCGCGGGCGAGTGAATCATGCGCTGTTTTGTTGTTTTCCTTGATACTAGTTACGTCCGCGGCCATTTTTCGAATTTTCCGCGGCACGCTGCTCCAGAGTGGGACCCGGGTTGCTTTCAATACACCAGCTAACAACAATAGCCATTTCATTGAAACAATGCAATCACCAACAAGCGCACACATCTGGCCGTGGGCACGGCAACACCAACAGAAAACAAGTCATTGCTTTTGTAACATTTACCGCAGCGTTTTCTCACCCTGAACGAAAAATACGAAGTGGTTCGTCAATGACATGTCCGTTGCGGTGTCACCGTGCCCATTGCCCGCGCCCGGAGGGATACTTGCTATATAGCCATCAGATGCCGATGACGCTCAGGTTGTCGAGGTAAACCCGAGGAAACATGTAGCATGGTTCGTCCAGCTTGAAGGGGGTGGGACCGTAGCGCAGATAGGCTTGCCGACGCGTCACATTGCTCGGTGTGAGCAACGCTTGACGATGCTGCCTCGTGAAGGATCCATGCGCAGTCGCAACCACCTTGTCCAAACCGAAAAAACCGAGGACGTGAACGAAAAATACGAAGTGGTTCGTCAATGACATGTCCGTTGCGGTGTCACCGTGCCCCTGTCAGTGTCACCGTACCATGATGACGTTGCCTTGCTAAGTAACTACGAGGACGAATTGCAAAGCATGCTTTCTGCATTGGACGAACAGAGTAAACCATGGGCCTGAAAAAATAATATGCTAAAAACCAACGTACCGATCAATAACCTCGGGACGGCACAGCAGTTTGGGATAGGGGGCGAGGTAGTGGAAGGGGTAAGCATAATATATGTACTCCAGGTCAAGTAGGGACCCTGGATCCCAACCATCAGGCAGAGATAATTAGAAGGATCAGAATGGGTGGAGTGCATAGGGCAGACATTCTCAGATATTAATAGCAGGCTACCTTGTTTCCTGAAGAGGAAAGTATGGCAGCTCTATCTTACCTGTAATCACGTACGGGGCAGAAAGATGAAGCTAACTTAGAGGGTTCAACTTAAATTGAGAAACAAGTCAGCGGGCAATGGAGCGGAAAAATGATAGGATGTAACATTAAGGGACAAAATGGAGCGGAGTGGGTCAGGGAACAAAGCCGTGTTAAGGACATATTAGTAGAAATTAAGAAGTGGAAGGGCATTTAATGCGAAGGCAAGATAACCGTTGGTCATTACGGGTAACAGAGTGGCTCCCTAGACAAGGCAAGCGTTTGCAGGGGGGTAAACAGAAAGTTAGATGGGGAGATGAGATCAATACGTTTGTGGGGTAAATTTGTCGAAATTATCACAGGACCGAGATAATTGGAGATTAATGGGAGAGGCCTTTGCCCTGCAGTGGGCGCAGACAGGCTGATGCTGATGAGGACTATCGCCATAAAGGCTTATTTAAAACGCGCTCATGCAGACGTTCGTGCTAAAAATAATTTATCCGTTAAGAATTCGTGATCGCACGTGGGCAGCAGACTGCTGCGGAACGTAAAAACTACTCAAAACACACCCTGGTAGTTTATTGCGCCGCATTTCACCGAGTGGGTTATATCAGTTTCATCCTCACTAAACGAGAAGCTGTTAATATCCCCCGCCTGCTGAATGCCCTTCGTAGAAGGCGGAACTGCAAAAGCTACAGGCCGCTAACTCGATCGATGCGAGTTAGAACTTTTCAACGTGTTTCGTAAGCTGACAACGCCGAAAGTTTGTCGTGGAGTCACCCCGCTAATGCGTAGTTAATGCGCTCCATAAGCTTATCATGGAGGCTTTGGCGCAACATTCTTGTTCGCACCAGCGGAATAGAGTTGGAGAGAGGAAGGCGAAAGAGCTTCGCGACACCAGCCGGACGACACGTTATCGGAATGCAGGCGGGTTGTTGTCGAGGCCGCGTCTGTGACTCGTTCCTAAGTCCGGTTGATTCGTCCGCTCGCAACCCACGTTGCTCGGATTATTGGACCTCGCGGAACCAAACCAAAGTTTTACTGAGCGTGACGTACAAATTTCAGGGGGTTATCGTATTTATTATCCGTAGCATTTTTCCCCCTTTAGTGCCCCCGAGTCCGAAGAGTGTAACCTCCTGAATTTGCCCAAAGATGCGTAATTCGCTGAGGTGATATATTTAATCTGCACTGTAGATAAATAGAAGTAATTGGTGGAAGGGAATATTGAAGATATATTCAGAATTTTTAAGACAGCAAAAATAACAGAAATGAACTAACGAAATCGATATTATTCGTTTTGTACACCGCCCTTACAAAACAAAACTTAAAAATAAAAACAAAGAAAACCCGACCTAAATAGAGTGAGACATCGCGAAAGAGGACGAGCTATGCAACGCCTTGCATGTGCAGAAGAATTCACCAATTGAAACTTAACCCATCTAATCGTTAATTGGCGAGAGAAGTAATATTTGTAAATGGAAGTAAAAACAAATCGATGAAATTCCGAAACGTAAAATTATTGTAAGAGCGCTGTAACAAAATCAGAATATTTGTCTTACGCACCATCCCCATAAACGCAAGACAGAAATTAAAACACCCCCAAAATTTAAGTGAAATAGATTACAAAAGGGTAAAAACGCACCGACTGGGTGAGACACTGCATTTTCACAAAATAAACAAATGGAGAACTTCGCACATAGAATAGAAAAAATACCATATATGAATATATTGGTCGAAGGGAATAGTAGAAAACCGAAAATTCACAAAAGAAAAAAAACTATAAATAACAAAAATTAACTAACAAAACATGTACCTCTTACACCGCTCTCACAAGACTGAGACAAACAGAAAAATCAGGAAAAATAACCTTACATTCAAACAGCAAATTGCGAAAACTGACCAACCATGAAAACGCCCAGCCGGGCATTGACTGAAAGTGTAACACATGCAGTCGTTATAATAGCATAGCTAGGAATATTTGGTCGGAGGAACTTTTTATTTATTTATTTATTTATTTATTTATTAAAATACTCTCAAAGCCCGAAGGCGTTACAGAGAGGAGTGGTTACATTTCATACAATATTAGTTACAGCCGTTTTGAATGATGTAGGATGCGGAATGCTGGCGATGGAGGCGGGGAGGTGGTTCCAGTCGTCGCAGGTCTTGGGAAGGAACGAGTGAAACTAGGGTTTTGCGCGACACTGAGGAACCCCTACCTTGAACCTGTGATCGTTTCGTGCGGAGTTTGTAGAATGGAGCAGAAATGAGAGCCTCTTTTAGAATGGGGTTTAGCAAAGTAATCTTATGAAAGGGCACAAGCGCGCAATTTTTCCTTCTAGCAGCAAGGTCACTAAGTTTAAGAGAAGATTTAATTGACGTGATGCTAGCGGTTTCGTGAGTAGTTTGTGACAATGAATCGAGCAGTCCGGTTCTGAACGGCTTCCAAGGATGAAGACGACACCACCATATGAATGTTCCAATTGATGATGCATACTCTAATTTAGATCTAACGAGGGCTTTATATAGTAAGAGTTTTAAAGACACTGGAGCAAGAGCAAAAATTACGGCGCGAGAAGCCAAGCATGCGGTTGGCATTATGGTACATAATTAATATGTTCATGCCATTGCAGATTAGCGGTAATGTGGGACCCCCAAGGTACTTATAAGAAGAGACAGAAAGATAAATGTACATTGTTAAGTTCGTACGGAAATAGCTCAGAAGGGTTATACTGCTTAGCGCCAGAAGAAACTCATTATGTTACATTTGTTAACGTTAAGTTGCATTCAGCCATTTATTGCACCAAGAAGATACGGTATTAATGTCACGTTGGATAGACACGGAATCTTCCGGGTTAGTTATTTCACGATAAAACAGCAATCATCGCCAAAAAGTCTAATTGTAGAAGAAATAATTGTTGTAGGAAGGTCATTAATATAAATTAGGAAGAGTAAGGGACCTAACACAGAACCTTTCGGCACCCCAGATGTTATCTGTTGCAACGGTGAGTTACAATCGTTAGCACTTACATATTGTGTTTCGGTTAGACAAAAAAAACACTCTATCCACTTGAGTAAGCTGCTTTCTATGTTAAGAGCACTAAGTTTTAAACAAAGAAGTTGATGGGAACTGAATCGAACGCTTTTTGAAAATCTAAAAAAATGCAATCGACAATGGCACCCCGGTCTGTTATGAAAAATAAATCATTAGTGAAAACTAAAAGTTGCGTTTCACATAAAAAATACTTTCTAAAACCATGCTGGCGGTTATCAAAAAATTATTGTCCTCGAGGAAAGTTATCAAATTGGAATGGATGACGTGCTCAAGCAGTTTGCAGGGGATACTTGCGAGTGTAATGGGCCTATAGTTGAAAGGGTTGGAGGCATCACCTTGCTTCGGAACTGGCACCACCCTTCCCGCCTTCCAGTCGCTCGGCAGCACAGAAAACTGCAAAGATTGCGAAAACAGCTTTGACAATATTAGTGACGAGTATGTTTCGGTTAGCTTCAAAAACTGTGCAGTGATACCATCAGCACCGGGGGAGGATACCTTTAGGTTCTGAATTAATTTACTAATGCCAACCCAATCAACAACAAGTGGGTCCATAGGCGGGAAATGCACATTATCAACTTTGGGTAACACAGTAGAAACACGATTACAAAAAGAAAGAACAAAGGCATTTTGCAAGGCAACGCAACACTCATCCGGTGGTATCATACTACCGTCATGATCACACAACTGGATCGTGTCCTTTTTAGAACCATTCACTGTTGACCAAAATTTACGAGGGTTAGTATGCAGCAAAGAGGGCAACGTTTTAGTAAAAAAGTCACGTTTTGCTGTAAGAAGCGCATGTTTATATTCAAGGTTTACATTCTGATAGGCTGACCACCTTTCGCTACTATCAGATAATACTGCGCTACGGTACAACCGTTTCTTTTTGTTGCGCAACCGGTTAAGAGAGGAGGTAAACCACGGAGAGCGGAAAGATGATCGGATTGTGCGCAGGGGAATAAATTTATTAATGAGGGATTCAACAGCATTCTGAAATACTCTCCAGTTTTCTTCCACAGTGCGCAAAGAAAAGCTACGCAGATAGGACTCGGTAAAACTTTCCATTTCCGCATTGATTGCGGCCACGTCTGCGCATTTATAATCTCTTATGGTTTTAGCGGAAGCTGCTTGTTTTGAAGCAGAGACATCGTAAGTAAAATGAAGAATGCTGTGATCGCTTAACCCAGGAAGATAATGAAGAGAAGAAATTTTATCAGGGGTTGTGGTAAGTATCAGGTCCAGCAAACTCGAGGAAGTAAGAGTGACACGTGTAGGTTCCTTCACTACTTGGGTGAAGTGAAAGTGAAAACAAGAAAATTCAACTAATGACTAACTAAAAACTAAAAAACTACGTAACAATATCAATGATGCGCATCGTTACTTAGCCCCATAATACGTAGACGGAAATAAAAAAAATGCCGTTCAAACTTTTCAGCGAGCAATGAATAAGCTCTTGCTGCCGCATTCCGAGTACGCCTGCGCCTATTTGGACGATATCGCGGTCTTCAGCTAGACGCTCGAGGAACACCTGCAGCATTGACGTGCGGTCTTCACGGCCTTAGAGCGGGTAAACCTTCAGGTTAACCTTGAGAAGTGTCAAATCGCATGTGGTTCTATACGCTACTTAGGGCACGTGGTAGGATCAGGGACGCATGCGCCAGACCCAGAGAAGTTTGCGGCCATACAGGGCCGCTAAACTACTAAAAAAACATCCCCCTTGCGAGGGGCACGATCAAATGCAGAGCATTTTCGGTGGGCGCACATACCCGATTTTATCTGGTTCGAAAGAAATTGACAGCGAGAGCGAACGCCGAGAACCGCCCCATCACGGCACGACCGCGCCACGACCACGTCACGACTACGTCACGATCACGCCACAACTGTTGTTGCTCCCGCGCCAAACTACGACGCATGCGCGCCCCACCTGTTGCTCAACGCGATCCGAGCACGCAGAGAACACGCGAGGAGCAGCGGAGAGCAGGCGAGGAGGAGTGGGGTAGAGGGCGCACCTGGAACGGCTGTTGCGGACGCCGAGGCACGCCAACGCAGGGTGACATCGTGAGTTGAAGAAATGATCTGCATTTAAAAGTGGGCTTGGTTGCACCGAAACGGACGGATGCTCAAAAACTCTCTCTTCGTGATACAGACCGCGCAGTGGCGGAGCGGTTTCGTAGCACGATGGGACGGCTACTGAAGGCGGCTGGCCCATGCCAACTGTGACCAATTTATCCCCGCAAACTTCTTGATCTCATCTGCCCATCTAACTTTCTGCCGCCCCTGCAACGCTTGCCTTCTCTAGGGATCCACTCTGTTACCCTTAATGACCAGCGGTTATCTTGTTTTCGCATTTCATGCTCTGGCCACGTCCATTTCTTCTTAATCTCTACTAATATGTCCTTAACACGTGTTTGTTCCCTGACCCACTCCACTGTCTTCTTGTCCCTTAATATTACACCTTTCATCTTCCGTTACATTGCTCGCTGAACCGTCCTCAATTTAAGCTGAATCGTCTTAGTGAGCCTCCAATTTTCTGCCCCTTAGGTGAGCACTGGTAAGATGCAGCCGTCATACACTTTCTTCTTCAGGGACAATGGTAGGCTGTCATTCATTATCTGAGAATGCGTGCCGAATGCACTCCACCTCATTCTTATCCTTCTAATTATCTCTGCCTCATGGTTGTGATGCGGGGTCACAACTTGGCCTAAGTCGATATATTCGCTTAGCACTTTTTGTGTGCTTCGTTCAGTTAAACGCACGGGGTCACTATATATAAAATTTGTTTACTTGTTTTCACATTTTTTAAAATTTCACACCTACTCTTCTGGGTAATCGGGTGACGGCGCTGTATTGGGTAGGCGCTACGATTTGGTCTGTATTTTCGGTTGTTAATATCTGGATCTTTTACTTTTTATGTTTTCTGAAAAACGATGATTCTCAGGAAGTTGCATAAGTACCTCAACTTTGTAGCTTTCGTTCTCTTATTTTTGTTGTTTAGAACTATCTGTATGCACACAATTATGATCTGTATGTACACAATTGTAATAATTAAGTTTATAGCTCCGCCAATTAGCATTTTTCGTTGATACTGTCTTTTTAAACAGGACATGGGGCTACTGTTCGCAAGGACATCTGCTCCTGTAACCGTCCCACAGTGCGTGCCATTGTGCTAAACACAGTGTTAATTAACACTGTGTTTAGCACTTTTAAGCATAAATACGTCACTTCGTGAAGATCCGCTAACCAGTGCTTCATTAACAAAAGCGGCGAAACTGAAGATAGGGAAAAAAGGCGACCCCTGACAACACAAAAAGATGTGTGACAATTTTTTAAAGAAGTAAATGAGAAAGGGAAGCGATACGTGTTGTAACCGAAAAGCCAATCTAAACCACTGCCTTCAAACAAACGAAAGGAGAGGTCAACCCCCAAACTGCGAAGAATCAACCTGGGACCAATGATCAGGGTTCAAGCGGCTAACTCCCGGATTCTCATCGACATCCGCCATAAATAGAAATGCAGACGAAATTTTCAAGAACGAGAAGGTCGGTGCTACACTTTTCCTAGTACGGGATCACCTAGCCCCAGATGCTTTCTTTGGCCAGTTGTAATGGAATTGCCAATCCCCGAAGGAGTATGCTTGCAATTGGAAGACCATAATGCCCTGGTGGCGAGCGTGTGAGCGGATAGAAGGCGACGGGGACCACCATCGGTCGGTGGAAGCTCGATGTGTGCTTAAACAGCACCCTACGTGATCTACACCCACCGAAGGCGCCCGTGCTACCGCGCCGGGACGTCGCCAGCGAACGCCGCATAACGGGGGCCGTGCCGTAGCGCCGGTGTCTCGTACCCGCCACCACACCGGGCGCCCGTGCCTTGCGCCTGGGCGTCTGGTCATCAGCCCTCAGAGGACCACCCGTCAGGGCCGCCGCCCCTGCCTCCTTCTCTTGGGCCTCCGGGCGAGGGTCCGTGCATACGCGCCGGGCCGCCTCGTGTTCCTTCTGGGCTGCGCCACCGGGTCGGGCCACGTGTGGTTCGAGTGACGTGGGCCAGCCAAACGGGACCAGCACGTCTGTGACCCCCCCTACTTTGACTGCGACAACCCATGTGAGCCCAGTCCAGATTGCACGCGTATGTGGTGCCCTTGCTGAACTGGGACTTCCGTGGGACTGTTAGAAGGTGCAGGACTGAATTCCGCTTCTTGTTTTTCTTCTTTTTTTTATTCACGTTTGCCGCGTGTGTCAACGTTTCGGTTTCTTCGCGTTTTGACCCATTTGATCCGTTTTCGCCGCATAATACAATGCTCCTACGTTTCCCCTTCGTGTTGTGTGCTCTGTCGTCATTGACCCTGTGTGCACGCCTTGTGGTTCCCACCACCGATCCCTGAGATCGTCACACCAGTTTACCTATGAGCAGTTTCCCTATGCCGAGTTGGCTGCGAGGAGTGGGCCTATTCCCAGCATCGATGCACTATTCTCGCCAACATTGAGGTAGTAAGTAGAAATTTCCGAAGAGGCATTTGTTTCTGACGTCTCACATACACCTTTGCCGCTGATTTGTAGCGGCCGCGTGCTTGTTTCTGATTGGTCAGCACGTGCTCACACACATTTGTTTGACACGTCTTTAATCCTGATTGTTCAATCGCCAGAAGATGCTTTGGTTCCAATCATATGGACGGAATTGAGTCAAAACGTGTATAACCGCTTATGCCCTTGATCAGGGAGGATCAGATATATGGATCTGGCGGCCAATCGATCGGTCGCTATATCTGAGATCCGACACCCAATACAGAATCAAAAGAACTAGTAGCAATTGAATTGCTTAAATAAAGAATTCATTCAAAATAGACCGAGTCCCTTTTATGTTTTGTGTAGACGTCACATTCGAACGTGACATCTGCAGAGCTTATACCTAAGAATATGCCTTCTCGCATTTTTACTACTCACGTAATCAACGGAGCATTCAGAAGCTTAAAATGTCGTTAAATACGCCCACAGTGCTCAATAGGCCGCACAGTAGCCATGTGTGGCATGAGTATTATCGACAGACAACGAGAAGCTCTTCGTGCTGCGCGCCAGCACGGGGCAAAGTGTAGCAGGGGAGAACCCTAAAAGCAATCCCGCCAACTCATCCAATGCGAGTGAAAACCTTTAAAAGGCCTTGAAAAAGCCCAAGTTTCTCGAGTGAGTCACGCCGCTAATGAGTCGATAAGGCACTCCGCGAGCGAGCCTATCATGTCCGCTTCAGCTAAACACTCGTGTTTGCTACAGGGGAGCCGATTGCCGGCCGAGTGTTGTCGGGGAGGGAAATTGGAAGGGGTTTTGCAACACACCACCTCGAAGGCGTGCCGTTATCGGAATGCAGGCTCATTAGCGGCGAGGTGACGTCACTCGTCATTCCGTTATCCCATTTCAGGGCCTCCTACCGACTCGTTCCGAACGAAGTTCTGCTCTGAATAAAGCAATGTGTCTGTCTTGCACTGAGTAGCACTTAAGGAAATTGCCAGCGGTGTGTCATACTTCTTTATTTGTTTATATGTATGTTTTAGGTACATTGTGCGTACGGCTTCGTCCCGCATAAATGTTACGGGTTATAGTTTTGACGCAGGGTTCAAGTCCGCCCGGGGAAGTTCCCGCAGACCACAGCGGGTTTTCTTGGCTGTGCCCGAGGTCTGTCTACGTCGACTGCGTTTTAGAGAGTCTGTTGCCCGGATGTTGCATGTCAGCGCGCACACACAAAGAATCACATTGCACTCGCTCTCAGCTTGTCACTTCTCGCAATGCTAGCAAAGATACCTGAACCCACAGCATTGTCCTCCCTCGGAACAGGGGTCAGTGAGAAGAATGATGACCGTCATTACGGGTTGCCTGCGTAATTTGATATTCTGCGCTAAGAATTATATCCAGCTTCCGTAGACTGCCCGCTGATGGGACATCAATGCGCAGCGTTTATTCGCGGGGAGATCGCGCTGTAAGTAAAGGTGAATGACAATAGCGTTTGTAATACGCATCACGAGGGCTGGTAGATACCTCAAATAAATTTTTCAATCGAAGGGAGCTGGTATGAAGTCTCAGTATGGTGAAAACCTATATGTGCACTTAGGCCAATGCGCTTCTGATTCGTGTCTCACACAAATCAGCCTCTTTGAGGGAAGACATAATCAACCTTAGTAACACCTATTACAGAGGGTTCTTCCAATTTACCGTCTACTCACTCACCACTGTCGCTCAGGAAGAGAAGGACACTCGCTACTCCGCCACTCAATTTATTTAAGGGTGGGTCACCGCTAGACGGAAAAAGGTGCTACATGATGACTATGCATATTTTTAGAGGGAGAACCAACCCCGAAGAGAACTCGCCTGCGTATCCTCGGGTCTCGGCAATAAGCCAGCTTCATCAGTAACCATTCCCGCCCATCTCACTGAATGTGAGTCGTTTCCCAACCACCACATTTCCTTTTGCTTGGAAAAGTAGTAGCACTTCGAGCTACCCCTGACTAAATAACTCACACCAGCCGTGCTGTCGAGAGATCACAAACCATATGCCTGGCATGCGCCATGCAGGAATAGTTACTGGATGTTTTTTTTCCTTTAACCGCGCCTACGACGCCGACTGCGACGCTATATATTGCCACTGGCCACCGGCGGACGCGATAGGGTGCTGGCGGGTTTTCTATGGTCAGAGCCTTCCAATGTTCTGCTTTCATTCTTGTTGGATCAGGTCTTGGTAGCTAGTTTCTGTAGATATACTCCGCCACAGGTGCTACGTACGTGAATTTTAATACAACAGGTAAGCACGCCGCAAAACAAACATCACGAAAACCCGCCTCATAACTGTACGAGACTGTATTGAGTACACGATGTGCTGTAAACACTAAATGAATGTGGGAAACTTACGGAATGATTCCTGACTTGTTGACATTGCGGACGAGGAATAAGTGTATCGAAAGTAAATTAGAATGTGTGGGACTTGCAGCACTGAACATTAACGCTTGGGATGGAACACAGCGTTAACTTTTTCGGGGGGATTTTCCTGTGGCCATTTCATTATTGTTGCGGCGCCGTTGTAAATATGAATTGCAGCGGTAATAAAATTGCCAGCAAATGGGGAGAGCTTTTATTGACATTTCAGGACTTAAAAAAGAAATAAATATTGATCGCACCTTTAGCAGACTCTTCCCAGCCCATCTCCTCTCCAAACCGAATGCGTCATAAGAGAAAGGCTCTTCAATGACACGGAATGGAGTATGACTGAAACTATTACAAAGAAATGGTTTCAGAAACAATACACGGTGCATAGCAACGAACTACTAAGGGTCAAAGGTTAAACGGCTTCACTGAAACATTTTGTTAGTCTTGCTGGGTATGGCATCAAGGTTTTATATTTAAATATACAATTGAAACTTCATCCAAAAAAGTAACCAGTTCCGAGTTATTATTTAGTTAAGAGACCGTTATTTTGTAAAATTCATTTCAGGAATGCATAGCGACAACTGCACAGTACGCGCATCAAAATTCGTTCAAGGACAAAGCAAAAAAAAGCTTAATATTATACTACCCATGCCTGCCCGCGTCTGGAAAATTAGTTTCGTAAGCGACCTCACCAGAAAAAAAAATGTTTCCGAGCGGAAGAAAGCAAATAATCAGCCTGTGGAAATTTAATTATCCTTGGCAGCCCGAGGGCTGCTCCGACATTCAAGTTTTATTTATGTTTTGAAGGTTTTTTTCAGAAACCACAATAAATAGGTAATAAAAGAAGTTGAAAGGACGTGCTGGTTCTGAAAAAAGAAAATTACATATTTGGCACAAACCGGAGCAGTGCTCGGCCAAATCCCGACTCCGCAACCTCTTCTTTTTCAATAAAACTCTATATTATTTACGGTCGAAGAAAGATTGCGATTTCTCAAATGATTAAGCAGGGAGTGAAAAACTACGACCCCACTGCACGCATAGCGTGCCAATAACAACGAAACGTGCTCAAACAGAAAACAGTAGGAATGAAATTAGTTCCTAGTATTACTGCTTCACAAAATCCCATGAGCGGTCGTCCAGAGTATCCGCTTCTTCCTCGAGTTTCCTTAATGAAACCCTTACCTTTGTTCAGACCAAATGATCTTTTTTCGTGTTAAAATTCAATAGTTCGGTAATTACATGTGGTTTACTTTAATATGACGAAAAGACGAACCAGCAATGGCCTGTCATCCCATAAAACAGAGTATATGTGCCCTCTACGTTGCGTTTTTGATTACCGTGAACCGGTAATTGAAGGAACATTACGGTTGTTTATTTGAGTTTTCCAGCGGAAAAATCGGTTAAAGCTCAGTCAAAATACAAAAGCCTCCAGCGTAATAAAATAACCATGACAGACGTCGTTCATTGGCACTTGTTGACTTAGATATTGGTGACTGGTATTTGCTGACCGCGCGAGTCATTGTACTTCAATGGTTGACGTCGTGTGTTCCAGCCGCGCAATGTTAGGCTTCATCCCCGTCACCTACACTACAGCTGCTGCTGTTTTTTGCAAGCTATAACAGTCCCAAAGGGCGGCACATAACCGCAGTGGTTGGCGCAACAACAACAAAACCCTAAAAAAATGTTAAGCCTAATACGGAACATACTTAACAATTGCTGCTGTCAGTGCAGCAAAATGTTCATTCTGGTCATTACACATCAATCTGCGGGTACCTGCTCACGTCGTAAGAGAGAGAGAGAGAGAGAGAGAGAGAGGAGAGAGAGGGAGGGAGGAGGAAACGACAGTTATTTGTCCAACATTGTTTTGAAGCAAAGGAGGTGTAGCCTCTTCACCCCCCTCACGGCGGCTAGAAGTGGGCTCCGGCGGTGACTTCGGCCATTTGGGTTCTCAAAGCGTAAGTTTAGGGCTAAGTTCCGGCTCATACCCGACAGGTGGGGGTGATATGCTATCAGACGACAGTGTTACCTGATATCCTTTTTGCGGGGGTAATGGCAAATTTGAATCTGGGTTGGGGAGGGAGGGGGGGGGAAGGGATGATAATGCGCCTGTTGAACACCCGTGGCGACGCCCATGTACTGGGCGCAGCCGAACCGCGTGAATCATATATTGCTTTCGGTTTTGCTTTCTTTGAGGTCGTAAAGGGAGGGGTTAAGACTGCTTTTGATAGATACGCATACTTTGTGGGAAACCTGTGCTCTTTGCATTCACGTTCGGAAGAAGAAGTAAAATAGCAAGCAGCAATTTAGCAATTCTTCTCACGAAACTGCATAATGTTCAGAGCAAAACGTGGCCAATGCTTCTAAGCAGCCCTGGCTCAGCCGAGTCCTATCAAATCTAGGTCTAGTTAGGCTAAAAATAGCCGCAAGAATTCGAATAGCTCCGCTTACGGCGTACTATACACCCGTAGAAAAATGCATCTCGTCTACGAGGAGATCCACGTCGATGTGTAGTGTCGCTTTTGTTTATTATTTATAATTATAGCTCTGTGCGGGCAATGTGCAGATTTCGGAATAGCAGAAAATTGATTGCGCTAGACAAAAAATATATAAAGAACAGATGAGCCGTCGGAAATCTCCGAATTCAAATGAGTAGAACGCATAGATTGTTCCTGCGAGTTTTTTTTTTTTTTTAGATTGTGCAATTTTGATTGCGGTGGACATTTAAGAGTGAGCGGGTGAATGAGTGAGAGAGTGAGTGAGAAAGATGTATTCGGACTGAGATACGTAACTATCGGCACTTCTTAATTATTTCTTGTATTTTTAAACAGGCTGCGGACGGAAAGAATTTTGTGTAACGGAGTCATGTAATTGAATAATGCGTTACAGATGCGTGACTTCACAAGAAAGTTTACTGTCGCTTGTGCGCCGGCAAGGATGGGAAGATGTCAAAATCAAGGCCTACGAAATAAAAAAGGGGCGCTTTGACATCAAAGAAGCCATCTTGTTCAAAGCTATTTACAGTGGCGAGGTGCTTCATCTTTTTGCCTTTCCACTGCTGTCGACAGAGGTAGGGATTTTGAGTTTATTGGTTGATATATTTCGGATGTACGGCAGTGCAATCCCTCAGTGCGCGCCTCGGCATTTTTAAACACGAGTCGTATTAATTACCCCCGCTCGCCGGCGATGTTTCCATTCCATCCGTCACATTTACTATTTCTTTTTCAGGTCCTCCAGCTCGCCCATGAATCGTAGCCAAGCTCGGTGTCCAACACCGTACGCTTCTATTCAATACCCGCCATGGAATCTCGATACAGATCTCCAAAACACCTTCCTAATCTTGCGGAATCGCAGGGTATCACCACCGCACAAATAAACAAAGGCGGGGTGCGGACTGCGTCGGTTTGCTTCGGAAAGGACGCATAGTCGGCGAAGAACCACGGAGGACCATGGAGGCGTGCAACTTTGATGAATACCATGTGATTTGATGTGATGTGATGTGATGTGATGTGGTGGGTACCAGCTGTGGCCTCAGGCCACCGACTCGAGGGCAAGAACGAACAGGGGCCCTATTCTCAACTTCTCCTCTGCGCAGCCATGCCATGGTGTGGCCGGATAACACGTTGCCCAATTGGTTCCCAGCTGAATATGGAGGAGATTCTCGCACGGTACCTGATCCCAAAAGTGGCTCACCCTTCATTAGTTTTTAGACACTCAGGCCCGAAATAAACTGGAGCGCGTTGTCAACAACCCCAGCCTTCAACCTGCAGCAACATAGTCCTAGTGCAACCCGCCGTGGTGGCCCAAGGGATAAGGCGTTGCGCGGCTGAGCACGAGGTCGCGGGTTCGATTCCCGGCCGCGTTGGCCGATTTTCTGACGGAGGCGAAAAGCAAAAACGTCCGTGTGTAAGAGATTCCCGCGGACGTTTAAGATCCCCAGGTGGTCAGAATTAATCCTGAGTCCTCCACTACGGCGAGCGTCATCGCCTGCAATGCGTCGGCGCGTTAAACCCTACCATCAATCAAATCAATAGTCCTAGGGTAATAAAGGGGAATGGAATAAGGTCTTTCAACGTTGTCTATTCGAGATTGGCCGAGGTGCTAGATATTTGGTTTTAATTGGTTTGCGAAAATTATATTGTTGTGTTCAATGTGGTTATACACAAAACTTCAAAAGCATTCCCACAGCACCAAATCTTCTTTAGGTTTTAGATATACAGCTTTATCAAACTTTATTCCCAATGGCTATTATGATAAGCTAAAGGGCACTAAAAACACGTAGTTTTAGCGGGAAATTGGGTAGAAGAAACGACGAGGTAAGTTAGACGACGTGAAGGGGTAAAAATTTAATACTTAACCCTGGTTTCGCACAGAGTTCCTCCGCAAGACAAACCAATGTTCCTGCTTTATCCATGCCTACACCGACACCACTATACTCGGGGACAGCTTAAGAAGGACAGCGGTAGTAGCCCCTGCGGCTCATCACCGCAGCCGGCTGTTACTGCACGCGGCGCAAGTGCATTACTGCGAGTATTTTAAACGTGACACGAATTCTTTCCGTGATTTCTCGCACTTAATCTGCTCTTGAATTCCTGCCGAGACTGCAAAAAGAGTATGTGTGAATACGATATTACTCCGTAAGCGTAATATCGTTTTCAAAAAGCGCGCGCCCGTTGCAATGCGGCTCCGCCGCTACGGCGGAGTGGTACAGTACACGAGCTATTGCCGTTCTTATTTAAACTCTACCCGAGTATACACCGGCAGCTGCGAGCAGAGACAGCCGAGCGAGGCGACGGCGCAGAGCGCAAGGAGCGCTTCTAACCGCAAGGAAGATCGCCTTACCGTTTGCGGTGGACCGGCGTTCTTTCGACAAGCAGACGAACCACCCTGCACTTGCCCAGGCGTTGCCTTGCAACGGCGCTCCTCGTTCGTGCCGGCTCGACAGTATTCCGCTTACGTTCGCTTCGATCATAGGATGGTTTTCAGCAAGTAGCACAGTTTGCGATCTTGGGCAAAAAAAAAAAAGAAAAGAAGGGAGAACGGTCGAGTTTATCGTGAAAATAAAATTCCCTCATTGCAGTTTTGGTCAGAGGCAGGAAAAGCCGCATTGTTACCCCTCCGCCAATTTCAACCTACAAGTCTGGGCTTCCAAGTTCACAATTGTGAGACATCAGTGCAATCAGTAGCGGTACTGAGCAGTGTTGCAGAGGATAGAAGATATTTTCTTGACTAGAAACAGGCGCTGATCAGTTATTGTCATGACGCATTGAAATACGAACAACGCAACTCGCGGTGACAGTCCGCGTATGCGCAGTAGGAACAACTTAGGAGAATTTGCGTCCAACCTCGGTATGGAAACACCATCGTTCGTCGTGTGAGCCTTTCGGCTGTTTTTCCGCCGCGTTGGACGTCTGATCACGCTAGTGTAATCTAACTTCGTCGCTGCGTGGAGTGAAATCGGCGCACGCAGCTGTATTCCTTTATTTTTAAGCGCAGAGAACTTTATGGGCTCGCCTTCTCGTGTTAGCTAACTCGCTGGACCCAGGTAGAGTCCCACGGCGTTCCTTCGTATCGGCTGTCGTCGCGGCGTCCCTAAGAGGCTTCGAAAGCCAAGCGGGTCATAAGCGTTTGCAGCTCGTGAAGCGCTGCCTCTTGCCATACATCCCACGTTTAGCGCAAAGAAATCCCCCGGTACATCTGAGGCAAAATAGACGGAATTAACAGGCCGCGCCCGTGTTCATTTAGTTAGGAATGCTCGTTGGGTGTATTTTCACGACAGTAAGTGGCACTGCGCAACAGCCTATCACAGGCAACAGAGACGAACAGAGAAGCAGAGACGAACTCTCCCCCTATTAAAAACGGGTTGTAGAGACTCCCGTCACTAAAGATGTAACTAGTAAACTCACTGACCATGATGAAAAACTCGACGCCATCAATAATACGCTTAACGGGTTAGAACAAACCCTCGAAAGTAAATTTCATGACATAGACACAAAACTCCACAACACCACGGAGCTCCTAAACAACATTATGAAAGGCATGGAATCACCACAGCATCTTCAGGTACCAACAGACACCCTGCAACAGTCCCCAGCACCTCATGTTGAACGCGGAAGGAACAAACCGTACCGTTAAAGTCTGGCAGTGGAACTGCCGGGGATATAAACGTAAACGACCCGCCTTACAATTGCTGGTTCAATCTCAAGGTAACCCGCCGGACATAATTGCGCTGCAAGAAACAAATACGCACGCGAGGTTAGCGGGCTACAAGGCTTTTCAAAGTCAACATTCCCCGCAAACGGCGGTATTGGTCAACCGCAACCTCACAGCAGCCCATCAACAGTTTGATAGTGTTGATATTCCCCACGACATAATAACAGTATACCCCAAAAAACGAAGCGACCCAAAAATCTTCATTTTGAATGTATACAGCTCTCCAAAACACCGCAAGGACAGATTGAACCGCCTCTTTTCGCTAACACGAAAGGAGGCCGGACCACATGCGCTCATAATTGTGGGAGACTTTAACGCCCCACACGCGGCATGGGGATATAAGAAAAGCAGTGTTAAAGGCACAGACCTCTGGGATCAGGCACAACAACACCATCTTAACATCCTTAATGACGCAAACACAGTCACCAGAGTCGGCAATAGTACACAAGCAGACACCAGCCCCGACCTTACCTTCACTTTACACACCAAGGAAGAGAACTGGAACAACACAGGACATACATTAGGTAGTGATCACTACATTATAGAAACCGTTATAGCGCACACTGGCAGGATTAAATATGTCCCCCGGCAACAAACACTAACTGAGTGGGATGACTTCCGCACGCTACGATGAAGCAAAGTAGAAGATTCCCAATTACAGACATTGAGAACTGGACCGCGCAACTTCTTTCGGACATCAAAACTGTAACGAAACAAATCGATACAGATATTCCCTCTTCAACCGTAGACTCCAGGCTCGCCCATCTCTGGGAAGCCTTTCAAAGTATCCAAACACGCTGGAGAAGGAATAAATTGAACCGAAATCTTAAACTACAAATGGTCGCACTCGAGTCGGAAATTGAAAAACACGCTTTGCAACTTGGTCAAAACCAGTGGGACGAGATATGCGCCCCGTCTGCAGGGCAACCTACACCTAAAGAAAACGTGGCAACTTGTCAAGCACTTGATTGATCCCAGTCTCAGTAAGACGGAACAAAGTAGCCGCCTCACTCAGATCATACAGAAACACCAAGGATCGGATTCGGAAATCCTAGATGCGCTCTGCGACATCTACCTTCCACCTACCCCAAGATCACAACTACCACCATACACAGGACTTCCCAGCATTGAGCTGGACCGAGATATTACAGAGACGGAAGTCAGAGCAGCACTAGCAAAACTCTGATAAAACTCAGCCCCTGGCCCAGACCAAATCACAAATAAAGCATTACGCAACCTGGACGATAAGTCAATCACATCACTCACTGAGTACTTCAACGAATGCTGGCGAACCGGCACTATACCCAAATCGTGGAAGCGGGCCAGAACTATACTGATTCCTAAGCCAAATAAACCACTAGAATTGGAACACCTCCGCCCTATTTCTCTGACGTCATGCCTTTGTAAGCTCATGGAGCATGTCATCCACCCACGACTCATACATTATATTGCCGCGAACCATACATTGGGTTTGTTTACTTGTGTTTTGCTTTTAGCGCCCGGCTGCGCCGGTCTGTGTTATCTCTGCGCCAAGGGAAGCGCGTGTTCTATTCTTTCTATCTGTGCCGCATGTGTTATCTGTTCTGATAGGGAGAGCATTCCGATCTAACGTGAACATCCCGGAATAATCTTCTTGCATCTACAATGTTCTCGATGCGAATCGACGGCTCCAGAACCACGCGCGCCGAAAGATAAAAAGCCTGCAGAGCAGACGCCGGGACATTCGATTCGACGACACTCGCCGACGCAAGTCACTTTGTTGACCGCTGCTTCGCCGCCTCTGTATTCCTTTGAGTTGTTAGGGGAGCACAAGTTCGCTCCAATAAACGTGTTTCTTATTCAAGACAACTGCATCGTCCTTGTCTTCGCGACATCTGGTAGAGGTGCTGGGTACTAAGCCTTTATGCCCTCTACGACATCTCGAAGCCGCCAAGCCAGTCCAACCAGAGAAAGCCCCCGACTGCAAGGATTGCTACCCGAGTTCGGTCTTCTGCCAGAAGGGCCCAAGAGAAGGAACGCTGCAACCAACACCATGGTGCAAGAAACAACGTCGCCAATCATCCTGCAGCAGCCCCGAGAACCGCCATCGTTCCGGGGAGCCCCCGCTGAAGACCCCGAAGAATGGTTGGAGAAGTTGGAGCGCGTCCGCATCTTCAACAGGTGGGACGACGAAGAAACTTTCCGGCATGTCTTCTTTTACTTAGAAGATGCTGCTCGAACTTGGTTCGAGAACCATGAGAGCTCTTTGACCGACTGGACTCAATTCAAGAGGGAGTTCCTTAAGACCTTCACTACCGTGGTGAGAAAAGAGCGAGCTGCGCTTTTGCTTGAAACTCGAACGCAGCACCCCAACGAAGGAGTCGTGATTTTCGTTGAGGAGATGAAG
The DNA here is from genome assembly GCA_013339765.2 of Haemaphysalis longicornis. NCBI lineage: Eukaryota > Metazoa > Arthropoda > Arachnida > Ixodida > Ixodidae > Haemaphysalis > Haemaphysalis longicornis. Next base: position 139,261,963 of record CM023456.1, read on the forward strand.
CGACTTTTTCGTCGTGCGGACCCTGAAATGACCGAGGAAAAGAAGCTCAGGTTTCTAATGCGAGGAGTGAAGCAAGAGCTTTTTGCTTGTCTAGTCCGTAACCCTCCGAAGACAGTGGCCGAATTCGCGTCTGAGGCGGCCGCGATGGAGAAGACGCTAGAAATTCGAACGAGGCAGTACGACCGCCCTGTCAACGCGCTGTTCTCGGAGACCATCGGTGCTGCAAATGGAAGCTCCGATACATTGCGAGAGACCATCCGAGCAGTGGTCAGGGAGGAGCTTCGGAAGCTTTTTCCAACGACGCCGCAACCTCAAGTGGCTTCCCTGACCGACGTAATCCGAGAAGAAGTCCAAAACGCACTGGGAACTTCTACGCCGTCGGAAGCACCCCGCGAACCACAAGCCATGACCTACTCCTCGGCTGTTCGTCAACCCCGCCCTGCTCCAACACGTCGTCAAGAGGCCGAGCCATACCGCCGTCCAACGCCGCCCGCCCGACGCCCTGTAGACCAATACCAGACGCCAAGGAAGACCGACGTGTGGCGAACGCCCGATAATCGCCCGCTGTGCTACCACTGCGGAGAGGCCGACCACATCTACCGTCGCTGTCCCTACAAGAGGCTCGGTTTGCGAGGGTTCTCCGTCGACGCCCCACGCCCCCGATACGGCCAGCGCCCTGCTGAGATCGAAGAATACCTCTCCAACACCAACCGAGGACCAGCCCGCTTCAACCGCTCACCGTCGCCCTACCCGTCTCAGTCACCGAACCGCCGCAGCACTGCTGACTTCTCACGTGGAAGGTCCCCCAGCCCACGCGGGGGAAACTAAAAGCAGCAACTTCGGGAGGTAAAGTTGCACAACGGCGGAAAAATGAAAACCCTCCAACGACGCAGCGACTCGCTGAAGACCATCATTCACGACATGCCCTCATCCCGACGACCCGACCTAGCCCTAACGAGACTCCTGAACACGACGACAGCTACACGGCGCGACGCGTACCCGACCTGACCAAGACGTCCGTTGAGAAGACGACGACAACGACGATGCACACTGCCCGACCGTCAACACGTACAAGAGAGATACGACCCCCCGACGAACCCGGAACTCGAGGAAGACTGCATCTGACGTCAAGGTGTCCATCGACGGCTTTGACGTAGTCGCCCTCGTAGACACGGGAGCTGACTATTCGGTAATAAGCGGACCATTTGCGTCTAAACTGAAGAAAGTTATGACCAGATGGGACGGTCCGCACATACGCACAGCAGGAGGCCACCTCGTGACGCCAAGTGGAACGTGCACATCGCGCGTCACCATAGACGGCACAACGTACCCTGCGGCGTTCGTCATTCTGCCTAACTGCTCCCGCGACGTAATTCTTGGAATGGACTTTTTGATGGACAACGGTGCAATAATCGATCTGCAGACCAAGTCAATAACTTTTTCCCCCAATCACTCCATGACGCCGGAACCGAACCCCGAACGACGGCTGCTGTAAGGATTGCCGATGATCATGTCACCCCTGCCACCCCGCGCAAGCTTGATGGTCGCAGTCTACTGTGAAGATGCTGCTCCTGACGTCGACGCTATCGTAGACACTGATCAAAGGGTGCTTCTCGACCGTGGTGTGTCGGTCGCAAGAGGCATTGCGCGCTTCAAGGAACACCAATCCCACATTCTGGTTACTAATTTCACCGAGGAGTACCAGCATTTAAACAAGGGCGCCGGCAATTGCATTCCTCGAAGAAGCGCAAGAAGCAAGTGACGTGATCGCGGTCGCCGACTTTGAAACGCACACCCGTAGAAACCTTCAAGCTCCCGCAGCCCTTCGACGTGAATCCGGCGCTACCGCAAGAACAACGGACAAATTATTGGCTTTGCTGCGTCGCTATAGCGAATGTTTTTCGTCGAGCGCAAAACTACGTCAGACCCCTCTAGCGAAGCAACCGAATAATAACCGAAGATGGAGCCCGACCTACCCGACAGTCACCGTACCGCGTCTCTTCACACGAACGGGAAGCCATCCGGACTCAAGTCGACGACATGCTCAGCGACGACATAATACAGCCATCGAAAAGCCCCTGGGCTGCGCCCGTGGTACTGGTAAAGAAAAAAGACGGCACATTAAGGTTTTGTGTTGACTACCGGCGGCTGAACAAAATCACGAAAAAGGACGTGTACCCCCTCCCCCCGAATCGACGACGCCCTCGACCACCTCTGCCACGCGAAGTACTTCTCATCGATGGACCTGAAGACCGGCTACTGGCAAATTGAAGTGGACGAGAGAGACCGAGAGAAGACTGCATTTATAACCCCAGACGGCCTATACGAGTTCAAGGTGATGCCGTTCGGGCTGTGCACAGCACCAGCGACGTTTCAAAGAGTCATGGACACTGTGCCACTGGCCTTAAGTGGCACACCTGCCTCGTATACCTCGACGACGTAGTGGTATTCGCCCGGACTTTCGACGAACACCTTGCAAGGTTGGAGTCTGTACTCGAGGCCATTCGTACGTCGGGGTTGACGCTGAAGCCTGAAAAGTGCCGTTTCGCATACGGGGGAACTCAGTTCTTGGGCCACGTCGTCAACGCCGCGGGAGTCCTACCTGACCCGGCAAAAACTTCAGCCATTGCGAACTTCCCAAGGCCGAAAGACAAGAAGGGCGTGCGAAGATTTCTCGGGCTGTGCGCATACTACGGGCGCTTCGTCGCAAACTTCGCACGCATTGCAGAGCCCTCACGCGCTTGACGAAAGATAGCACCCCTTTCAGCTGGGAAAACGACCAAGAAAAAGCATTCTGCGAGCTGCAAAAAACGCCTGCAAAGCCCGCCCGTGCTCGCTCATTTCGACGAGAATGCCGAAACGGAAATGCACACGGAGCCAGTGATATAGGCTTGGGTGCCGTCCTTGTCCAAAAGCAAAGCGGCTGCGAAAGGGTAATCGCCTATGCCAGCCGTTGGTCTGTCGAAGGAGGAGAAAAACTATTCTGCCTTGAGAAAGAGTGGCCTGGCTATTATATGGGCGATTTCAAAATTTCGCCCATACGTGTATGGAAGGCCATTCAAGGTTGTAACAGACCACCATGCGCTGTGTTGGCTCGCCAATTTGAAGGACCCCTCCGGCCGTCTTGGGCGGTGGAGCTTGCGCCTGCAGGAGTTCGACGTTACAGTCGTTTATAAATCCGGCAGGAAACACTCCGACGCCGACTGCCTGTCCCGCGCCCCCGTCGACCCACCACCACAAGACGCTGATGAAGACAGCGCGTTCTTCGGGATCGTGACGGAGAGCGACCTAGCCGCCCAGCAGCGTGCCGACCCCGACTTCGCGTCATAATCGAGTACCTCGAGGGATGCAACGTTGCCGTTCCTAGGACCTTCAAACGCAGGCTTACCAGCATTCAGCCTCAGAAACTCCGTCCTCGTGAAGAAGAATTTCAGCCCCGGAACAAGAGCGAATTACCTTCTCGTCATCCCGCGGACCTTCGTGACGAAATTTTGGAAGCGTGCCACGACGACCCGTCTTCTGGACATCTTGGCACAGCCCGCACTATTGGAAAAATCAAGGCGAGGTACTACTGGCCCGGCCTTACCTCTGACGTCACCCACTACGTCCGGAGCTGCCGTGACTGCCAGCGACGAAAAAAACGCCGCCGACAAGACCCGCCGGACTTCTGCAAAACCGATCGCCGTCCCTTCGAGACCATTTCAAACAGATTGGAATGGACCTTTTAGGCCCCGTTCCCTACGTCACGATCACAGAACAAGTGGATTGTCGTAGCGACAGACTACATGACGCGCTACGCAGAGACCGCCGCTCTTCCGAGGGGGACTGCACAAGAAGTGGCAAAGTTCTTTATAAGCCAAGTTGTGCTGCGACATGGAGCCCCGGAAGTCCTAATCACCGACCGCGGAACGGCATTTACTGCGGAGCTGATGCAAGGAGTATTACGCTACAGCAACACGGATCACCGAAGAACGACGGCGTACCACCCCCAAACGAACGGACTAACAGAACGTCTGAACAAGACAATCGCAGATATGCTGTCAATGTACGTTGACGTTGAACATAAGACTTGGGACGAAGTGCTCCGTATGTCACGGTTTGCGTACAACACGGCTATCCAGGAGACGACGCAGCTGACGCCGTTCGAGCTTGTCTACGGTAGAAGGCCGACTACGATGCTCGACGCCATGCTTCCGCATGTAGAAGACGACGACCTCAACGCCGACGTCCACGGATATCTTCAACGTGCGGAGGAGGCCCGCCAGCTCGCTCGAGTTCGTATAACGGACCAGCAGCTGGTGGATGCGGGCCGCTACAACCTCCGACGCCGAGACGCCGAGTACCAACCAGGGGATCGTGTGTGGGTTTGGACTCCCATCCGACGACGCGGACTCAGTGAGAAGCTCCTGCGACGGTATTTCGGACCCTACCAGATTCTACGACGTGTCGGCCAACTTACCTACGAGGTGATCCCCGATGGTGATTCCGGAACATCACGACGACGCACGCGGCCCGAAGTCGTCCACGTGGTTCGCTTAAAACCTTTCTAAGGTCGATAACGAATTTTATTTTATTTTGGACTGTCGCTTATGTTAGCATCGGGTCGATGCACCCTTAGAGGGGGGGTAATGCCGCGAACCATACATTGGTTTGTTTACTTGTGTTTTGCTTTTAGCGCCCGGCTGCGCCGGTCTGTGTTATCTCTGCGCCAAGGGAAGCGCGTGTTCCATTCTTTCTTTCTGTGCCGCATGTGTTATCTGTTCTGATAGGGAGAGCATTCCGATCTAACGTGAATATCCCGGAATAATCTTCTTGCATCTACAATGTTCTCGATGCGAATCGACGGCTCCAGAACCACGCGCGCCGAAAGATAAAAAGCCTGCAGAGCAGACGCCGGGCATTCGATTCGACGACACTCGCCGACGCAAGTCACTTTGTTGACCGCTGCTACGCCGCCTCTGTATTCCTTTGAGTTGTTAGGGGAGCACAAGTTCGCTCCAATAAACGTGTTTCTTATTCAAGACAACTGCATCGTCCTTGTCTTCGCGACAATATTACTGACACCAATCAGTTTCCACACACCATGGTGGGCTTCCGGCCAAACATGTCCACACAAGACGTCATGCTCAGGCTTTACCATCACATCATAGAACCAAGAACAAACAGTCATGACTACGCTGCAATTCTTACTCTGGACTTAAGCAAAACAATAGACAATGTCACCCATGGCGCAGCTCTTGCAGGCCTACAATCAGTGAATCCGGGAGAACGAATGTATAACTATGTTAAAGACTTCCTAACCGACAGAACGGCCACCCTTCACGTAGGTGGCCTTAACACCCCCTCGATAGACGTAGGTGGCCGCGGCACGCCCCAGGGAGCAGTCATATCTTCCCTTCTGTTTAATCTATCCATCCTTACAATACCACAAAAACTCAACCAAATCCCAGGACTGTGCCACAGCCTATACGCAGATGATATTACGCTCTGGGCAAACCAAGGCAGTGACGCGCATATAGAAGAAATCCTCTAGAAAGGCATCCAGATAGTGGTACAAGAAGCCGCCAAAGCAGGACTCACATGCTCACCCACTAAATCGGAGTTACTTCTGCTACCACCACAAACGCGTAGGCCAAACATCAAGCTTCACATTCAAGAACACCCTATCCCAGAGGTCTCGCGAATCCGAGTACTTGGGTTACTTATCCAGAATGATAGAAAAAATGGAGAATTCCTAGATCGCATGGAAAGAAACGCGACACAAACCGCCAATTTAATACGCAGAATAACGAACCGTCATAAAGGCTTGAGAGAAAATGAAAAGATCCGCATTCTGCAGGCCTTCGTTCTCACTCGTTTGCTATACTCGCTGCCTTACCTTCACTTAACCAGACATGAATTAGAGCGGGTCGATGTACTCATCAGGCGAACATACAAACTTGCACTTCGCCTTATCCCCGGCACATCCACTGCCCGCTTCGACGGTTTAGGCCTCCATAATACAGTCCGCGAGCTCATAGAGGCCCACCTAATCAGCCAGTATGAAAGACTGGCACGATCAGCCGCAGGGAGACACATACTCCAAGAACTATCTATTGGACACCACACCAACTATACACACCTCCACCCTATACCAACACACATACACAAGGCTAACTATCAAACCTCTGCCACGCAACATGCACCCTGAACATCACATAGCCAGGAGAAGAAACGGGCAGAAGCACTCCATAAATTACACCGGAATAACCCACACACCATCTCTGTGGACGCAGCAGAGTACAGACACCACGACGCATATGCGGTTGCTACAACAGACTTCTCCAAAAAACTACTTAACTCGGCGACCATACGAGCCACCCGCCCAGAAACGGCGGAAGAGGCGGCCATAGCCTTAGCCATCATACAAAATCCAACCCCCCAGACCATCATTTCCGTTTCAAAGACTGCAATCCAAAATTTTGCTACAGGCAGACTATCACGAGTGGCACTCAAAATTCTGGAAAAATTTCGATCGAAATCCCCAGACGAGAAAATATGCCTGACTTGGGCACCCGCGCACTCCGGCCTCGAGGGGAATGAGAAGGCCCACGAACTCGCCCGAGGGCTCACGATCCGGGCAGGGCCTAACCTCTATCCCTATCACGGGACGCGGTCTGCGAGGGATCGCCTGGTCACATTTCAGGACATCACAACACACTACCGCCTCTCCCGCCGGATCTACCCACCGGCGAACCAGCAATTGGACAACCACAAAGAGCACATTTGGCATTTACTACAAACAAATACCTTCCTCAATCCAGCTCGTCTGACACACATACACCCAACTCTCCATCCAACCACGGCCTGTTGCCTGTGCGGAGATCACGCCACCCTTTCTCACATCATATGGGCATGCCCACAAAATACATTCCCACTGATCACCTCTGAGGAGCACTGGGAGGCCGCGCTCCGCAGCTCCGATCTGGACCTTCAGGTCCAGTTAATCGATAGGGCTGTGGCAGTCGCCGGTGAGTGGTGGATGCCACCGGCTACAAGCGCCACCTGAATGGCATGGATCAAATAAAGTTTTATCTCTCTCTTCATGACAGTAAGTAAAAAAAAGTGGCAGTGCAACGCCGGCACGTTCGGGAGGAACGCAAGGACAAAAAATTGGCCGCGTATCTGCTTATTTCGTTGCAAATGTCGACAAAACAGGATAGTATTTATCGACTGTTGCCAAGTAAATGACTCCCTTCGCTTTCCCGCTCACCTCTCATGTTGTTCCTCTTGTGTCGCGCTCCTCCCAAGGTAAAGACGCCAAAGGTTTGCTTAAATCAGTTTGAATTTACCGCGTTCCACTACTCCAGGCTGGGTATCTCGATGCCAACGCTGCCGTACGGCGGAGACGCGCGTGGATCCAGGCGCCCTACTTCAATATTTATAGAACTGCGCTGCTCCAGCCCACGTTCGTTCCAAGCAGATCGTGGAACATATCCAGTGGAACCTTTCGTAACTGTTACCGGTTGATTTCTTAAAATACCGCCAGAAGATTAGTGGCGCTGGTGAAGCAGGCGAAGGCGGAGTGAATTTTTTTCTGCAGTTGATGAAGTATTTAATTTCGCAAAAATCATGCATGTATAATTTTTTCATAAAGGAACACTGCAAATATCACTTCTGTGCTAATTTTTTGTCTTATATTTTCGTAATGTTTTGTTGTTATTCAACAATGTTGACAAGTATGAGCACAACACCGGACTTAGACAGGTAGATTTAGCTGTGACTATGTTACACTATGGCGCAGGCCTTATTTTACATTGGCCGGGTGGCTGAATCGAGCTACAGACAGGCAGACAGGCAGGCCAAAATTTCTGGGTTTAAGTAGACCAAGAAAGACTACCTTATTTAAAAGAAGAGAACTCCCGCTAGCGCACTTTGAGGCAGGGGCGCGCGAGTACCGAGAAGGCGGGAAATTTAAATGCGTTGAACAAACTTCCATTGAAAATATAAGGAGGGGAATGAGACAGGGCGGCCTACAGCGTTATGGGTGGTGAGAGTGAGCATATAACGGCGCCACAGCCCATTATGGCGGATCACTGCTCTGCACTTCCGACAACTTTCCCATTGAGTAGAACGGTTTTAATTTTTTTTATTTGGTGCTGCGCGCCCTAAACACGATGAAAAGACAATCGTCCTTCCAGATAAACGGCGATCACGAACTCTCGTAACTTGTTCATACTGCGCATACGTGACCTGTCGCTAGGATGCCCCGCATGTACAGAAACGCTCGTGCTCTGTGGTTCGTGTTTGAATGTGTCACAATAGTGCTTGTGGAACAAATACTTTTCAGTTAATGTATGCGTCGCGTCATGTAGTGGTGAGCTGGCTCCTATCCGCACCACGACCACGGCAATCTCGGGTTATATCTCTCCCTCGCATCGGTTCGTCTCGTCTGTGTGTCCTTTTGCGACGCTCGAGGTGTTCAATCACCCTTCACATGAATACGACAGTTATACAGTCCTACGGTCTGAAAAGTTTTCGATGACCGTGCGCTTACACAAACGTACAAGAAGCCTTTTTGTGGAAAAAGAGAGAGCGATAAATTCTTTAATGAGACCGAAGAGGTCAGCCCTGCATGATGTTGAGCTTGCGACTTCAGATGGTTGGTGAACTTGTGATAAGGGGTAAAGGCTAACATCAATAGCACAAATAAGAAAAGGAAAAAGCGAAAGAAAATAAACCAGACGGACACACACACACACAAACACATAAAAAAGCGACAGAGGCCGTCACAGGCTGGAGTCGAGTTCAGAGTCTCCAAGAAAACGCAGAAGAGCTTGAAGACCCCGCACCGCCCTCTTTCGCTGCTCCAAGAAGTCCTTCATGCTGATAGTTCCCGCCTGTTGTAAGCTTCGCGCTGTCCGTCGCGCCGAGTTGAAACGGGGACAACCCCAGAGCATGTGTTCAGTGTTCTCTCGTGCAATGCGAACACGACACATAGCTGATGCCACCAGACGGATTTTTTTAAGAAAGCTTTTCGTATAGGCTGCTTTGAGGTGCAGGCAATGCATCGGACACTCTGTTTGAGTGCATAAAGCGTGAAGTGTACGAAATGTACATTGGGGGTCGACAGCGTAAGGGGGGCGTACTGCATGTCCGGGTTGGGGCAGTGCTGCAATTGCATTCGCAATCCGGGCGTTGTGGTATTCCGTTGACGCCCTCCTTGGATAAAGGGATTTGGGCTATTGAAGTCGCGGAATGGCCCTCGCGTGCGAGCCGATCAGATGCACTAAGGTGTGCTTATATCTATCACGGATATATTGAATTTTTGCCTATATCGGACTCTTGTATACGTCTGGCAAAAATTACATGCATTTAAATATTTTATATCAGACGCGATTTTGCTCACAATGGATATATCGCACTCTCCCGCGCGGGATTTTTCACTCAACTTAGGCATACGGCACGCTTTCCCGCAATACATCGGCGCGTAGCCTCATTTCACACCCGATCGCCCCCACACCCCTTCTCGCTCCTGTGACGTGGTCATAAATATCGTGACATCAAGACCGAAAGTCACGGGACAAAGATCGTTATCGTCACTTTCTTCCATGGCTTTCTAGTTTTATTCAAAACAAATCGTATGCCGTGCGCGTTTTCTCTACGTTCGCGTCGGCGTTTGTTTGACGCCCCATTTTTCTTCCTCTAAACTGCGATGCTATCCACATGTTTGCGTTGTCAGGCCGTTATTTAAACCAAGTGCAGCGCCGTCTGCAAACGCTCCACTTCGCGTTGTGTGCTGTGCTGGGAGCTCACGGGTGAAGCCGGCGTGCTCAGCCTCGTCGGCGAATACGGCGACCGCGACGACACCGATCCGTCTCGTGAGGAATCGAGGACGAAGTTTGCCACCACTAGTTCTGCAACTACCTATCCTACAAGTCACGTTGCCATCGCATGCCATGCACAACGTCCGGAGATCACCACACGAACAACCCCTCGCTGTGATGTGGCGAATACAGTGAGGCTCGATTGTGTGCATCGGAGAGTACAAGCTCGACGTAATTACCACATTTCGGCTTTTGCGGTAAATACGGAAATGAAATGTGGTCCTGTGGATTGTGTGCTGTGTCATATGTGCCGATTACTTTGTGCTGTCGCCCTTTATGTCAGCGCACTCGGCGGTGAAGTGCGATGCTTGCATGGGCAGCGATTGTTGGAGGCAGCCGCTGCAAGCAACGCGCAGTTGCGCTGGTCAGTTACGATCGCTTTGGCGTTCGGTTAGCGCTCGAGGTTGTTTCGCTCAACGAAGCTGCTACCCGCGTAACATGCTGCGCGTTGCGGGGACGAAAGATGGCAGCGGAGGAGGTGAAAGAAAGGGTACGGAGGCCATGGTGGCAGCAGGAGGCTTGTTTTCTTTTTCCCTCGCCCGTGCACTTATTCTATTCCAGCATGAAGGCTAGACTTCTACCAATTTACTAGGACGTCGTAACTTAGCTTTAGGAACGACAAAAAGTAGGTTCTGTATCTAATGACGACTTCGAATTTGAGATTTACAAAAATCCAGCAATTATACTGGACTAAAAGGCCACTTGACAAGTGCCCTTTTAGGGATTTTATAATTCAGAGCTAGCGAGAGAGAGAGAGAGAGAGAGAGAGAGAGAGAGAGAGAGAGAGAGAGAGAGCTATTTTCCTCTTGTTTCCGTCGTTTCGGCCGTCGAGTACGCGCGTGGAGGTCGATCGTTCCGAGCGCGCCGGGAAGCTGACGCGCACATGTGGTAGTTGTTAACCTCAGCTTACCTCTTCTTGCTTCTAGCTCTTCTGTTCTTGCTTCTAACTCAGAGTACTGTGGGAAGAGCGAGAAATGTCGAAGCTACTTTCAAACGGTGTGGCTAAGTGTGGAGGAGGCTTGAATTTGATGTTGTTCTAACGACAATTCACGGCACTGAAGGCGATAGCAGTGTGCCCAGTATGTCAAAACTCAAGTGGAGAGCGGTCACTGACGTCTCTGAGCGCAGCCGTTGTTTGTAGCTACCTTCCCGATGACGAGAAAAGGTTCCATGTGTCGACGATGAGGCAGTCGTCACTGTACAGGCAGTACAATGACACTGTCCCCGCATTTCTTCACAACCAGCCCCTCAGCTTTATTAATTAGGCCAGTGCTCAGGCGGCTTGTAAATGCAGAGGAGTACGCACACGCTCTGACATTAGGGAACTGCCTACTGAAGGCATACGTTTGCTGTTAAGTCGGAAAGAGACGATGATGAAGCACACACAGTTGAGTTCTGCAAGCCTCTATGCACTTGCCCTGACTTTGCCAAGCCTCAAATACCCACTGCAAGCACTTCTGTGTGTTTTTAAGCACATTAGTGGGCGGTCGTTTCCGTCTCTCACAGATAGTTACCGTAATCGGCCCGAAACTACTTTGGGCGGCTGTACACCATCAGATACATCTCCCGATGTTCTTGATGTGGTAGAGCTGCACGTTTTGAGGCCCCTCAGCAGGCTCTGCATTCCGAGAGAGAAGCTCTAGGAAATCCGGCAGCGTCAGTGCTGCGAAAAGCCATAGCTGAAGAATGGGAAAAGTGCAGCTCCCTTCTTCATTACTGTCATGACCTTGATGCACTGCTGGACACCAAGAAAATGGTTGAATCAGCGTTCCATAGGTTAGCTGAATGTGTGACACACAGTTCAGGTCTTCAAATTCGAGGCTCACCAACGAAAGGATGCTTATCTTTGAAACCCCTTCCAAAGCGGAAACGCCTATAGTGCGCTATCCTTTTACTGTGGGCTAGCTGAATTGCGAGTGGTGTATGAAGTCGTTCCAAGTTGTCCACAAAATGCTTTGCACTCAGAAGGCCATGAAGGCAAAATACAAGTTGGTGAAAGATTTGGTGTTTTACAGTGCCTCCACCACTCGTCAGGCATTAAACATTTAAATTAAACAATTTAAGTCGACATTTTCTCCGCTGCATTGTGTGTTCGCAACATCAGAGGTGCATATTTAGGGCACGTACCTAAAACAAAAGTTTTTGTGTTGACTAAGCCTGCCTCAAGTTAGCTACGAGAAGGCGAGCCCCTAAAGTGCTCTGCACTTAAAAATAAAGGAATAAAGCTGCGTGCGCCGGTTTCACTCAACGCAGCGACGAAGTTAGATTACACTAGCGTTGTCGGGCGTCCAACGTGGAGGAAAAACAGCCATAACGCTCATACGCCGAACGATGGTGTTTCCATACCAAGGTTGAACGGAAATTCTCCTAATTTGTTCCTACTGCGCATACGCGGACAGTCACCGCGAGTTGCGTTGTTCGTATTTCAATGCGTCACGACAATAACTGATCAGCGCCTGTTTCTAGTCAAGAAAATATCTTCTATCCTCTGCAACACTGCTCAGTACCGCTACTGATTGCACTGATGTCTCACAATTGGGAACTTGGAATCCCAGACTTGTAGGTTGAAATTGGCGGAGGGGTAACAATGCGACTTTTCCTGCCTCTGACCAAAGCTGCAATGAGGGAATTTTATTTTCACGATAAACTCGGCCGTTCTCCCTTCGTTTATTTTTTTTTTTTGCCTAACAGCGCAAACTGTGCTACTTGCTGAAAACCATCCTATGATCGAAGCGAACGTAAGCGGAATACTGTCGAGCCGGCACGAACGAGGAGCGCCGTTGCAAGGCAACGCCTGGGCAAGTGCAGGGTGGTTCGTCTGCTTGTCGAAAGAACGCCGGTCCACCGCAAACGGTAAGGCGACCTTCCTTATGGTCAGAAGCGCTCCATGCGCTCTGCGGCGTCGCCTCGGCCGGCTGTCTCTGCTCGCAGCTGCAGGCGTATACTCGGGTAGAGTTTAATTAAGAACGGCAATAGCTCGTGCAATAGCTCGTGCAAGAAAGGCAATAGCTAACGGCAATAGCCGTAGTGCCAGAGCCGCTTTGCAAGGCGCGCGCGCTTTTTGAAACTATATTGCGCTTACGCCGTAACATCGTTTTCATACATACTCTTTTTGCAGTCTCGGCCGGAATTCAAGAGCACATTAAGTGCGAGAAATCACGGAAACAACTCGTGTCACGTTTAAAATACTCGCAGTAATGCACTTTTTGCGCCGCGTGGAGTAACAGCCGGCTGCGGTGATGCGCCGCGGGGGCAACTTCCGTTGTGAAGTGAAGTGAAGTGAAGTGAAGTGAAGTGAAGTTTATTTTCTTTTCATAGAAAAGAGGGACCGAGGCAAAAGGCGGTTACGCCTGACGAGGCCTCGGTACAGTAAGCCTGTAAGTAGTACAGATGCAAACGCAAAAACACTTAATACATAGAAGGGGCAGCAATCAAAATACAAAAGTAATATATAAGTAGTAACACTTACTAGTATACAAAACATGTGCACAATCATGGGCAAATACAAATTGATACTTGTACGAGTACAATTTCGCACATACGGATGAAATAAAGTAAATTATTCGACTTAAGTACTTGTGTGAAAAAGATAGAAATATAGATATATACACTTACATCAATGTACACACATACATACACATACGCATATATATCGAAGACGGTAAGCTGCATTTCTACATTAGAATTTCACCTTCAATCAGATGTTGTTTGGTCTTTTTTTTAACATGTTTCCAGATAGAAAAAACTCATCAGGAAAGGGGAATTTGTTTTAGCGCGTTGGGTACTTGACAACTCAGTTTTTGTTCACCATAATTTGTTCGCGTTCGCGGAACTCTTAGTTTTACCACGCGAAGATTGTAACCTATGTTGCTATCAGGAACAGAGTACAAGCGATTCTGGTGAATGTATTGAAGAAGCCGCTGATAATACACTTGGTCGGCTTTCAATATGGAGTGTTTTACAAACAATGGTTGCGTACGTAAGTTTCGTGGCGCACCATAATATCCCTCAAAAGCCCGCAAGGCTCTTTTTTTGCAGGACAAGTAATTTTTGGTAATTGGAAGACGTGGTCGTAACCCAAACAAGATTACAATAAGCAAGTGTTGAAAAAAACAGGGCATTATACATAGACACTTTTAACCAAACAGGCACTAGATTAGAAATCCTGTAAAATAGGCCAAGAATTTTACTTAGTTCAGAAGCAAGTGTGGAAATATGAACAGACCACGAAAGATTTTCATTAAACCACACACCAAGACATTTTTGGTGAAGAAACTTGATTGATTGTTATACTGTTCTTAAGCTGCCCCCGAGTATAGTGGTTGTAGTGTTCGCGGAGCGCGAGAAACGTACAGCCGACACGTCTGGCGTTCAGTCTGAGAGTGCCTTTATTTTTCGCTTCCCCTCCCCGGGTCGCGCCCTCGTAATTCCTTCGTCGGGCCGAGCCGCCGGCTGCGCGCCGTCGGCTCGGGTTTCCCTTGCGTCTCGGCGTAAACACACAGCACATCTTCCCCTCTCAGCCTTCCCTTTCACAATCGTTGGACAGGCTTGACTACACGTCCACTCCGTGTCTTGTAGCCTTGTGGGGTGGATGAGCTCTCCTGGGGTTCATTTGTTTCTGGCAGCTTTTGGTCGTCGTAAACCGGCGCTTCTCCCACCTCACGTCTCCTTGCATCTTGCGAAGCTGGCGGGTTTCTCCCAGGCGTTGATTCATTCGATGAGTCTGGAACCTCAACTTCAGGGACTGGGGCTAAGTGGATTCGGTTTCTTCTCAGTTGGTCTGTGTCTGTCTCCACGATGTAAGACCTCGGAGACCCCGCCGATGAAAGCACCGTTCCAGTCTTGTTTTGGTTCTTTATCCACACAGTATCTCCCGGCTCTAAATCACGGAGGATCCGAGCCCCGTGCCTTCTGTCGTGGTTTCTCTTCTGCTGGGCTGCTCGGCGCAGTTCCCACGCCCGGAGCGCTGTATTGTCGACAACAGCGGGATCTAGCGAACTAGACACTGCCGGAACAGACGTTCTCAGACGCCGTCCCATTAACAACTCCGCAGGGCTAAAGCCATTTGCAAGTGGCGTGGCTCTGTACGCCTGAAGAGCAACATAACTGTCCCCCGTTTTCTGTAGGCTCTTCTTTATGATCCGCACGGCTGCCTCAACGAAGCCATTGCTTTGCGGAAACCTGGGGCTTGATGTTACGTGTTCGAAGCCCCATTCTTCCACGAACTGGCGGAAAGCAGAGCCATCAAGTTTTTTGAACTGAGGTCCATTGTCGCTGAAAACTGTCTCAGGCGTGCCATGCCTTGCGAAAATAGACTTCACGTGCTTGATACTTCTTGCGCTGTCATACTCGGAAGCAGGGCGATCTCGGGATACCTTGAATAATAATCGGTCACAAGCAAGTAGTTCTTCCCTCCACAGTGAAACATGTCCATGGCAACTTTCTGCCATGGTCGATCGGGAAAATCAGATGGCATCAACGGCTCATGTCTGTATCCCTGTTCTTTAACGCACTGTGTACATCGGCGAACAAGCTCTTCGATTTCTGTCGATACACCCGGCCACCATACCGACTCTCGGGCTCTTGCTCGACACTTAACAATTCCTTGATGTCCCTGGTGTATCTTCGCGAGTATTTCTTTGCGCATGGGCCCAGGAATTATAATCCTTGATCCTTTCATGAGAAGGCCATCTTGAACAGCTATGTCTGACCTGTGCTGCCAATAATCTTTACATTCGAAAGGGAGCTCTTTGCGGTCTGGCCATCCATCATTGCAGTAGCTGCTCAACTTGCTGCAAATGGGATCTGCCGCTTGCTCTTCGTCGAATTTCCGCAAGTCTCTTGTCAGTTGACGGAAGATTGGCAATTACGCTTCTAACGTAGCATGCAATCTTCTTCAAGCTCAGTGCTATCTCGGTGAGGTAGCGGCTGTCGAGACAGAGCGTCAGCAGCAACAAGGTCCTTGCCCGGCACATGTGTCATTTTATAGGAAAAACGCATCATGCGCATTTTTAGCCTTTGTAGCCTGGGAGTGATATCCGACAAATGTTTCGACATGAAAATCGGAACTAACGTCTTATGGTCAGTTTCAATGGTAAACTGTAATCCAGTGATATACTCCTGAAACTTCTCACATGCCCAGGTCACAGCAAGGCCTTCTCTCAATCTGAGCGTACCTCCTTTCTGTCTCTGACAGGCTACGGGATGCGTACGCTACAGGTCGATAGACTCCATCTTTCTGCTTCTGTCGCAGAACTGCACCTAACCCGAACGATGAGGCATCTGCTGAAACTACAGTCATGTTCTCTGGGTCGAATACTGATAGAACTGGACTTTCAGACAGCTTTTTCTTCAGCAGTTCGAAGCTTTTCTGTTGGGCTGAGGTCCATACCCACTCGCTTTTCGCGTTTAGAAGAGCGTTCATGGGGTGAGCTATTTCTGACATGTTCGGGACAAACTTCATCAGGTAGTTTGCCATTCCGAGAAACCTTCTCAGCTCCTGAGTGTTTGATGGTGGTCTCATGTCAATGATAGCCTGCACTTTTGACGGGTCGGCATGAATTCCTTGGTTATCAACGATGTGTCCCAAGAACTTTACCCTTTGAACATTGAACTCGCACTTTTCACGGTTCAACGTGACGCCATGTTTCGTTCTTCTCGCTCTACAAACTTGTTTAGCTCAGTCAGGTCTACGCATATGCGTACATCTCCGTCAGGTTTCTGAACAATGACCATTCCAGAACACCATTCTGTTGGCTCCTCAACTGGCTCGATAACATCAAGATGAACCATCTCTTGAAGTTTTGCTTTGGCCTTCGACATTAATGGTATGGCAACTTTTCGAGGAGTGGTCAACGCTAACGGTACAGCATCTTCTTTAAGCTTGATCTTGTATGCGAGCTTAATTTTACCAAGACCGGAGAACAGCTTGGGAAACTCACCCTCTGGGTTGACAGCTTCGCTTTTCTGAATGATGACTTGATCAAGACGTTTTACAATGCCTAGTTCTTCGCTAGCTTTCCTTGACAGGAGAGGCATCTGAAGACCATCCACAACGTAGATGCTTCCTTTCATCGACGTGTCGCGGTATGACATGTCTGCCGTTATCATGCCGGAAACAGGAAGTTGTCGCTCATTGGGTCCCTTCAAAACCTTGTCTGGCTTCTGGAGATGAAGATCCCTGAAATATCTCCGGTACGTTTTCACAGGAATCACAGTCACATCAGCTCCAGTGTCAACTTTGAAGGTGACGGGCGACCCATTGATGTCCACAGTAGCCATCCACTTGTCGTCGCAGCTGGATGAGACGGCTCCGAGAAATGCATCGTTGCTACTGACGATCTCGCGGACTGATGCTCCTCCTTTGCAGACACGGGCAAAATGTCCCTTTTTGCGGCACTTGTTGCACGCCGCGGTTTGTGCCGGGCACTTCCCTGTAGTGTGCTGCGAGTAGCCACAGAACATACACTGCTTTGCTTCGGATTCAGGCGGCTTCTTGTCTCGTGTTGCAGACCCCTTCCGATTTCTTGGAGGTACAGTCATTTTACGAGTCTGGCCGACTCTGTCCACGTTTCCATCCTTGTCTCGGTGGAGCGTAGCAGCTTGTTCTTTTACGACTTCAGACTGTCGCGCCATGTTGGTGGCCTTTTCGAGGGTCAGCTCCGCATCCAGCTGCAATCGTTCAGACAGCTTGCGGTCCCTGATGCCCACTACTATCCCGTTCCGGATCATCTCGTCATGCAGTTCTCCGAAACTGCACAACTTGGCCAGTCGGTGTAGCTCAGTGACGAACTCTTCGACACCTTGTCCTTCCCGCTGTTCTCTTCTGAAGAATGTCGCTCTTTCGTACACGACATTTCTTCGAACTACGAAGTGGTTCTCGAACGCCTGCAAAACATCGTTGTAGCTGTTATTCTGTTCCTCTGTCAACTTGAATGAGGCGAAGATGTCTTCTGCCTTGTCGCCCATAAAGTAGACCAATGCGTAGACTTGTTCCACCACGCATTTCGAGGCGAGGCCACTCACGATGCGAAAACGTTCAAAACGCCGCTTCCATTGCGGCCACTCACTTGGGCTTGCGAAAGTAAATTCCTCCGGAGGCTTGCATTGAAAACTGGACATGGCCATTTTTCCTTCCTGGGCTTGCGACCCCTCCATCGGTGCCTTCGTAGCAGGTTCGAACGTACGCTGCCACCATGTAGTGTTCGCGGAGCGCGAGAAACGTACAGCCGACACGTCTGGCGTTCAGTCTGAGAGTGCCTTTATTTTTCGCTTCCCCTCCCCGGGTCGCGCCCTCGTATTTCCTGCGTCGGGCCGAGCCGCCGGCTGCGCGCCGTCGGCTCGGGTTTCCCTTGCGTCTCGGCGTAAACACACAGCACAGTGGTGTCGGTGTAGGCATGCATAAAGCAGGAACATTAGTTTGTCTGGCGGAGGAACTCTGTGTGAAACCCGGGTTAAGTATGAAATTTTTATCCTTTCACGTCGTCTAACTTACCTCGTCGTTTCTTCTACCCCATCTCCCGCTAAAATTACGAGTTTTTAGTGACCTTCAACTTGTCATAATAGCCATAAGGAATAAATTTTGATAAAGCTCTATATCTAAAACCTAAAAAAGATTAAGTGCTGTGGGAATGTCTGTGAAGTTTTGTGTATGACCACATTGAACACAACAATATCATCTTGACAAACCAATTTAAACTAAATATCTAGCACCTCCGCCAATCTCGAATCGACAAGGTTGAATGGCGTTAAATCATTCCCCTTTATTACACTATGACTATTGATTTGAGTGATTGTAGGGTTTAACGCGGCGACGCATTGCAGGCGATGAGGCTCGCCGTAGTGGAGGACTCAGGATTAATTCTGACCACCTGGGGATCTATAACGTCCGCGGGAATCTCTTACACACGGAAGTTTTTGCTTTTGTCCTCTATCAAAAAAGCGGCCGCCGCGGCCCGGAATCCAACCCGCGACCTCGTGCTCAGCAGCGCAGCGCCTTATCCCCTGAGCCACCACGGCGGGTTGCACTAGAACTATGTTGCTGCAGGTGAACGCTGGGGTTGTTGACAACGCGCTCCAGTTGATTTCGGGCCTGAGTGTCTAAAAACTAATGAAGGGTGAGCTACTTTTGGTGTGTGGTATCGTGCGAGAATCTCCTGCGTATTCAGATGAATACGAAGCATACCTTAACAAAGCTATGCCTTCTTCTCAATTTTCTTTGAAAGTTATTATCGCGGCACACAGTTTGAGTTCGCGGAAATGCGGCATGCTGTAACTCAAGGCCTGCGGCCTGTTACCCGAGTTTGGGGGCTGTTTTAGACTTTACCTTACGACCACTCACCATGTCCACTAAAGCGTATTCTGGTCGACCTTCAGTGCCCTCACTTGGCTGGGAACCAATTGGGGAAGAAGTTGAGAATGGGCCCCTGTTCTTCTTGGCCATCGAGTTGGTGTCCTGAGGCCACAGCTGGTGCCCTATAATTCATCGCAGTTGCACACCTCAATGGTCCCCCGTGGTTCTTCGCCGACTATGCGTCCTTTTCCGAAGCAAACCGACGCAGACCGCACCCCGCCTCTGTTTATTTGTGCGGCGGTGATACCCTGCGATTCCGGAAGATTAGGAAAGGGTTTTGGAGGTCCCTGCATCGAGATTTCATGGCGGGTATTGAATAGAAGAGTACGGTGTTGGACACCGAGCTTGGCTACGATTCATGGGTGAGCTGGAGGACCTGAAAAAGAAATAGTAAATGTGACGGATGGAATGGAAACATCGCAGGCGAGCAGGGGTAATTAATAACGACTAGTGTCTAAAAATGCCGAGGCAAGCACTCAGGGATTGCGCTGCCGTACATCCGAAATATATCAACCAATGAACTCAAAAGCCCTACGTCTGTCGACAGCGGTGGAAAGGGAAAAGGATGAAGCACCTCGCCACTGTAAATAGCTCTTCAACAAGATGGCTTCTTTGATGTCAAAGCACCCCCCCCCCTTTTTTTTGTAGGCCTTGATTTTGACATCTGCTAATCCTTGCCGGCGCAGAACGGGCAGTAATCTTTCTTGTGAAGTCACGCATCTGTAACGCATTTATCAATTAGATCACTCTGTTACACAAGAATTCTTTCCGCCCGCAGCCTCTTAAAAAATAAAACTAAATACGTAAGAAGTGCAGATAGTTACGTATTTCACTCCGTGTACATCTTTCTCACTCACTCGCTCACTGATTCACCCGCTCAGCCTTTAATGTCCTCCGCAATACAAACTGCATATTCTAAGAAAAATACTCGCATGAACAATCTATTCGGTCTAGTCATTTGAATTCGGAGATTTCGGATGGCTCATCTGTTCTTTATATATATTTTGTCTAGCGCAATCAATTTTCTGCTATTCCGACATCTGCACATAGCCCGCACAGAGCTATAAGTAAGCAATAAACAAAAGCGACACTACACACCCACGTGGATATCCTCGTAGACGAGATGCATTTTTCTACGGGTGTATAGTGCGTTCAGCGGAGAAGCATCAGCTATTCGAATTCTAGCGGCTTTTTTTAGCGTAACTCGACAAGCAGAATGGCGCATGCCTAGATCTGATATGACTCGGCTGACTCAGGGCTGCTTAGATGCATGTGCCACCTTTTCCTTTGAATATTATGCTGTTTCGTGAGAAGAACTGCTAAATTGCTACTTGCTATTTTATCTCTTCTTCCGAACGTGAATGCAAAGTGCACAGGTTTCCCACAAAGTATGCGTATCTATCAAAAGCATTCCGAACCCCTCCCTTTTGGACCTCAAAGAAAGCAAAACCGAAAGCAATATATGATTCACGCGGTTCATGTGATTCACATGGGCGTCGCCACGGGTGTTCAACAGGCGCATTAGCATCACTCATCTTCACCCCCCCCCCCCAACTCAGATTCAAATTTGCCATCACCACCGCAAAAAGGATATCAGGTACCACTGTCGTGTGATAGCATATCACTCCCAACTGTCGGTTATGAGCCGGAACTTAGCCCTTATCTTACGCTGTGAGAACCCAAATGGCCGACGTCACCGCCGGAGCCCACTTCTAGCCGCCGCTGAAGGGGGTGAAGAGGCTACACCTCCTTTGCTTCAAAACAATGTTAGACAAATAACTGTCGTTCTTCCCTCCCTCCCTCCCTCCCTCTCTCTCTCTCTCTTACGACGTGAGCAGGTACCCGCAGATTGATGTGTAATGACCAGAAGGAGCATTTTGCTACACTGTCAGCAGCAATTGTCAAGTATGTTCCGTAGTTTAGGCTTAACATTTTTTTAGGGTTTTGTTGTTGTTCCTCCAATCACTGCGGTTATGTGTCGCCCTCTGGGACTGTTATAGCTTGAAAAAACAGCAACAGCTGTAGTGTAGGTGCCGGGGATGAAGCCTAACATTACGCGGCTGGACCACACGACGTCAACCATTGAAGTACAATGACTCGCGCGGTCAGCAAATACCAGTGACCAATATCTAAGTCGACAACTGCCAATGAACGACGTCTGTCGTGGTTATTCTATTACGCTGGAGGCTTTTGCGTTTTGACTTAGCTTTAACCGAGTTTTCAACTGCAATACTCAAATAAACAACCGTAATGTTCCTTCAATTACCGGTTCACGATAATCAAAAACACACCGTAGAGGACACATCTACTCTGTTTTAATGGAATTACAGGCACTCGCTGGTTCGTCTTTTCGCCATATAAAAGTCAACCATATATAATTACCGGACTACTGAATTCTAACAAAAAAATCATTTTGTCTGAACAAAGGTAAATGCTTCAATAAGGGAACTCAAGGAACAATCGGATACTCTGGACGACGCTCATGGGATTTTGTGGAGCAGTAATACTAGGAACTAATTTCATTCCTACTGGTTTCTGTTTGAGCACGTTTCGTTGTTATTGGCACGCTATGAGCGCAGTGGGGTCGTAGTTTTTCACTCCCTGCTTAATCATTTGAGCAATCGCAATCTTTCTTCGACCGTAAATAATATAAAGTTTTATTGAAAAAGAAGAGGTTGCGGAGTCGGGATTTGGCCGAGCACTGCTCCGGTTTGTGCCAAATAGGTAATTGTCTTTTTCAGAACCAGCACGTCCTTTCAGCTTCTTTTATTAAGCATTAATTGTAGTTTTTGAAAAAAACCTTTACCACAAAATTAAAACTTGAATGTCGAAGCAGCCCTCGGGCTGCCAAGGCTAATTAAATTTCTACCGGCTGATTATTTGCTTTCTTCCTCTCGAAAACATTTTTTTTTTCTGGTGAGGTCGCTTACGAAACTAAGTTTCCAGACGCGGGCAGGCATGCGTAGTATAATATTAAGCTTTTTTTTGCTTTGCCCTTGAACGAATTTTGATGCGCTTTACTTTACAGTTCTCGCTATGCATTCCTGAAATGAAGTTTACAAAATAACGGTCTCTTAACTAAATAATAACTCGGAACTGATTACTTTTTTGGATGAAGTTTCAATTGTATATTTAAATATAAAACCTTGATGCCATACGCAGCAAGACTAACAAAATGTTTCAGTGAAGCCGTTTAACCTTTGACCCTTAGTAGTTCGTTGCTATGCACCGTGTATAGTTTCTGAAACCATTTCTTTGTAATAGTTTCAGTCATACCCCATTCCGTGTCTTTGAAGAGCCTTTCCCTTATGGCGCATTTGGTTTGGAGAGGAGATGGGCTGGGAAGAGTCTGCTAAAGGTGCGATCAGTATTTCTTTCTTTTTTTAGTCCTGAAATATCAATAAAAGCTCTCCGCATTTGCTGGTAATTTTATTACCGCTGCAATTCATATTTACAACGGCGCCGCAACAATAATAAAATGGCCACAGGAAAATCCCCCCGAAAAAGTTAACGCTGTGTTCCATCCCAAGCGTTAATGTTCAGTGCTGCAAGTCCCACACATTCTAATTCACTTTCGATACACTTATTCCTCGTCCGCAATGTCAACAAGTCAGGAATCATTCCGTAAGTTTCCCACATTCATTTAGTGTTTACAGCACATCGTGTTCTCATAACAGCCGCGTGCAGTTGTCACGCGGCTTTGATTGATGTTTGCGTTGGGGCGTGCTTACCTGTTCGATTGAAATTCACCTACAAAACACCTATAGCGGGGTATATCTACAGAAACGAGTCACTGAGGCCTCATCAAACAAGAATAAAAGCACAACTTTGGAAGGCTCTGATCGAAGAAAACCCGCCGGCACCCTATCGCGTCCCCTGGTGGGCAGTGGCCGTATAGCGTCGCAGTCGGCGTCGTAGGCGCGGTTCAAGGAAAATAAATCGAGTAAATATTCCTGCATGACGCATGCCAGGCATATGGTTTGTGATCTCTCGACAGCACGGCTGGTGTGAGTTTTTTAGTCAGGGGTAGCTCGAAGTGCTACTGCTTTCCAAACAAAAAAATTCACAGCATATCCACGGGGTGAATGATGATGAGTGGGCGAAGCTCCTGAGGGGAAATCATCGGTAAAACCGTGACTCTTCAGTGAAAGTTCGCCCACTACATCTGTGTCCGAACGGTAACGTCCTAGAAAGTCTCGCTTAAACCGCGTGTCGGCAACCTTGGGCTGAGCTCGCCTGATGCGTTTTGCAGACGCCTCACGAACTCTCAACTGCATCGGGGTCTGCCTGCCGATACGCGCGCTTTCTCGCCGCTTTCCCGTTCTCTGACGTTTTGGAGATCCTCTTCGCGCCGCAGCCATGCCGCTGTCGCGTACGGCAGGGTCCTCGCGCCGTTGCCATGACGCTTGGGCCTCTCGTCTCGAACGCTGGGATCTTGGCGGCGTCGTCGCGCAGCCAGACCGACGACGCTTCGGCCTCCCGCTCTCGTACGGCAGGATCTTGGCGGCGGCGTCGCGCAGCTTCACGGAGCGCTTCTGCCTCGCGGGCTCGCACATCTGCAGCCTTCTCCATCGGCGACTCCGAGCGCGCGCCAACAGCGAACGGATTTTATTACAACGCTCCCCGCCATCTAGTAAACAATCCAAGAACTAAACTAGAGGTAGCCACGCCATCTAGTAAACATTCCAAGCGCATCTTTTCATCATATACAAGTACCGCCATCTAGTAAACAATCCAAGAACTAAACTAGAGGTAGCCACGCCATCTAGTAAACAATCCAAACACTAAACTAGAGGTGGATACATACATACGTCGAGGATGGACAGACCCACGCCCTAAGGAGCTTCGCCCCTAAAAAGGAAAGGTGGCGGTTGTGAAACGACTCACATTCAGTGAGATGGGCGGGAATGGTTACTGATGAAGTTGGCTTATTGCCGTGACCCGCAGATACACAAGCGAGTTTTCGGGTTGGGTTCTCCCTCTAAAAATATGCATAGTAATCATGTCGCACCTTTTCCGTCTAGCGGTTGTCCCACCCTTAAATAAATTTAGTGGCGGAGGAGCGAGTATCCTTCCTTCCTGAACGACAGTGGTGAGTGAGTAGACGGTAAATTGGAAGAACCCTCTGTAATAGGTGTTAATAAGGTTGAATATCTCTACCGTCAATGGGACTGATTTGTGTGAGACACTCATCAGAAGCGCATTGGCCTAAGTTCACATGTCGGTTTTCACCATACTGAGACTTCATACCGGCTCCCTTTGATTTAAATAATTGTTTGAGGTATCTACCACCCCTGCTAATGAGTAGCACAAACGCTATTTGCATTCACCTTTACTTACAACGCGATCACCCCGCGAATAAACGCTGCGCAGTGATGTCCCGTGAGCGGGCAGCCTAGGAAAGCTAGCTATAATTCTTATCTCAGAATCTCACGGTACGTGGGCAACCCGTATTGACGGTCATCATTCTTCTCACTAACGGTCGTCAGTCTTCTCACTAATCCCTTTGCCGAGCGAGGACAATGCTGTGGGTTCAGGAATCTTTGCTAGAAGTTACAAGTTGATCAAGGTGATGAAGGTACAAGTTGATAGCGAGTGCGATGCTATTCTTTGTGTGTGCGCGCTGACACGCAACATCCGGGCGACAGACTGTAAAACGCAGTCGACATTAACACACCCCGGGCGCAACCAAGGAAACCCGCTGTAGTATGCGGGAACTTCCCCGGGGGGACTTGAACCCTGCGTCAAAACTAGAACGAGTAACATTTATGCAGGACGAAGCCGTACGCCCAATGTACATAAAACATACATATAAACAAATTAAGAAGTATGACACACCGCTGGCAATTTCCCTAAGTACTACTCAGTGCACAACAGACACATTGCTTTGATTCAGAGGAGAACTTCGGTAGGAACGAGTCGGTAGGAGGCCCTTAAAGGGGATAACGGGATGACGAGCGACGTCACCTCGCCGCTAACGAGCCTGCATTCCGATTACGGCACGCCTTCATGGTAGTGTGTTGCAAAACCCCTTGCAATTTCCCTCCCCAACAACACTCGGCCGGCTATCGGCTCCCCGGTAGCGAACACGAGTGTTTAGCTGAAGCGGACATGATAGGCTCGCTCGCGGAGTGCCTTATCGACGCATTAGCGGCGTGACTCACTCGAGAAACTGGAGCTTTTTCAAAGCCTTTTAAACGTTTTAACTCGCATCGGATGAGTGGGCGGGCTTGCTTTAAGGGTTCTCCCCTGCTACCATGTGCCCCGTGCTGGCGCGCAGCACGAATACCTTCTTGTAGTCTGTCGATAATACTCACGCCACACATGGCTACTGTGTGGCCCATTGAGCACTGTGAGCGTATTTAACGATATTTTAAGCTTCTGAATGCTCCGTTGATTACGTGAGAGTATAAAATGCGAGGAGCCATATTCTTAGGTATAAGCTCTGCAGATGTGACGTTCCGATGTGACGTCTACACGAAACATAGAATGGACTCGGTGTTTTCTGAATGAATTCTTTAGACAACTCAATTGCTGCTAGTTCTTTTGCATCTGTATTGGGTGTCGGATCTCAGATATAGCGACCGATCGATTGGCCGCCAGATCTCATGTATCTGCTCCTCCCTGATGAAGGGCATAAGCGGTTATAGGCGTTGTGACTCAATTCCGTCCATATGATTGGAACCAAAGCATCTTCTGGCGATTGAACAATCAGGCTTAAAGACGTGTCAAGAAAATGTGCGTGAGCACGTGCTGACCAATCAGAAATAAGCACACGGCCGTGACAAATTCGCGGCAAAGGTGTCTGTGAGACGTCAGAAACAAGTGCCTCCTCGGAAATTTCTACTTACTACCTCAATGTTGTGCGAGAATAGTGTATCGATGGTGGCAATAGGCCCACTCCTCGCAGCCAACTCGGCATAGGGAAGCTGCTCATAGGTAAACTGGTGTGACGATCTCAGGGATCGGTGGTGGGAACCACAAGGCTGTGCACACAGGGTCAATGACGACAGAGCACACAACACGAAGGGGAAACGTAGGAGCATTGTATTATGCGGCGAAAACGGATCAAATGGGTCAAAACGGGAAGAAACCGAAACGTTGACGCACGCGGCAAACGCGAATAAAAAAATGAAGAAAAACAAGAAGCGGAATTCTGTCCTGCACCTTCTAACAGTCCCACGGATGTCCCAGTTCGGCAAGGGTAGCGAACGCACCACATACGCATGCAATCTGGACTGGGCTCACATGGCTTGTCGCAGTCAAAGTAGCCGGGGGTCACAGACGTGCTGGTCCCGTTTGGCTGGCCTCACGTGACTCGAACCACACGTGGCCCGAGCCGGTGGCGCAGCCCAGCAGGAACACGAGGCTGCCCGGCGCGTATGCACGGACCCTCGCCCGGAGGCCCAAGAGAAGCAGGCAGGGGCGGTGGCCCTGACGGGTGGTCCTCTCCAACCGATGGCGGCCCCGCCTGAGGGCTGATGACCAGACGCCCCGGCGCAAGGCACGGGCGCGCGGTGTGGTGGCGGGTACGAGACACCGGCGCTACGTCACGGCCCCCGTTATGCGGCGTTCGCTGGCGACGTCCGGGCGCGGTAGCACGGGCGCCTTCGGTGGGTGTAGATCACGTTCGGTGCTTTCAAATTACTCACCGAGCTTCCGACGACCGATGGTGGTCCCCCGTCGCGTTCTATCCGCTCACGCGCTCGCGCACCGGGGCATTATTTTCCTCCAATTGCAAGCATACCCCTTCGGGGATTGGCGGTTCCATTACAACTGGCCATAGAAAGCATCTGGGGCTAGGTGATCCCGTACTAGGAAAAGTGTAGCACCGACATTCTCGTTCCTCAAAACTTCGTCTGGAATTTCTATTTATGGCGGATGTCCAGGAGAAGGGGGATTGTGGGTTGGCCTGTCCTTTCGTTTGTATGAAGGCAGCGGTTTAAATTGGCTTTTCGGTTACAACACGTATCGCTGTAACCATAATGTCTAATATTCACCACTCATCAACGTAGTCACCCACCATCTGGTGTAGCAAGCTTTGTCCCTAGCAGGGCTGACCTTACAGTTCACATTAAAGAGCCTTATCTCTCTCTATATTCCTTTTTTCATTTACTTGTTAAAAGATTGTCACACGTCTTTTTGTGGAGTCGGGGGTCGCCTTTTGTCACCTGGCTTCGGTTTCGCCGCTTTTGTTAATGAAGAACTGGTTAGCGGATCTTCACGAAGTGATGTTTTCATGCCTAGCAGTGTGCTAAACACAGTCTTAATTAAAACTGTGTTTAGCACAATGGAAAGCGCTGTTGGACGGTTAAAGGAGCAGACATCCTTGCCAACAGTAGCCCCATGTCCTGTTTAGAAAGACAGTATGAGCAGAAAAATGCTAATTGGCGGAGCTACTAAACTTAATTATCACAATAGTGTACATACAGATAGTTGTAACCAACAAAAATAAGAGAACAAAAGCTACAATGTTGAGGTACTTATGGCAACTTCCTGAGAATCATCGTTTTTCAGAAGACATAAAACGTAAAAGATTAAGATATTAACAACCGGAAATACAGAACCAATTCGTAATGGCCTACCCAATACAGCGCCGTCCCCCGATTACCCAGAAGAGTAGGTGTGAAATTTAAAAAAAAATGTGAAAACGAGTAAAACATTTTATATCTAGTGACCCCGTACGGTTACCTGAACGACGCACACAAAAAGTGCTAAGCGAATATATCGACTTAGGACAAGTTGTTACCCCGCATCACAACCATGAGGCAGAGATAATTAGAAGGATAAGAATGGGGTGGAGTGCATTCAGCAGGCATTCTCAGATAATGAATGGCAGCCCACCATTGTCCCTGAAGAAGAAAGTGTATGACAGCTGCATCTTACCAGTACTCACCTACGGGGCAGAAACTTGGAGGCTCACTAAGAAGGTTCAACTTAAATTGAGGATGGTTCAGCGAGCAATGTAACGGAAGATGATAGCTGTAACATTAAGGGACAAGAAGAGGGCGGAGTGGGTCAGGCAACAAACGGGTTTTAAGGACATATTAGTTGAAATTAAGAAGAAATGGACGTGGCCAGGGCATGAAATGCGAAGGCAAGATAAGCGTTCGTCATTAAGGGTAACAGAGTGGATCCCTACAAAAGGCAAGCGTGGCAGGGGGCAGCAGAAAGTTAGATGGGCAGATGACATCAAGAAGTTTGCGGGGATAAATTGGTCGCAGTTAGCATGGGCCACCGCCTTCAGTAGCCGTCCCATCGTGCTACGAAGCCGCTCCGCTACTGCGCGGTCTGTATCACGAAGGCAGGGTTCGTGAGCATCCGTCTGGTTTCGGTGCAACCAAGCCCTTTTTTTATTTCTGTCTTCGTATTATGGGGGCTAAGTATACGATGCGCATCATTGATATTGTTATGTAGTTCTTAGGTTTTAGTTAGTCATTAGATGAATTTCGTTGTTTTAAAAAGTTCCTCCGAACAATTATTCCTAGCTGCGCTATTATAACGACTGCATGTGTTAAGCTTTCAATCAATGCACGGCTGGGCGTATCATGGGTGGTCGATTTCCGCAATTTGTTGTTTGAATTGAAGGTTATTTGTGCTGATTTTTCTGTTTGTCTCAGTCTTGTGAGACCGGTGTAAGAGGTACATGTTTTGTTAGTTAATTTTTGTTATATATAGTTTCTTTCTTTCTGTGTATTTTCGGTTTTTTACAATTCCCTTCGACCAATATATTCATATATGGTATTTTTTCTATAGTATGTGCAAAGTTCTTCATTTGTTTATTTTGTGCAAATGCCGTGTCTCACCCAATTGGTGCATTTTTAGAGTTTGTAACCTCATTTCGCTATATTTTGGGGGTGTTTTAATTTCTGTCTTGCGTTTATGGGGGTGGTGCATAAGACAGATATTCTGATTTAGTTACAGCACTATTACAATATTTTTAGGTCTCAGAATTTCGTTCATTTGTTTTTTAATTCCATTTGCAAATAATACTGCTCTCGCCATTACAACCATTAGATGTGTTAAGCTTCAATTGGTGCATTCTTCTGCTCATGCAAGGCGTTGCATAGCTCGCCCTTTTTCGAGACGTATCATTCTATTTAGGTCGGGTTTCCTTTGTGTTTATTCTTATTTTTGTTTGGTAAGGTCGGTGTACAAAACGAATAATATTGATTTCATTAGTTCATTGCTGTCATTTCTGTTGCCGTATCAAATCTGAATATATCTTCAATATTCCCTTCCACGAAATACTCTCATTTATGTATAATGCAGATAAAATATATCAACTCTGCGAATTACGCATCTTTGGGGAAATTTAGGAGGTCACACTCTTCGAACTCGGGGGCACAAGGGATACGGATAGTAAATAAAAGACTGCTAAAAAAAGTAAAACTGCTACGGATAGTAAATACGATAACCCTTGAAAATTGCACGTCCCGCTCAGTAAAACTCGGATTGGTTGCGCGAGGTTCAATAATCCGAGCAACGTGGGTTGCGAGCGGGCGAACCAACCGGACTTAGGAACGAGTCACAGACGCGGCCTCGACAACTAACCCGCCTGCATTCCGATAACGTGTCGTCCGGCTGGTGTCGTGAAGCTCTTTCGCCTTCCTCTCTCCAACTCTATTCCGCTGGTGCGAACAAGAATGTTGCGCCAAAGCCTCCATGATAAGCTTATGGAGCGCATTAACTACGCATTAGCGGGGTGACTCCACGACAAACTTTCGGCGTTGTCAGCTTACGAAACACGTTGAAAAGTTCTAACTCGCATCGATCGAGTTAGCGGCCTTTAGCTTTTGCAGTTCCGCCTTCTACGAAGGGCATTCAGCAGGCGGGGAATATTAACAGCGTATCGTTTAGTGACGATGAAACTGATATAACCGACTCGGTGAAATGCGGCGCAATAAACTACCGGGTGTGTTTTGAGTAGTTTTTACGTTCCGCAGCAGTCTGCTGCACACGTGCGATCACGAATTCTTAACGGATAAATTATTTTTAGCACGAACGTCTGCATGAGCGCGTTTTAAATAAGCCTTTATGGTGATAGTCCTGATCAGCATCAGCCTGTCTGCGCCCACTGCAGGGCAAAGGCCTCTCCCGTTAATCTCCAATTACCTCGGTCCTGTGACAATTGCGACAAATTTACCCTGCAAACGTATTGATCTCATCTCCCCATCAAACTTTCTCCCCCCCCCCCTGCCACGCTTGCCTTCTTTTGGTATCAACTCTGCTACCTTTAATGACCAACGGTTATCTTGCCTTCGTATTACATGCCCTGCCCACACCCCTTTGTTCTTCTTAATTTCTAGTGATACATCCTTAGCACATGTTCGTTTCCTAACACACTCCGCTCTCTTCTTGTCTCTTAATCGTACACCTATCATCTTCCGTGCCATTGCTCGCAGAGTCGCCCTCAATTTAATATGAACCCTTTTAGTGAGCCTCCAAGTTTCTTTCCCGTAGGTGCACGTACCGGTAAAATGCAGCTGTTATACACTTTATTCTTCCGGGACAACGGTAGGCTGGCATTCGTTATCTTAGTATGCCTACCGAATGCACTCCACTAATTCTTATACTTCTAAATTATCTCTGCCTCATGGTTGGGATCCAGGGTCCCTACTTGACCTGAGTACATATATTAGCTTACCACTTCCACTACCTCGCCAGGTATCTCAAACTGCTGTAGGTCTCCCGAGGCTATTGAGCATTACTGTAGTTTTCTGCACATTATATTTCAGGCCCACGATTCTATTCTGCTTGTCCAGTGCGGTAATCATGCTTTGCATTTTATCCCCCGAGTTACTTAGCAAGGCAACGTCATCAGCGAATTTAAGGTTACTGACGTATTCTTCATTGACCTTTACGCCCTCCTGTTGCCAATTCAGTGTTCTGAATACCTCTTGTAAACATGCTTTGAATAACATTATTGTGTCTCCTTGTCTGACGCCCTCCCTTATAGGTATACTGCTCGCCTGATGGAGTATTATGGTAGGTGTCAACCCATTGTAAACATCCCCATAGTCATCATCATCATCATCATCACCACCAGACTATCTAGGCCCACTGCAGGGCAAAGGCCTCTCCCATTATTTTCAAATTACCCCGGTCCTGTACCAACTGTGACCAATTTATCCCCGCAAACGTCTTGATCTCATCTCCCCATCTAACTTTCTGCCACCCCCTGCAACGCTTGCCTTCTCTAGGGAGCCACTCTGTTACCCTTAATGACCAACGGTTATCTTGCCTTCGCAATACATGCCCTGCCCACGTCCATTTCTTCTGCTTAATTTCTACTAATATGTCCTTAACACGCGTTTGTTCCCTGACCCACTTCGCTCTCTTTTTGTCCCTTAATGTTACACCTATCATTTTCCGCTCCACTGCCGCTGAGTCGTTCTCAAATTAAGTTGAACCCTCTTAGTGAGCCGCCAAGTTTCTTCCCCGTAGGTGAGTACCGGTAAGATGCAGCTGTCATACACTTTCCTCTTCAGGGACAATGGTAGGCTGCTATTCATTATCTGAAAATGTCTGCCGTATGCACTCCACCCCATTCTGGTCCTCCTAATTATCTCTGCCTCATGGTTGGGATCCGAGGGTCACAACTTGGCCTAAGTAGATATATTCGCTTACCACTTCCACTGCCTCGCCACCCCTATCTCAAACTGCTGTGCTGTCCCGAGGTTATTGATCATTACTTCGGTTTTCTGCATATTAATTTTTCAGGCCCCTGGTTCTACTCTGTTCGTCCAGTGCGTCCAACTTGTTACTTATCAAGGCAACGTCATCAGCAAATCTGAGGTTAATGAGAATTTCACCTAAACACTACTCCCACCTGTTTCCAATCCAACGTTCTGAATACTTCTTGTAAACATGCTGTGAATAACATTGGAGAGATTGTGTCTCCTTGTCTGACGCCCTCCTTACAGGTATTTTGCTGCTCTCCTTATGGAGGATGATGGTAGCTGTGTCTAGTGTTTATGTCTAGTGTTTATATGTATTTGTCCTTTGCTCTTGTTTAACTCCGTTCTTTTCTCTTTCTTAATTTAATATTCTTCACCTATTCCTATCCCTTCAACTCTTGCCTATGAGTTATATGTCGATTGATGTAAGCCTATACCCTATCCACCTATTCCTTGTACTCTTCTACAACTCACACATATCCACACCTCCACTACACACCACAGCGTTCCATCCCACCCTAATACATACAATAATACATAATACTGTGGTATTTCTGCCTACCGAGGGGTTCAGGCAACAGCCTCAAAACATTACAGCACAGAACATGCAAAGAACAAGGGGTTTACAGCAGTGGAAACAAAATAAATGCACAGAAGATACAATACACGCACATCACAACACTTCAATGTCCGGAGGCTTACGGCACGACGGGACGGACGGCTGACCGCTTGCTGCCGTGCGGGCTCCTTGAAGGTGGGCTGGCTGCACTACCGGCCGGCGACTCCCCGCTGGCGACTCCCCCCGCTAACAAGCACCGCTGCGCTTATCTAGCTTGCACATAACATGCCACGCCCCCCTCCATCGCACCGTCTTTCCGCAGTGCGTTCACAGATGGCAGGAGAGGTGGCGCGCGGTAATTCGAATGCAGCGACGCGACGGCTGAGAGAGGAGAATCCCTACGCTTCCCCCCCCCTCTGAGAAGAAAAAAAAAAGAAAGAAAAAAGTTCTTGGCACGTTGCCAAGCGCACACACCCGCACACAAAACATGTGTCTGGCCCACTAATTCAGTCCCGAGGTCCCGCACGTCGATCTCGTGAGCGCAGTTCAGGCCTTCGTGCTGAAGTGGGCGAAGGAGACGGCGTTACACTCGCAGGATTCGGCGCCTTGGCTGGTGACGGGAGACGACGAAGTGGTGGCTGTCTGGGAGGCACGCCCGACGACGAAGTGGGGCGCTGGATGGTGCCGATGCGACGTTGCACGTAGCGCTCGGACCCGTCGCGGTTGCAGGTGGCCCAGGCCCAGTAGCGCCGCAACCAGGCCGCGGAGCTGCCTTGCTCGTGCTGCTCGAGGTGGTGGGGCCGTCTTGGGTGCTGCGGGGCTGGTCCGAAGTTTCAGCACCTGGCTCTGCGGCATGCTCTGCGAAAACAACGTTCTCTTGACAGCGACATTGATTCACTATAAAAGCAAGGGTAACGTGGGCACTTTCACGCAACTCGTTGTTCGGGCGGGACTCTGGTGCGGGAAACTGACAGTCCGGAACAATGCGATTGAGTGAGACCGGCAACGACAATTTCATACCGCTCATACCGCCTCCCATACTTTCTGAACCGGGCTTCGTCAGCTGCGGTACTTGGAATTCGTCCGTGCGGCTGACAAGCACCTCGGCCGGCTGGCAGGCCTTATCTGCAGTCAGGTTGGCCCGCACCTGAAAAAGAGCTTTCAGGCTGCCTGAAACATCGGCATCATCTATGCTGTGCTCGCCGCTGATGCTGGCTGAGGCAGTAGCAATATTCGAAAGTGGCCATTCTTTAATGTACATATCACCGGTGGACTCACCAGTATTTAGTCCGGGTTAGTCTGGGACCGGGTGGCTTTCAGCTCCGTAGCCCATGGTGTCGGAGACCGGGTGGCCTCCGGCACCGTAGCTCGCATTGGCAGAGACCGGGTGGCCCTTCACGTGCAACCCCGGTAGCTCCGTGGGGAGTACGACCAGGGTGCGCCCCGGGCAGCGCGTTAATGAGGCGGCGTAATGCGGCTCGGGTTTGGGCTGACCGGAAAAGCCCGTGGGGCTGTCGCATGGGAGCGCTTGCTCCGGCCGCCGCTGAGCATCATCCGCGGTCTCATCCGCTGCAGGCCGAGAAGCGGGCTCAACCCGGAGATGGTCACCATCGGGACCTGCAGGGCTCGTCCCACCCTCGTCGGTGTTTGGGCCAGACGGCATCTGCGCTTTGCTGCAAAGCTGTGCCTGCAAACTTCGCACTAGGATTCCGATCTCGCGGAAGCCAGCAGCCAGGGCTTCCCGCTCGGATGGGGGAAGATGAAACATGTTGTCCCGGAGTGAACAGCGGTTCGATTTAGCGAGTTATGCCGAAAACGAAAAGGAACTGTCTATTTAGGAGTGCGCAAGGTGAAGATTGCCTTTTGTGCAAGTGCGCAAAGAATTCTAGTACTGGCATTTCTAAAGCTTAGCCGTAATGCGTGTGCGCTACGGATAAAAGATGCCACCGTATGAACCGAGCACGCTCCAGCACAACGCCAACTGCGGGTAATGCTTATCAGTTGCGGCGCGCCGGGAAACTGGACATTCGGTGCCGCGGCAAAGAAAACTATGCAGTGCGCAGGCTCGTTGAAAAGAAATTAAAATGAACTCGGGCGAAAGAGCAACTACATTATACCCGGTTCTCAGAGCGTCTAGAGCAGAACTGTACAGCAACAAAATACATTTCGCTAAGCTGAAGTGCTCAGTTCCAAAAACAGCTGCCACTTGCAAAACAAATGCCCGAAAGGTTAACTCGCAACTTGCTCCTGTGCGTAATTGCCTTGCTGACAAAGGACTGTGCCAGCCTAAATACACGTTGGGCGCCACTGTAGGTATTTCTGCCTACCGAGGGGGGTTCAGGCAACAGCCTCGGCAAAACATTACAGCACAGAACATTGCGAAAGGAAACAAGGGGCTTTACTGCAGCAGTGGAAACGAAATATAAATGGCACAGAAGATACAATCAACAACGCACATCACCAAAGCACTTCAATGTCCGGAGGCTTACGGCACGACGGGACGGACGGCTCACCGCTTGCTGCCGTGCGGGCTCCTTGAAGGTGGCTGGCGGCACTCCCGGCCGGCGACTCCCCGCTGGCGACTCCCCCCGCTAACAAGCACCGCTACGCTTATCTAGTGTGCACATAACATGCCACGCCCCCCTCCATCGCACCGTCTTTCCGCAGTGCGTTCACAGATGGCCGGAGAGGTGGCGCGCGGTACATTCGAATTAGCAGCGGACGCGACGGCTGGTGAGAGAGGAGAATCCCTACCAATACATACATACAATACATACATACATTACATACATTACATACATAAATACTACTACATTACATACATACATACATACATAAATACATACCTACATAATACATACATCCTATACATCCATACATACATACCATAATACTATGTTAGCAGCTTCGGCAGACAGCCGAGGCAGCGCAACGGCCCCGCCGGAGCAGTGCACCGCGTGACTGCCAGATCTTATAGCCGCGAAGCCACGAGGCGCGGAGTCACGCGGCCGGTAGTTGAACATAGAGGACACCAAGCCGACAGCACCGCGCTCGCCACACTGCCACGCAGTGCCAACACCGGCCTATGGCTCGCCCGTCTCGCCGCTGTTTCGCCTTCTGCTGTTCACTCGGCATTCCTCAATAAATAAGGGCGGAACGTCTCCTCACGACCCCTTCACATACATCCATACATGCATGCATATGCATGCATGCATGCATACATACATACATACATACATATATACACACACGCACACATACATACCATACCTACCATTACATACATACATACATACATACATACATACATACATACATACATACATACATACATACATACATACATACATACATACATACATACATACATACATACATACATACATGCATACATACATACAGTACTAATGCGGCTTTGCTGTGCACTGGCACCTTATGTGTAGCCAAAATCGCTTCGAGAAAGTTTGACTTTTGTTTCCTAATAAGTGGGCAACGCACACCGTTGCGCAACCGGTAAGCTTGACCGGCTCAATAGTCTACTCGGCTTTGGTGATTTCGCTTCATTGGCCGTGCCACTCACAAAACGGCTGTTTCACGGAAAGACAATAAAAGCCCTGGCACCGTTTCCGTTCCCCACGACATACGTAATGTTTGATTACGTCGGAAGACGACACCGAAGTGGATCACATTTCGAGCCCAGCCAAGGGAAATTACGAAATGGTCCAGGGAGAAAGGTCACAGAGTGACGGTCTGTGATCGAGTAGTTTGAGCTTTTGTCTATATACTCGTTGAGTGGAATGACATTGTGAACGTTGCGTCGGTGCTTTCAGAAACCTAAAACTCACGTTCGACATCTAGCCGCGAGTGATACGCTCTTGGCAGTCATTTGGCCTACTTGTTCGAGGAAAATGGCGAAACAAGCACAAAGTGATCATGGCGACACACACCCGAAATATGCCAACAAACATGCTCAAGGACACTGCGCCAGTATCGTGCAATAAAGGGGAAATATTTAAAAGTTCCTCCTATTCGAGTAGATCGTTGTAAACTGGGACCCTATGATCAGCAGAGATCAAGAGTTTCCCGTGCATTGAAACGTGCGATGGAAACAATCGTTGCAGTGAAGGAAGGCAATTATACCGATTTTATGATAAATTCTATATATTCCTTACGAGCGCAGCCTGTTCTAAAAATTGTGCGGGCAGGTGACAGGGCAGTCAGCGTCTGGGGAACATGGTAAGGGACGTCACTACCCTCTCTATCATGTGCTTTCAAGTGCACAGTTGGCACGCAGTTAACAGCTGTGTAGTGCGGATAAACAGGAACAGGCGGGAACAGGTGAGGTAAGGGTTAATGGACAATACCTCAGTAACCTCATATTTACTGATGTGAAAACGCCACCAGGGGGCTGCGCAGCCCACACCCGCTTCAAATGGGCTACTGCTTTGCACCGCCCTGGCTTTGGACCTCCCGGCAGCAGCGCTATATAATTAGTATCATCGTGTTCGCTAAGTCATCAGCTTCACCCTGATACACGCCACAAAAGCCTTGTACCATTTCTCACCTCGGCGGACCCACCTGAAGTTTCAGGCGGTGAGCGTGTCTGCTAACCCTAACGTTCAAAAGAACACTGCTCAGCAGCCATCGTGCGCGCCTTCGGGCTCACGGCCTGCCTGACTACCCGCGCTGAGTCTCGAAGTCGACATGAAACAATCTCCCCAAGCCCCAAAGACATACGACCCGGACAGCGGCCGCACGCTCCCAACCTATGACCCCTAGCGTCAGATCTTACGATCGCGCCACAACCAGAGCAACAATCCTTCCACTACTCACGTGCCAGCTTCCGTCTCTGCTCCACGCAGGGAAATTCAACCGAAACTCCCCATGAACGACTACAAGGTGATCATCGGCCCGAGATCCGGCCTACGCATCGAAGCCTGGCCGGCGCGACAACTTGCACACAGCCTGCAACAAGCCACTGGCATCCCACCCTCTACGCTCTACGGACAAGTTATCACCTTCCCGCAACCGCCGCAGTACCTTATCACGACAAGCACCCCTAGCGAAGTATGCGCCGACGCTCTGCGCTAGATCACCACCCTCCACCTTCACGACATATGATGTCACGTCTAGTCTAGTACAGACATCGCCACCCTCCACGACATATGATGTCACAGCGTACCTCAAGAACCTCCCGGGAAGTTCTCGCGGAGTAATCTGAGGCATCGACCCAGGAACACCTCCTGAGCAACTCCTCGTCATAATTATGTCCACCGGACCACCCATAATTGAAGCCCGCATGCTCGGCACCTCGGACACAGAAGCACTCACGTTTGACGGTCCTCACGTGCCATTTTACGTGAAAGCGTACGGCACCCTGGTACGCTGTCGCCCCTACCGGAACACCTATCAATGCTGTGCGAAGTGCGGCGACCTCGGACCCCGACCCTACGTCTGTCCCAACCCGCAGCTCAACCCGTGCACCCGGGTGCCATACCCCCAACCCAGCTCCTGACCCCCCCTGCCAACCTCAGTGCCAGCTGTGCGGGCTCCTCCACCTGACGGCAAGTCGAGAATGTCGCCGCAAGCTCAAGCCCCCACCATCGCCCGCGCGCACCCGCCCCCAACGCCAATCACAAGAAACCCGGCAACCAGCCCTCTCCACACTCCGAAGATCGTCCGGTCCACCCTCCACGCCCTCCCAGGTGAGCTGGTCAGCTGTAGCCGCCCACACCCCTAACGATGACCCTTTCCCCCCCTTGCCCACCCCTCATACCACGATCTTAACTGCTGAATCTTCCGCCCTAGCGACTCTTGCACTAGAAAATGCACAACTAAAAGCAGAATTAGTCGAAAACCGCCGACCAAATTGCTATCCTCCACGAACAGCTCTCGGAGCTTAAGGGACTTCTCCCACAATCACCCAACCCCTTCGTCCCACCCTCACTACCAGCAAATCCACGAATGCCCGACAATTCCACACTGGCACCCTTTTCGTCTACCCTGGATGGCCTCAAGCGACTTTTTCAAACCAATTTCACGGCCCTACAGGAAGAAGTCACCTCGCTCTCGGGCCGCATCAAGGTTAGAGAAGACCGCAACGCTAAAAATGTAAAACGCAAGAAGCACTGCCCGCCCAGTTTTACCCCTCCACCCCCTACAACCTCTCCACTTGGAACTGTCGCTCCTTTCGCCGGAAAAAATCGTTCCTCCACCAGCTTATCGCCCCTAAACCCCCAGCAGTACGCCCCTTACAAGAAGTAGAATTCACCAACCCCTCTCTCCGAGACTACACCATATTTCAAAATCCCAACAAGCCGCGGACCGCCAGATTCGTGCACAATACCTACCAAGCGCAACATATCATCAGCTGAGCACTGCAATTGACTGCATACTAGAACTCTTACCTACCAGCAAGGAGCAACCATGTGTTTTTATCCTTAACGTCTGTTCCCCTCGCTCTGGCAGCCTACAGGAACTTCTTCTACTCCTCGGCAATGTCATTAAAATAGCTAAGCACCACCGATTAGTAGCCCTCGGCGACTTTAATGCACCGCACACTATATGGGGTTTTGCGCGCAATGCGAAATCAGGAACTACCCTCTGGGATGCAGCACACCATCACGGCTTTTACTCTTTCCAACATTCCGCTCATCCCGACCCGCCTCGGCTCCAGCGTCACCCGGGATACCACCCCAGACCTAACATGTGTTCGTAACGTCTCCCAATACACATGGCAATGCCTCCCCATACTCTTACAAGTGATCACAGTATCGTTCACCTCACCATTTCAGGCACTACCCAGACCCAACTAGGCGCCGCCCGCCTCACAGATTGGAAAGCCTTCCGGGATATTCTAGAAGCTAGTCCACCCGCCAATTCGGACCACGATGAATGGACGACCATCATTAAACGTGCTCTTCAAAAACACACCAAACAAATCCCGCTCACGACCGAGTACCCCGCTGTAGTTCCGCACCTCGATCACCTTTGGACAGCCAGGCACAGCCTGGTAACACACTGGAAACGTAACAAAACAAACCGGCGCCTCAAGTTACGCATAGGTCACCTCACAAAACAAGCGCAAGACTACGCCCAAAACCTAAGTCAGCAGAATTAGCTCCAATTTTGCGCCCAGTTACAAGGAACGCGTAGTACGCGTAAAACATGGCACCTACTTCGATCCCTAATGGGTACCCGAGAGAAGAAGACCACCAATCAACATAACACCCGCCGACTCATGCATGTCTTCACAGGAGATGAAGAAGGCCTCCTCAACACCTTACGACAAAGGTACGAACTTTCTCCTCAGACTCCTCTTCCTTCTTATTCAGACTATACTGGTGACCCTAACGCAACGCTGGACAGGCCGTTTACCTACGAAGAACTCGATGCAGCGCTCCGCAATCTCACGCGCAACGCAGCACCAGGTCATGACAAAATCACTAATCGTCTAATACGGAACCTTCCTCCTGCCAGCCTCGACCAGCTCCTGAATCTAATCAATGATCATTGGACACAAGGGATGCTTCCGCCTGCCTGGAAACGCGCTGACATCTCACTGATCCCCAAACCTGGCAAACTAATCGAGGATACCCAACCTGCGTCCTATCTCCCTTTCTTCATGCCTCGGGAATCTGCTTGAACACACGGGGTACAATCGCCTTACGGCGTACATAGAAGATAACCCCTTCCCCACGACGATGGACGGCTTTCGACCTCAACTGTCTACCCAAAACGTCCTAAGCAGCTCAAGGAAGACCTTCTCACTAACCTTCCGAAGCACCACAAACACTGTATCCTCGCTCTGGACATCAAGAGTGCGTTCGATACCGTTTTCCACGACGCCTTACTAAACAGCCTGGCCACTTCCCATGTTGGGGCACGACTCTACAACTATGTGAGAGCTTTCCTTACTAAACGCACCACTACCGTGGGGATAGCCCACTTACGAACACCGGCGATCGCCCACTTACGCACACCCTCCTTCCCAGCGCTCCCCGAGGAACACCACAAGGCTCCGTTATTTCTGTACTATTTAACATAGCTCTCAAAGATCTGGCTCCGCTACTGGACACCGTCCCATCCCTCCGTCATGCCTTATATGCCGACGACCTTACGATATGGACCAACTCAGGTTCCATGGTCGAACAACAAGAATCACTTCAACGAGCCATCGATATCACTAGCTTGTATCTCTCTAAATGTAGTCTGACCTTCTCCCAAGAAAAATGCGCACTGCTAACCCTTCAGCAGAGAACTAGGGGACGGGACGACACACGGTGCCAACGCCGGAACTCGCCCCATTCCTGTAGTAACCCACCCCAAGGTACTCGGACTCACAATCCCACGAGATTGCTCAGACTCGCACAGCATCCTGGCACT
The DNA here is from genome assembly GCA_013339765.2 of Haemaphysalis longicornis. Taxonomy (NCBI): domain Eukaryota; kingdom Metazoa; phylum Arthropoda; class Arachnida; order Ixodida; family Ixodidae; genus Haemaphysalis; species Haemaphysalis longicornis. The sequence goes on from CM023456.1 coordinate 139,302,805, forward strand.
TCAACGCACAGTTACTCAATTGGCACAACTAGTTAAGCGCATCACCCACCAACGTACTGGTCTCGAATAAGCTGAAACTGCCCGTATGGTTCAAGCTTTCCTCATCTGTCGCCTTACATACGGAGCTTATTACCTGCCCCTCAAACCAGCAGAGCACAAGAAACTTGACATTTTAATTAGGTAAGCGTACAAAACTGCACTCGGCCTCCCCACTAACACCTCTACATACTTGTTCTTACGCTTGAAAATACATAATACTTGGACAGAGATGTGCGAAGCTCAACGAACTTTGCAATTTCAACACCTGAAGCTTACACCCACTGGCTGTAGTACCTTAGCTCGCCTGGGCTGTCCGACCCCGACTCAGCCTCACCGCCTGGCACGTCTTCCCCCCCTACTACGCTCTCGCATTAAAGTTGCCCGCTACCCAGGAACACGCACCCAGGCATCCACGATGGTCGTCGCACCGCCCGCTCCAACTACATCCGCACCCACTATCAGCATCTTCCCGACACGCTGTACGTGGACGCACCCAAATATGCAAACCGATCAACTGATGCCGTCGCCACTGTCGCTAGCCAAAAACGCATTATCGCCACTGCCTCCACGCGGGCCTCAACACAAACTGAAGCGGAAGAGATAACCATCGCGCTCCCCCTTACCTCCCCTCGTCGCGACTACGTGACAGTAATTACGGACTCGCAGGAAGCCTGCCGGCATCTTCAAAAAGGTCTACTTCATCGCACTGCCCTACACATCATCGAACACTCCACTTTCCTTCCCGAGGAGTGCCAGATTTTATGGACTCCTGGCCATTGTGGGTTGGCCGGCAATGAAGCGGCGCACGACGGGGCCCGAGAAGTGGTACACCGGGCCATTGTCCCCGACCCCCTCCTCCCAACCTGGATGCCCACCCCCTACTCACGTACAACGATTCTCAACGGCGTCCACCGATATCTCAACTCGGTGTCCGTTAGGGAGCGATGCAGCGAAAACACGTCGCAACCGCACCGCATTTTCTCCAGGCAGTGCCGTGCAGATGCGTGCTGTCGGCGACTTTTTCTCGCTTTCTCTGGTTGTTCGATAACTTACCACCGCACAGTGATGACCAAGCGACGTTTGCGCTTCGAACGGCATCGCAGCATTGACTAAAACAGTGGAAAGTTCCGCAAAAACAAAGCACACGGTGCGAAAGACTCCTGAACTACGCAGTGGAGCACACCACAGAACAGGGAGGATTTAGCACACCGCGCCGAGTGATGTTAGCAGCCCAGCGTGCACAGGCAACGCTGGTCCGCCGGAAGCGGAAGGCGCAGGGGCCGCCGAGAGAACTGGTTTGTATTTTCCTCCTTTTCCGCCTCCTTATGGAAAATGGTTTTTAGGCTCCGTTCGCTGGTATGGTGGCGACACCGGCGACTAACAACCAGCGTCCCCTCCGACCACTCCGGGCATTTTTTCGGATGTTGTTTGCGCCTCCCGTGCACCTTCGGCTACGGCCAGTGCTACGACGCAATGGCCAGCAGCTTTGGGCAACGCGTGCTGTATTGTGGCTTCAAAGGCATTGGCAACATTGACACGTTTTTCAAAAAGAAAAGCGTCAAGCGTACTCGCAATCTGTTCGCCGCAAACCATCTTTACGGCGTCCGAAAAGAGTTGGGGAGCGCGGCCGGACCATCCGTCTGACGTTCTCGGAAAGTGCGTCGCGCAAATGAAAGGTGTCGACTGCGACGTTCGGTTGGAGGTGAGTAATATAATCTGGAATGCGTTGGGTTCTAAACACTCTAACACACTGCTGCATTTCATCAAGATTTCAGCTAACCCAAGTTAGATAGTCGGGGTAAGCTGCAGTTGTAAAGCCGGCTGCCGCGGCTGGTGCAAGCATGCTCCTGCGGTGGCCATTTACATCAGTGAGCACGACGTCGTTTTGTGCACGGACGTGCCGTGTGAACGGAGGAAGCCGTCATCTCGGCCTACGCTTGACGCGAAAAAGTCTGTCAGGGAGCTCTCTCCAGGTAAGGTTGTTTATCAGCATTCCTACGTTTGTATCGTAGGCTGACGCCTTGCAGGCGTCGTCCGTCTTGCGGCCCGAAGACGGCCGTCGTTATGTCGTTATGTTCGTGCCGTACTCGTGAAGTTAGGCAGCAGTCAGGCGCCGTGCAATGCCGTTCTCGCAGGCCAATGCGCCCCGAGAGCACGCGCGCGTAGACGCGGTGCAGGCGGAGTGCTTGATTAACGCGAGTTTGGCTGTAAGGAAAGTAGGCAAGAAATGAGGGCGCAGGGAGAGAAGTTAAAAGCGGACGGGGAAGATAATGTTATGCAAGGCCAGGAAACGGAGCCAGGTTGAAGCTTGAAACCGCGGAGACGGGAGTGAGAGTTCGGGCCGCGAGTGAGTGCGGCAATTTTCTCGACGTCAGATTTTGTTGTCGAGCTTCAAGAGTACGGCACGCATACTACGATGGTAGCTGTGTGGCGCACTGCACGGTTGTTTACTTACAAAGGAGTGTTGGTTAGGGGGGAGTAACGCACGACGCCGGCGAGGCGCCAGCCGTATCGTGTGCCCGCTACTGCGGTCGACCCTCAGCGTCTAAACTTTGGCACAGGCCGGCCACTACCAGCACCGAGCCTCCAACTTGTGGATCCAGCCGCAGTTCTGCACGCGTTCCCGGGTGTGACTTGTTCTTAGCCCGCGTGCTACATACTCAAGACAGCTGCCCAGTCGAGGAAGAGGGCCACGTTTTGCCCTCTGAAGAAAACAGCTCCTGTCAAAATTTCATAACAACTATGATTTGCGATGAGCGACGCCTCTGCGTCATGAATGAAGGCGGCTGAAACCTCCCCACTCAGAGTGAGGCAGCTGCACATGGAGGTCACATTGACAAAAAAAGAAAACAATTTTTACGACAAGTTCGTAAAAAAATCTTGATGAGATTGTTGAAATAGCCTTTATAACGAAGGGCCAGGCAGCAGTCCGGAGGTTTGTTATTTGCTTTGTTTTCTACTAAAACAGTTTGTTTACACACCATGTTCATCAAGAAAATTTGTTTATGCAGGTGCCACATGGAACGGCAGGTGCCTATAATGCTCACAGGTGCTTGAATGCTCACAGCGTGAAAACACGCAAAGGAACATTCGAAACGCTAGCCTCCTCCATGGCGTCCCGCAAGCAGTTTTGGTCCCACGCCACCCCACACGGTAAATTTAACACCAATTGTTTTTTTTAATTTAAAGTACACTTCATTCAGTTTGTTAGTATCACTCTATTGCTTACTTCTGGTGGTTACGAAATATTTTTTGCTGTATGTGCTGCTGCAGGGATGGATACGAAAGACGTTGCGAGGCAGGAGCTGGAGGTGGCACTCGGCATACCCGTGCAACAGGTAAATACAGATGAATTTGTCGTTTCAAGTGCAAGGGCCACATATAGGGCTGGAGGTGTGCTGATTTATATGTTTGGTTCGCGATGTTTAGAATGGCCCACTGTTTAGTATCATTTTTATGGCCCTATGCGCGCAAACATTGTAAAAGCTCACCCTTTGCTGTTCTGACTTTTTTAACAGGTTGGCCTGGTCGTCGACTCCGACCAACCATGGCTTTGCTATAGCTCAGACGGCATCATTTCAACAGGCAGCACAACTAAACTTGTAGAAATCAAGTTCCCGTAACTCCTCAAGGACGGCCTTCTCTTGAACCCGGACAAAGAAGAAAGCTGTGTGTATTACATAAGTTACGTAAATGGGCAGCTCACGTTGAAAAAAACGCATGCGTATTACACTCAGAATATGGTAATGCTCTATGTACTTATGCTAGGCAGTGTGCTGATATTCGTGTACTCATCACAGCAGAGTATTGCAGTTGTGGATGAAAAAGATGGTACCTTTTTAACCGAGTACATAACTAAGCTTGAATGGTTTTATTTCACTTACCTAATTGAGGCTTTAATGAACCGTCAAACACACCACGGTTACGGTTTTTTTTTCAGTGATTTGTCATTACTAGCTAGAAAGGCCAGCACTTTGCCTCTGATGGCACGGGTAGGGCACTGTGTGAAATGACCAGCTAGGTTAATAATGTGTGCCTTCAAAGAAAATCCTTTCTGCATTACGTTGGCATTTCAGATTTGCTTCCCCGCATGGTATGGAACGACTTAAAGGGGCCATAAAAAATACTAGTGTGAGGAGGCGCATTAAGAGCCAGGAGCCGGAGTGAGGAGTGAAGACAACGAAGCGCTAGTGCTGGGGGCGGAAAGAAAAAAGAGCACGCCAGGACAAAAAGGGAGGAGGAGGAAGACGGTGGTGGCACGGACAAGCAGGAAGAACGAGCTTCGGTGAGCGACCTGCCGGACGCTAACGTTCGGGGAACTTCCACTCCGAGCCGCGCCTTCCTCCTGGAAACTTTCTGCTGTGTGTGAACGCCCAGGAGATCTCCGCACCGAGCTACGCCAGATCTCTTCGAGCCACTTCTAGTAGCAGCATCAGAAGGGCTCCGAATCCTTCAAGCAAGCAGCTCTTTTCATCGACCAGCAGCAGCGCTACCGACTAGGGCCCCGCGTCAGCACACCGCTCTAGCACACTGACCACCGCACCGAGCCAAGTGCACCTACCCAGCTCACCGACGTCAGCGACTTCCACACGTGAGCGCGAACTATTTTGGGGCGCGAACTTTGTTGCGTAGGACATTAACTCTCTTGACTTGATTAGGTTAATGCTGATTTATCTATTTTGTCAGTTATTTTTCCCGTAAAGACACGTTGTCATTGTCCGCAGCCAACAGCCTCGTCCTTCTCCGTCTGGTCAGATTAACACCTCCCTGTTTGAAAGAACAACCTGTATCACAAAAATGGCGTCCGCGACAGGACTCTCTGAATATTTTGTAGAGAGTTTAGGGGGATGTAATTTTGGCGGAGAGGAGAGTATTTGGCAGCCGACATGGAATTAGAATATTTGTTGAAGATCGGAAAAGGGCTAGGACTGGTGGGCGCTGACCTTAGGGAATGGTTGGAGAGAGAGGTAGACGCTGCTCGCGAAAGAAGGGCCCACGCGAGAGAACCAGAAGTGCGAAGTCCCCAACTCGAACTGGCCACTCTAGACCGCAAGATAGAGCTCGTGAAGAATTCAGCTCAGCTTTCGATTGCAGATATAGACCGTAAAATATTAGAGATAGACAGTTCCCTTGAGGAGAAAGAATGCAGAAAAGAAGGCACCGAACTCCAAGCACGCGATGGAAGAGAAGTCGCTTGGGTCGCAAACTGCGATGGTGCCATGGGGACCAAAGACGATAAAGAAAAGCATTTTGAGTGGCAAGCCGCAGAGGTGGAGGCCCGTTTCCCAGGCACGAGAAGTTGCACGTGCTCAGTGTGGTACGCAGGCAGACGAGCCGCGTGCTGGAACGCCTACTGTGAATGCGCCGAGTGAGGTTAGCGGTGCACAGCCATGTGACAAGCTATCCGGGCAGTTGGGAACGCGTTCTCTGTCGGAATGCTTCGCTGTCGGACGCAACGAGCGAGTAATAGAATTCGAGCAGAAATGTCCTGCAGGAGTTCATGTTCCCGGGCAAAAAGCTTTTGCCTGGAAAGGGCTGCCAATCTTTAACTGGCGATTCTGAGCGAAAGCGTGCACCCTCTAAAAAACCTGCGAATAAGAGGGAGGACAAATGGTCAAAGCCTATTGTTATTGACAGAGGTGAGAGTCAACCTGAATTTGGATACAGTCCAAATGAACAACTCGAGAAAGTAACGCACCGAAAGAAACAGACGGGCAGAGGACGGTTCCAGATGGATGGAACCAATACTTACCCGCCGCAAAACCCGCAGGCTGAAGAACTACTACCTGATGTGTCGCGCCGCTTGGGAGCTCACAAATGGGCCCGAAGAATCGCTCGAAAGGGCAAGGTATCCTGCAAAGTCGTGAAGCATTGGTTTCGAGCGAAACAAATTAACCCGCTTTCGTGCATCAGACGCATGAGCGATGTGAACACCGCCGTTGTTCAGAGCCATGCGGAGAACGCAGGGAAAGGTGTTGAATGGAAGCGCCGCAAAAAAGTGAAAATTAAGCCGACGATCAACGAACCGGTATGAGCTCACGGCATCAACTTGGCTAGAAATCGGATGCCTAAGGGAAAAGGACAGATTTCAAAATAATTTATTTTAGGAAAGAAAAGTGGCACATTGTGGTGTAATATTTTCAAACGTTGTACTCTGTGAAGAGGGCCGCCTTGAACTTGAGCCGCCTTGAACCACGGCCAATCGTCTGGAGTGTGGAATATTTTCGCACAGTGGTGATTTTGTTGTTTGGTATAGTTAGAAGGCGTCTGTTGGTTTGGTTAGCACAATCTTGGTTCTCCTAATGTTTGAGGTGTCGCTTTCGTGAAGACGTGGTTTGAAAGTGTTAGCCAGTTTTTGTATTCTTAAGTAGCTGTATTTTTAGTTTCTGTTTGTGTGCTTGTTAAGTTGATTATTGTATGGACTGCTGGTATGTGCTCCTTAACTGAACCTGTGTGGGTGATCTTAGTGATAGGAGGTGCAGTGCGTGTGCAATGACTGGACTACTAGTGTGACTGCCGGAAACCTTCTCACTGGAAGTGCTTTTCCCAGAAAACACTTCTTCTGATGGCGGCAATTGTGAGGAGGCGCGTTTAAGAGCCAGGAGCCAAAGTGAGAAGTGAAGACAACGAAGCTCTCGTGCTGGGGACGGAAGGAAAAAAGAGCACGCCAGGAAAAGAAGGGAGGAGGAGGAAGACGGTGGTGACACGGTCAAGCAGGAAGAACGAGGTTTGGGGAGCGACCTGCCGGACGCTAACATTCGGGGAACCTCCGCTCAGAGCCGCGCCTTCCTCCTGGAAACTCTCTGCTTGGTGTGAACGCCCAGGAGATCTCCGCACCGAGCTACGCCAGGTCTCTTCGAGCCACTTCGAGTAGCAGCGTCAGAAGGGCTCCGAATCCTTCAAGCAAACAGCTTTTTTCATCGACCAGCAGCAGCGCTACCGACTAGGGCCCCGCGTCAGCACACCGCTCAAGCACACTGACCAGCGCACCGACTTAAGTGCACCTACCCAGCTCACCGACGTCAGCGACTCCCACACGTGAGCGCTAACTATATTGAGGCGCGAACTTTGTTGCGTAGGACATTAACTCTCCTGACTTGATTAGGTTAATGCTGATTTATCTATTTTGGCAGTTATTTGTCCCGTAAATACATGTTGTCCTTGTCCAGAGCCAACAGCCTCGTCCTTCTCCGCCTGGTCAGATGATTAACACCTGCCTGTTTGAAAAAACAACCTGCATCACAACTAGTTTTATTCTGTGTTTACATGTTCGTAACTTCCATTGTTAACCTCACCATTCTTGCTGGTATGAAAAGAATATGCACTTTCAAATAGCTCATTCTGCAAACTATTGGATTTCCTCGGTCTCAGCCAATTGCAACCAGCTGTGCATAATAAGTCACAAGTTCTATGTGTTGGAAATGAGCTAATGGGTCGCATGGCCATTCTTTTTTTCCTAATTACATAGCTCATTTGATTGAAGTTTGCGACAAAAGTGGTGTCAGTGTAATTCTAACAAGGCAATCTTGCGAATGAACCTAACTTGCGTTGTGTTTTTGTTAAGCGACCAGTGTAGTCCCTTTTGTGAATTGTTTTAGTAATTCCTCTTCCCATTTGGCATTTCATGTTGAGGCTTTCAGGATGTTCTTTCTTGCCCCATTTTGGGATCTACTCTCTTGTGTTCCTGGAACGAGTTCTTCGTAGCTGCACATTTAATGCGCTATGAAAACTGCCTTTGCTCAGCCATCACTCTTGTTAATTCATTATTTACTTGTTTGGTCCTGCCATAATAGCATAGGTAATTTATGTTTTGTCTTCATCCTTTTGAAGAGGCACAAACAAAAGAAAATAACACAAAAGATGACCAATGTTTTTTGCATTCATGTGAAGAATATCATGCTGCCTTGTACGTGCACTTTTGCCGCGAGTCTTGCACTGCAAAAAAATTACGGGCTCTGTTGTCATACCTTATTTGTCTTGCCCCACACTTGTTTTTTATTACCTTACTCCCGCTAATTGTGGGCTGGGGAGATTGAAAGTAAACTGGCCTATTGGTATTTGTTTTTGACATCCATCAGGCTGCATGATGCCAGTGCAATGTGATCACTAGTCCTTCCACTGCATGTTGTCGCTTTGTCGAATGCCATAGAATTGCTCATTCAAGGAATTGGTTTGCTCGAATGCTGTGTTGCCTTCACAGTGTTGGATGCAGTTTGAAAAATGAGTGACAACTGAAACTTCAGTGAAGTTCGTGTACTTTAGAGTCATCTAATTCCTTTGTTCTGATGTACCTAGGCAAAAAAACTAATATCTAAGTCATGTTCACTGTGCAATAATGTTCTTTCTGCTCGTTGCCGTTTTATATTATAGGATAGAAAAAGTGCCTATATTTATATGCTGCCTTTGTTTTGTAGAATGGAAATAGTCAATGTCAAGTAGCTTATGTTCTGTTTTCAGAGAAAAGCCAGGCTGCCTAAAAATGCGTTCATGAATCAACAAAACCAATAAAGCAGCTCACAAGCATTCATAAATGGTCGTTTATTGAAGGCATGCATGTTACAGTGGTTGGAACTGAACCCACAGCATAGCAGTGTCAACGCTGTCGTAATTGCTACCCATACCTGCCATGTTTGCCAGGGCAGTATTAAGGAGATACGGCCAGAGGTGAGGGGGGCGAGGGGGAATAAGTAGCAACAAAATGAAAAAAAGTTTCACGCTTTTTTACTTATTTACAACACATCTGGAACTGAACGGTTTTGTACAAACTACTAACAAGCTACACCACTGATCCCTTGCTAAATCTTTGACGTAGGCTGACGCCGCCTTTTTCTGGAAATCCTGCAAATACTTTTGAGTGCAACAAATGTTAGCCCCTGTGAAACTTCAGCAAAACAACGTGACCGAGGGTTGGGTCGGGCACGGCTGCTTGGAACATGGTGAGATTTTTAACTGCAGAGCTGGTCAAGCTTGAGCTCTCGCTATAATGAACGTTAAAAAAGCTCCATGGGCTAAGGGGACAGGGGAAACATGCTAGCCGAGAAGTGTGAGCGAAAGTGGCGTGGAGGCAATGAGTCCGCAAGCAGGTTTTGGGAGCGTGCCCTTCAAGAAAAAATGCCTCCTGTGGTCAGAATCGAACCTGGGTCCCTCACGTAATGAAACTGACGTCTATCGGATTACGCTTCATCGCATTCAGGGCGCCCAGAATTTTCTTCGACGTGTGTAGCGTAGGCGTGTGCGGGCACCTCAGAGCCCACGTCTAGCTTCAGTTTATTAAACACCACAACCTATCAACCACAACGTGTCGCATAATGCACAAGAAAATTTTACGGGTACTTTCTTCACTCGTACATGTCGTACCATCATCACTCTGAACCTTCCTTTATTACTGGGGCCTGAAGGTTTGTTAGGATGCAGCACATGCGCATGATGTCACTCATGTAGGGGATAAAGTTCAATCGGCACCCTTGCATTCAGAAGGTTGAACAGCTTTATGCGTTGGATGACGCGCTCCACATGTGTACGAACTTGAGCCACGTGATACATTTGTAGCATTTCCTCGTGCCTGAATTGGGCATTGCCTTGCGAAAAAGGGGGTAAAACGAGAACGGCTTTTTGCCCTTGCACTGGTGCCCTGATGCCAGGAAATCCTTTGTCAGCCAACACGACATCTCCTGGCTCAACTCGGTCGAGAAAACCCGAGTCCACTATAATGTATGTATGCGAGGCTCTGCCCCCATACGCTTTGGACACAAACCTCATCGTTCCGTTTCGCAGGATTGCAACAAGAAACTTCAAGGTGTAGCTGCCCTTGTAGTGTGAAAACAACGCTTCTCTGCTGCTCGATGGTGGGACGATGCTCCGTCCTTAATAAACCGACACTCTGGGTAGTGCACCCTAAAGCAAGGAGGCATGAATGCCTGCACTACAGCGGGTCGGTGTTTCAGGTATCCACGGCTCCATGGCCCTGAGCAAGTTGCTTAATATGAAGTAGAATATCCGACTCGCTGTTGCCCTGTGGATGCCGAATAACACACCGATGCTGGCAAAAGACAGCCCCAGCTTCATCTTCATTAAAAAAATAACGAGCTTTTGAGAAATAGGCACATCAGTAATTCTAACCACTCGTGATGCCAACAGTGACAAGAGGAGCGCAAATGCATTGGCACTTCCACCACAAACCTCCGCAAAGAAATCTTCTCTTTCATTTAGGGACCTGTACCCAGTAAATACAGAGCTTTGCTCCTCATCGCCACAAGGAACTGTGCGCTTCGGAATAACGTCTACCTGCGTAGCACAATCTTGACTGCCAACATGGCACACTTGGGTTGATGCTGTGCCATTCGACGTCACCGACAAGAAGATCTTGCAGGAGCCTTTGCACAAATCTCCGTCGGTCTGAGTCGTCTGCAAAGATGTTGTACATACTGACGTGACAACTCTGAATGTCATCAAATAAACCTGCAATCATGCTGCCAAAGTGAAATAAAAACAGTTGAGCAGTGTGATAATCACAGTGCCACTAAGTAAAAGTGTGTTGATTTAGGAAAACCATGAAAGCCTCGCCACTCGCGACAGATGAAATAACAAAGTTAGGGAAAAAAACAAAGTTTCATGATTTTGGTGCAAAATGGGTGCAGATAAACCAAGAACCGACGTTCGCAAAGTGTAATCATAAAAGGAAGTAAGTAGGCGGCTCACCACAGATACGGAGCCCGTGCTTTCTGGTACTGGCGTTGCTTCACTGACAACAAAGGAAAGCTAGTATTCACTTTCAGGATCTTCAGCAAAGTCCCGTGACCCATCTCCCTGCGGCAACGAAGCATCTGTCGCGATGTCTGTACTAGACGCAACCGCTCTTACACGGGCAGAAACGCTCAGACCTACAAAGTGGTAAGCAGCAATAAGCATCGGAACGCTGGAGAACGAACAAATATACGCATCGCCAAAACATAAGCAAAACGTCATACTAATGGGTAGGGTATACGACGTTCGGCGACAAAAAAAGGCCGTTCACAGTGCCATTTACCAAACATGATTAACGCACGCATTTGCGCTTATTTTGTTTAGCCGCGGCCGGTCTGGACGCGCTCGGGAGCGCCTCCAGACCATCCGTGGTTCAGCCGGCGGTACTTCCCCCTGGAATCTCTCCAGTTTTACTGTCTGCCTGCACGTGGCACCCCCTGCCGGCGGACTGCGCTGTGTCGGTCGGTTTGGGCTGTCCTGCTTTGGTCCGTCGCAAAGACAGTATTCAGTGGTGAACCAGGCCCACTGCATAGGGTATTCAACGCCCATGGGAGTTTGCAGAAGCTCCCAAGGCACTTTGAGGGCAAGTGCCTTCCAAGAACACCGATGCGTGATGCGGACGCAGGCCGGGACAGCCTGGGTGGCTACCGAGGTTGGTGCTTGGAATGGTAATTCGCAAAAATTTGCGGTCGAAATTTCTGTGGATCAACTAAGACTCTCTTTGGCTAGGGGAAGTAACGAGCGCCCGTAATCCATCGTAGGAGGAGGTCAAAGGCTGGAGGTGGTAACGCGCCCCTGCCAGCCATTGTGGGAGGAGGCCCGGAGGTCTATGTTGTGAAGTTCTGACTGCGCTCCAGTAGTACAGTTCGTCTACGCTGGGCGCACTATTGCTGAAGCAAGGGGTATACCAGCATGAGGCCGGGGGTGTTGCGAACCTCAGTAACCGTTGCTTGGAAGGGGCCTTAAGGCGAACTGGCCTGCAGGCCGAGGGTTGTGGCCCTTGTAACCCGTCTTGGGGGCGATAGCGCAGGAGTGTGGGGAGTTCCGCAGGAAAGGAGTCCTCCGAAATTCTAGGACACGGCACCTTCAGCCCGGGGATCGTGCTCCTAGCTGCCACCACGGAGGTTCCTGGTCACGAGAATCAGGTCATTTGCAGGGGTTGGTGGCTGCGTACTATACACTCACTTGGTGAAGCAGTTGGGGATTAAAGTGGTCACGGTCTATCAACTATGACTCTCTCTGGCTAGGGGAAGTAACGAGCCCCCGTAATCCAGCGTGAGAGGAAGCCAAGGCCGGGGGTGGTAACGCGCCCCTGTAATCCAGCGTGGGAGGAGGCCGGAGGGTCAACGTTGCTAACTATTGCGCTCACGTGTACAGTTCGCCTACAGGCCGGGGCGGAGCGAACCCTGTAACCCACAATGCGAGAGGGGGCATAGATGCGAACGGGTCACTGGCCGAGGGATAGATGGTCCCTTGTAACCGCAGTCTCAGGGGCGGGCGATACAGTCTTTATGTGAGGCTGGGAGCGCCGCAACTCCTGTAACCCACAACGCGTGAGGGGGCTTAAGTACGGGCCGGTCCGTCACGACAAGGGAAATGGTTGGCCCCTCGTAACCTGAAGCCTCGGGGCGATAGCGCAAAGTTATACCAGTCCCAGCAATGGGCAGTCATGGTAACTACGGCTCCTATTGGCTAGGGTATGAGCCAACTGCCGGGGGTGGTAACGCGCCCCTCTAATCCAGTGGGAGAGGAGGCTGGGAGTTCAATGTTTCCATCAGCAAATACTGCACTCAACCGTACAGTCCGTATGAGAGGCCGGGGGCGGCGCAACCTCTGTAACCTACAAAATGATATGGGGCCCATGTGCGGACTGGTCGCTGGCCAAGGGACTGACGAACCCTTGTAACCTAATGTCTCAGGGGCGAAGTGGTACAGCAGCCAGAGGCCGGGAGCGTAGCAACTTCTGTAACCCACAACGCGAGAGGGGGCCGTTAGGCCTTGGTCTGCTAAGCCGACGGCCTTGGACAAGCCGTCGTGACCTGAAGTCTTAGGGGCGAGAGTGCAGAGTTGCTTCTCAGGACCATCGACCGTGTACAATGAGTAAACTCCGGTAGCAAATCCCGGGGTTTGGGAGGTACTACGCTTCCAGCCCCCAGCTAGGCTGACTTTCCTGTCTCCGATGGTCAGGGAGAAGTTCAAAAGCCCAAAGGGTGAGTGGTTACCCCGTGCAGGGGCCGCAAGATTGGCAATATTGGCATTGTCTGATGCCCTCCCTCAGTACAACTCAGTCCTGAAAAGGAGCCGGTCATCAAGGATCAGATCAAAAGCCTGCTGTGCCCATTCCCTTCCTACTTGCCACAACACTTCCCTTCTACCACTTCCCTTTCCCTCATCCCAACCCTTCCTGCTACTTCCCAGGGGAGATCAGGGGAGTTTCCCCGGGCCCGCTCTTCTGGCTGTGGTGTCGCTTAGTACCATTTTCCCAGTTTATTTCCACCTTCGGGTGGTTCAAACCTCTCTTGCCGTTTGGCCTATTCATTTATTTTACGATTGGCAAAGGATAGTTATACGCAAGTGGTACCGGCTGAGGCAGTTTTATTTTACAATCCTTTTCGATGCCTCAATATAGTTTATGTAACCCAGGCCGCCGTCTCGTCTACTGTAGCACGCAGACATTTCTGGGACGTACGCTGGGTGCATGGCGACCAAGCTTTTGTCGTTGCCGACGAAGTGCGCGCTGAATATGCGTGTTTCGTCACGCACTGGCTGCCACAGGTCCCCGCTTGGGCTGATCGCGGACGCGAAGAGACAGAAGATCGCCAAATATAAACCACATTTACAAAAAAAAAAACAGCATAACAGACTTCTTCTGGGTCCGTAATAGGCCACTATTTACCTCGCACGTCGTACTGCTCGGATCCATCGTTGTCGCCCTGTCCATTTCGTCCGGTTTCCAGGAGAACCGATAGAACTTGATCTTCGGAAGCTTGTCCAGGGTGTTTTTATAGCTGTTGTGACAGCCGTAAACACAGCAGTACACAGAAGTACTCATTCCGAATTCCACTTTATCGCAACGACGCCGAAATCTCCGCACGGCTACACGGCGCGGACGGGCGGAAACATCCAAACAACGACGACTTTGCCGTAAGGCGGCGCAGCGACCTCGCTCGAAACACCAGCACACGGAGCCTATATCGCCAACGGATTGCCCATTTTTCGCCGCCTGTCTGTCGTCGCCGGCCATCACCGGGAGGCGCTCGCAGTTTTTCCGCTAGAATTTCGCTCTGTCGGCCACGCTTTAATCGCTGTTGCGTTGCCTTTATAACCATTATGCATTTTGGCCTGTTTATGCACGTTTCATTTTTTGTTGTACAGGAGAAAACCGTACAGGTTCTGTACAGGTTCCATCAAACACCTAAATTTCTAAATATCAGAAACAACCAGCTCAAATACGCTCACTCGCTCACACACACACACACACACACAGACACACAGACCACATATATATACATATATATATATACATATATATATATATAATGTATATATATATATCTAGAGCAAGATAAAACTCACAAACCGCGCAGATATAGTATAAGAGTCGGATACACAGCAAGAACAATAACAAGGAAGGTTTACTTACGTAGCGGCAACGGGACTTGCCTTCATCAGAGTACAGTTGCATTGCAAAATCATGTAACTGTACTCTGATGAAGGCAAGTCCCGTTGCCGCTACGTAAGTAAACCTTCTTTGTTATTGTTCTTCATGTGTATCCAATACTTTACATATTCTATATATATTTATAGTGACCTCAGTGTACAGGAAGCGAACGGACCGACATCAATACTTGCATTTCAAAAGCAACCACGTTAAACACTGTAAAGTCGGCATACCATACAGACAGTTTCTGCGTTTTAAAAGGATATGCTCTGACCTAGCTGATTTTGCCTCTAACAGTCAACAACTAACTAATGACCTAACACGACAACAATACCCACCGTCTGTCATCAGTGATGCTATTAGGAAGTCTGAAAAACAGGACCGCCGCCACCTGATAACTAAGTCAAAAGCCGAACCTTTGAATACGACTTCCAACCTTATTATAACATATGCCGCTTCGTCCTCCAGCGTAAACTGCATACCCAGAAAGCACCACAACATTCTACTTCAAAGCGAAAGGCTTCGAAGTGTTTTCCCTGAGCCTCCCCGCGTCGTGTACCGACGTGCGAGGAACATCAGAGATATTGTAACGTCATCTAAGGTCAACACCCCCACTTTCACAGGCAGCAGACCCTCTAATCCCTTGGTGCAAGCTGTGCCCCATGATGACTAAAGCCTCTGTCGCCAACAGCACCGCGTCTTCATTCTCTTTCTAGATAAGAGGAAACATTGAGTGTAACAGCGCAAACATTGTCTACCTTCTTGAATGCACCATATGCCACGCCCAGTACCTTGGTCAAACTGAGCATCCATTTAGAATGAGAATCAACAACCACCGAGCACACATAAAGTCCCTACCACACCTTCCCCTATCTAAACATGTAAAGAATCTAGGCCACCCCTTCCACGCTTTCACAGCCACGGTGCTTCAGTCCAATTTCAAAACGCATTATGACCGCGAAGCCCGTGAATCGTACCTTATTTACAAGTACCTTATTTACACTGTCTTGAGCGGCATAAATAAAAACACAGGCCGATTGTCTTGCTTGCCCAATCAGGCACCGGAGAAGGCCGATGCAGCGAGCAATTGAGAAACTTTGGTCTGAAAGAGAAGCGCTTTTACTTCCTCTTGTCTCTTTTTCAGATGCGACGCATCTCTTGCTTGCTCTGAGGCATGTCCCTCCTGCGTCCTTGTCGCGGCGTCCGTCCGCATCCCTCCTCCGTTCTTCTCTCCAACAGCTGTGTGCAACACTCTCACTCCGGCTCATTAGCATGCCACAGCTGGCGCGCTTGTTTGGGCGCGCTTCGCTGCGTAACGCTGCATTAACAACTGCTCCGGCGGGCGCAAGTGCGCGCATGCGCGACGCACACCACCTGCGCATGTGCAACTCTCCCCCGTTCTTCTCTCCGACAGCTGTGTGCAACACTCTCACTCCGTCGCATTAGCATAACAACAACATAACGACTCTCCTCCGCTGTCTCCTCTCCTTCAGGCGCTGTGAATATAAAGCGGGTAGCGCGCTGCGGCGGTTCAGTCAGCGCTCGCTCGTCGTTCGACTCCGCGTGACTTTGCTGACGACTCCGTGCTTGACTTGATTCTTCCGATGAAGACGCGATGAAGCGACAGTCCCTTACAGCGAGTGGGCCTTACACAATCCAATACCAGCGTCAGCGCAAACGCTCAAGGCAACGTTACGACCAATTGAACCCCCCGATGCGTCGCATCACATCAGGGTTCCCTTCGCGGGAAGATGCGCGTAATTTTTTCAAGTCTGTGTATAGTGTACTGTGTACGTAGTGTACTTTGTACTGTGTCAGTGGATTGCTTGTGTACAGTTGCCGTACCGTATAGGCACGAATGGACATAAATTTCACCATAGTACCCCTTGCTTTATTTTTATAATTATTATTTTGTATCCTTTTGCACTGAACAATTGCTATTGGCTAGATAAAACCGCTTCGCTTTTTTGTGTGGGTGCTTTGTGTATAGTTTTTTCTGTGTGTCTGTATGCGGGTATGCAAAGGAATATAATCTTGCGTGAATGTTCTTCGAGAACTACATGTGGCACTGTATATCTCACTCTTTGTATGTGTTTCTAGCCTTATGTCCACTTATTTTTCGGTCTTTATGTGATCTATCTTAAATTAGCGTTAGTTTGCATTGCATTGTCTTTGCATTGCATGACCTTGTTTTTCTGCGTCCGTCTCGTGGACGGCTGTCACGTTTTCCACAGGAAAACGTTTCCGCGATTTCGCTTCACGGGAAACAACATGTCGTTTGGGGATTTCTTCGAACCTCTATCATCCCCACATTCCCCCGCTCTGGTTCCCGCGCCCCTCCGGCTAGAAAACCCCCCTCCCCTGTATATATCCCCCTCTTCCTTTTTTTTCTTGTTAAGGCTTGAACTAGGCGTAAGTAATTTACTCTGGGCTCCCCCACCCTTTTCTCGTAACCAGTCAATTTCCTCTGGTTCTTTGCATAGTTCTGTATTCTTTAAACTCCCGTGCCTTGATACCTACGTGGCAGCAATGTTTTCAGAAAATAGCGGCAGGTCGCCGTACCAGGCAGCAGCCGCCAGAAGCAGGTCAAGAAACGAGCAGGAAACGAGCCCCTCCTTAGTCCCTCACGTTCGTGGTGACCTCAGTGCCATACAGCCCTTTCCTGTTATCCTATAGCCTCACCTGTCTTGATTACGCCCCATTTCACCACTGTTCCCCGGCACCACTACAACACACTTTTTCCTCACCCCTTGCGTTCTGGGGCTTGGTATGCTTCTGTGTCACGTAGAGCCTACGTTTTGTTTGATACTTCTTCTTGCCCCGCCCACAACTGAACTGTATTTAAACCCAACTAATCTGCACTATTTGTACCTTTGAAAAAGACCGGCCCCTGGTCGAAACGTTAGAATAAATATTGTTATGTTTTTCAACGTGACTTCTTTACCGTACAGTTAACCTTATAGCCACGGAACCTTTCTTTATATATCTATCATATTATACTTATACTAATACTTATATATACTATATATTTAATATATAATATATATATTATATATATATATACACACAAAGAAATACCGGAGTCTACAACGCCAAAGAAGGCATAGGGGAATGGTTAGACTATTTACCTTTAGTGACGTTATATTATTTTTAATATTAGTATTACTTGAGAAACAAAGAAAGAAAAACACGCGCCCAGAGTGGGGACCGAACCCACGCCTTTCGATTAGATCTCGAATGCCTTACCAATTCGGCTATCTGGGCGACTGTGTTCTCCTTCACTTTCTGTGGTATTTATATTTACTACAACTGTATCTGACGCATTAGGGTGGTAGCCAGCGCCACTCAGACTACACGGGGAGAAGGGGACCTTCTTTTCAACCCCCGGGGCGTGACGCGAACGTCTACAGCCTGTCATAAGCGGGTAACTGGCGGGGAACCCTCTTAAGCTACCTTGGCATCAAGGCTGCCAGAACCGAGGCCCTCGCTAAGCTTTCGCACGATTAAAGGGTTTGGAAATGAGGGGCTCGTTAGGAAAATACACAAAGAAATACCGGCAGTCTACAACGCCAAAGAAGGCATAGGGGAATGGGTTAGACTATTTTTTTACCGTCAGTGACGTTATATTATTTTTATTACTAGTATTACTTGAGAAACAAAGAAAGAAAAACACGCGCCCACAGTGGGGACCGAACCCACGCCTTTCGATTAGATCTCGAATGCCTTACCAATTCGGCGATCTGGGCGACGGTGTTCTCCTTCACTTTCTGTGGTATTTATATTTACTACAACTGTATCTGACGCATGAGGGTGGTAGCCATTGTTGTTAACGTTTCCGCAAAGAGACTTGCCTTCGTCAGCGCCCTGACGGCGGCAAGTCTTCTTTGCTGAAACGTTGGCAACAATCGCTCCCTTGTTTGAAATTTCCTTTTCTTTTGTTTACTACCATCTTCCAAGTTTTATTGCTCCTATAGGCAATAAGAAAACTTGGAAGATGATATTTTATTTTGTGTGGGGATAACCAAAGGACAGGCGGTGACTCTCAACTGAATTCATTGAAAACCCCCAACGTCAAATTTCGTGGGGACCCCGATAAGGAAAGGAAAAAATCGGATGGAAGTAAACTGGCCGTGATGGAAGTAAACTGGCCGTAAAACCCTACAATCAATCAATCAGAGAAGAAAATACCCGCTTTGAACGCACGTAAGACAGCCGGGTATGGCCGGACGTAAACAGGACAAGAGGCGTTGTTCGCAGCCGTATACAAATATATGATAAAATATTGAAACAATGATTGCACTTATAAGTGAAGGAACCCTTCTTTTCAATCACAGACATATACATAAGGTACTGAAGTAAAGTAATCGTTGCACATTTCTGAGTGTATACAAGAAAAGGCAAAAGCATAAACAAAACCATTGCATGTTTGTAACAGCATCTGTCATTGAAACATTCAAGCTTGAAGACGGGGCGAAACACTCTCCTTATCAAATCAGATAGCCTGTGCGGCATACAAAAAAAGAAGAAAACACGTGGTCTCAACACAGATAAGACAACCGAGCGTGGCGCCCGGACGTAAAGAAAACAAAATTGGTGGTTCGCAGCACTATACAAATATATCATAAAGTATTGAAACCCTTATTGCACACTTATAAGTAAAGGAACCCTCGTTTTCAATCGCAGATTTTCACATGAGGTACTGAAGTAAAATAATCATTGCACATATCTAAGTGTATACAAGAAATAGGCAAAAGCATAACAAAACTATTGCACATTTGTAAAGGAACCCTCCTTTTCAATCAGAAATATACACCTAAGGTACCAAAGTCTCGTAATTGGACATTTATAAGTGTATACAAGAAATAGCCAAAAGCATAAACAAATCTACTGCACGTTTGTAGCGGCATCTCTCATTGAAACACTCCTGCTACCCGACTTTCTCGAGCCAGTCGCTTCCTCTCGCTTCGGCATTGGACTTTTTTACTAGTATTTGCATCCTTGTTCGCAAAAACAACTGTACAATCTTCTTGGGCAGTTCATGGCATGGCGGGAAAGAATTGGCTGTGAACACAGATGCCATTACTTTTTCCTGCAATGCTGGTACACTAACTCTGTTTGTGAGAAGGTCCAGTTCATTTTTTCTTACGTATTGCCTCTGCAACTCAACAACCTGCAAAACTGCTGCTGATGGAATAGCCAGTGTCATTTTTGTGTTTGGTGTAGCTTTTTAACTGCTGGAGCCTGCAAGCATTACTGCCGTCGGACAGTGCAGCTTGACATTCTTGGCAGGCCAAACCATTCTTGACACCCCGCACAACATACCCAGCGAGATATGTCAACGACTCTTGCCTCTAGAATTTCCAGATCCAGCATGTCGTCAGGAGTGTGAACGGAATCTATTCGTCATGTTGGCGTTTTCCACGTTAATTCCGGCAAGCATGAAACCATCAGCATCTGAATAGCTTCCATCTTTACTCGGTCGCAAAAACAGAGACAGAGTGGCAATCTTCAAAGCACTCCGAAATTCTAACCCCCTCGGGACAGGACTTTTTTGCCCTCAGAGTTGAAAAACAGGTTTTCCAGAGCGTCAGTGCTGAAGCGACTCAACAAGAGATAGACAAACCCCAAGTCATTCAGAAACAGCTCCTGCACATACAAACATAGCTGTGGTTGCCATCACTATGCCCGTTTGAATAGGCTTCCAACATTTTTTGTATCAGTTCCGATTTCGATTTTTTCAAAAAGGTCAATCATGCCTTTTAAAAACGTGACGGTCTCCTTGTACTGTTGTTCATCGAAGCGGCTGATGGCAAGCTTTGTCGTTCTTGAAGACATTAATTTAAACCATTTAAACACCTTCTCGACAAACCACGCTGTGGTTAGGGCATCTTCATTATTAATTTGTCGTCCTTTGCTTCTACAAGCATGCGCAGTGCGCAGCTGTGTCGTTGTTAAACAAACTGAAAGCAATTCCCACTTTCATCTTTTCAAAATGTCCTGGTTGCACGCAGGCTTCCTTCAAGTGGGGCGCCAGTTTAAGGTCTGCCTTTGCATCAACCTCTACAACCCGCTTAATTGGCTCAACTGACACGGTGCGGCCGGGAAGTTTTAGTTTTTTTGGCAAGGTCTTCTGGCAGCGTAATCTCTTGTCCTTGCGTTTAAATGATTACGCAGATTTTTAAGCAGTGCGGCACATCTGGCATAAAAAAAGCTTTCTGCTAGGGTCACACGGGTGAGCACATGAAACTTTCGGCTTGCTGTGCTTCCCAACTACAATTCCGAACAACTTCCAAAGAGACTGGTTTCCTCCCGCCATGTCCGTCACAACAACATGCAAACGAATGCCTACTTTTTCACACTCTGTGATAACGTCTACAATGCTCTGCTTCATTGTCTTTGCATGGAAGCAATTGCCTGTGAGGTGGTATGCTACAACCTGCTTCCACCGGGTGCTGACCCCACCAAGCATGAACACAATTGCATGCGTTGCAAGGCATCCATCAGGCAATGTGCCGTCGGCTAGAGGTTACCGTCGGTGCTCCAAATACTGTCCCAGAGGACGCATCATATGTCAGGCCAGGTGTTAGCTGAATTTCGTCTATCATCAAGGTTGCATGCCGTTCTTTTGGATCCATCTGCTCAACCTACAAAAAAAGCAGGTTTTAACCAAACACAGCTTGAAAGCAGCGCAAATTAAATGTGCCAACAAACAAGAAGATTTAGGGATTGCGAGAAATAAGCATACCTTTAAAGCAAATGCTGGCATCAAGTCATGAAGCAAACCAGGCTTGAACTTATACCTTTGGAAGATGGTGCTGCAACGTGCGGTCGGCTGGAAGAGGCTGTGCTGTTTCCCTCACGAGTTTATAGCCCCGTTTTCCACAGGCTAATCTAAGTTGCAGTCCTTTTCTTAGAGTTTTTTTCGGTCCACGGTGTGCCTCTTGTCGTCTTTTTTTTAAGCCTCTGTATCTGATCTCTGTCAGAAACTCCTGCAGTCCAGACCCCAGATTCTTCATTTCAAGAGCTGCCTGGTTTTTTTTACGGTTAGCAAGTAACCGCTGCTGCTCCTTAGCTTTAAGCTTCAGCTCAAGTTCTGCTATTCGTTGTCTTAATGCTGCTTCTACTGGCGGCACAAGCGGTGCTTCTAATGGCTGGCTTGCCTCCATTCTGCTTGGGTCGTCCGGTGCGGCAGCTGTAAGCATGGTTTGTATAAGTACAGACTCTAGAGGTGGGAACATCTGTCGTCGTAGTGGTATCAACTTACAAAATGAGCTGCCCATTGGCTGAGGGGTCGTTCCTGTGGACGTTCCTGGCTGGTCCCAGGAGAAAGCTGAGAGCATGAATTGTGTAAATACAAAGTCTAGTGGGGAAAAAAATTTGTCGTCAGAGAGCTGTAAACTCACAAAATGAGCCGCTCATTGGTTGAGGGGTCTTCCCTGTGGACGTTCCTGACTGGTCCGAAGAGGCAGCTGCAAGAATTAATTATGTAAATACCGAGTCTAGAGACGCGAACATTTGTCGTCACAGTTGCTGTCAACTCACAAAATGTGCTGCCCAGTGGTTCAGGGTCAGGGGTCATATCTGCTGACGTTCCTGGCCCGTCCAAGGAGGCAGCTGTAAGCGTTAATCATATAAATATAGAGTGTAAAGGCGAGAACATCTGTCATCACAGTGCTCTCAACTCACAAAATAAGCCGCCCACTGGTTCAGGGTCAGGGGTCGTTCCCACTGACGTTTCTGCCTCATCCAAGGAGGCAGCTGGTAAGCAAGAGTTGAGCAAATACACAGAGTAGGGGTGAGGATGTTTGTTGCCACAGTAAGACACAAAATTGGATGCCGAGTTATTCAGGGTCACAGGTCATAAAGATAAATGCAGCAACTACTTTCGCTATCTGTCAGCGACCCAAACACACTTAGTTTCACGGAAATCACAAAACATAAACGTATTCACAGCACAAGAGAGAAATAATAACTTTCAAAAGGGGCTCACCATGAATTTCATTTACCCTTCCGCGGGGTGGTTTGCGCTCTTTCGGAAGAGGCCGATGCGCAAATATGGAAGGAACCGCATTTGGCTTGAGTTTCTTGAGGCCAGTTGTGACAGAATTAGTGGTTTCAAACTGATCCCTCGTGAAGTGTTTTCTGAAAGATACAGACATCCTCTATCGCATTCTTTGCAGTTTGGCTGAAGAAATATTGCTGAAGCAAAACATTTTGCTTCTTATGTTAAAAAATG
Source organism: Haemaphysalis longicornis (assembly GCA_013339765.2). Classification (NCBI taxonomy): domain Eukaryota; kingdom Metazoa; phylum Arthropoda; class Arachnida; order Ixodida; family Ixodidae; genus Haemaphysalis; species Haemaphysalis longicornis. Next base: position 139,325,484 of record CM023456.1, read on the forward strand.
CAAACAGCCGCGAAAACAGGATGGCTGTTCTTGCATTCACTAGGTTCCTCACTATTTGTTAATCGAAGTGTTCTCAAGTATGTTCAAAACTTGAACAAAAGCATCCATGCATTTCACAAATAAGCAACTATACAACATTATATTAACTATGCACTCTCTTATATTAGCTGTACAAGCATGCACGAAATTCGCGTGCAAGTGCACAGAAATAGGGATAAATATGAAAGAATACAAACTGAGAACACAATAAACCACAATAAAACAATAAACGGCGAAATTTTGCCTGCAGGTAATCAAAGTTCAAGCGAAAAAAAATTAAAGGAAAAAAGATCAAAACACGTGGTTTCTCTCCGGTAGAAATGTAAATGCTTCCGCGGCAAATGGTCGCAAATAGAAAGAAAATCGGGAACGCCAAACATTTGGCAGTAATTATATTGTGGCCGTTTTCGAATACCCGATCCAATACGAGCGAGCTAAACACGATCGGGCTGTCATCGTTGTTGAAATCGTGGGAGAAAGCGTCGGCGGAAACATCAAGCTGCTTTTTTACTGTTTAACCTGAACGTCAGTACCAAGGCTGAGCTTCATCTAAAAGCCTTCCAGAGGCATGTCTACGCAAAAAAGTTTTGTAGTGACTGCTTACCTCGCAAAGCCTCGCTCGATGACAATCGAAGTTTTTTCTGCCGATGCGATGCAGCCATACCGCTCGCCGCTCGGTATCATTTTTCCCTCGTGGAACCACAAAAAGCTTGTCGCCTTTTGCAATGCTGCTGGAGCAGCCAACGGCACAGCAGGTCGGCATTACGCTGCAGCCGAGGCCGCCTTGCGAATGGCAGCGCACTTCCGAGCGAGGAGCAGTACGCTCCCTAATGGCGTCGTTACCCGACGAAACCGAAACTGACGAGGGGTCAACAGGGTTCATGGTCACGTGTCGCGCGCCTGGTCCAATAGGGGAGCAGAAAGGGCGCAGTGGGAAGGAGAGAATTAGAGGGCGGGGAGAAAATTCTCCTCTCTACTTTGTACAATGGTTTGCGTTACCTTTGAAAAATACAGGGACCTTAGGTATCGTGTCACGGTGGTTTTTTCTGCCCCGTGTAAACGGGGGGGAATGTGCGCTGCCGTACAAAGAAGGGCTTCGTTGGTAGGAAGGGCAGCAAAATCAGGGTGTGGCAAAAACCATGAGCACAGATATGTTGTCTGCCTAACCCGCGTCATGTAGCAAGTCCCTATTTGTGTGGTGCGTCATCCATAGGCAAGACTGGCAGGTGTGCTAATGTTAGATTGCCAGAGCATGGGCTGTCCTTTGACAAATATTCGCGACCGCCTTTGCCCTCACACTGCAACAAGTGCCGCTGCCAATCGGTCTTTGAGGAAACTTATATTGTTACGAAGCACCCGAAGCAGTTACACCCAGAGATAGTTGAAGCCTATCACATTAGCAAGAGGGGCAAAACGTGCGTGCGCCACCCTTTAGTGGTGCTTACTGATAAAGAGGCTCAGTTCATGGATAACGAAGAATAAGTCATGTTTCCTTATTTCCTTTTCTCTTTTTCTCTTTCTTTTTGTTTTTTCTGCTTTCCTTAGTTTTTGTATGCTACTTTGGCACGTGTGGCGTTATTTGCCTTCGGTATAAATGTTTGTGGTGGGTTTTCAATAAATTCCGTTGAGAGTCAGCGTCGGTCCTGTGTGTCCCGTCTTTCGCGCTGTGATTAGTTATGAACACCTACCAACTCGCACAGCTTGCAACTGTCCTGTATAGGCATGCTCCTTTAGGCGCCGCCCGGTTTTCCCTTGCCCACGCGACCGCATGCGAGGAGCACCTCTTATACGACGCTGTAGAGACATGGCACAAAGCGCTTCGCGTACTTCATTGTGCATCGCACCTTTGACAACGAAGGTCACAAGCTAAACAACAGCGCTAAACCAGGATTTTTGGTTCTTGTTTGGGTGTAGCCCGAAACAACCCATTCCAGTTTGAACCCGTCCCGCTTGAACCCATTCCCGAAACGCCCTTCCCGTTTGGCCCGTCCCGTGTGCACCCGTTACCAAAACGCCCTTCCCGTTTGACCGCTTTCTGTTTCAACGCGTTCCCAAAACAACCTTCCCGTTTCAACCCGCTCCCAAAATGCCCTTCCCGTTTCAAGTCATCGTTTCAACCCAATCGAAATTTTGAAAATATGCATTTAAAAGTGTTTCACGAAATGTGCATGCATGAACGGGTCATGCATTAGTGTAAATTCTCCTACGTAGCAATATATGTGGGATTGAGCATATGGGCCAATATTTCCGGATGATAAAATTCAGCGAATGTCATGGGCCAATACTGTGCTATTGAAGCTTTTTGAAAAAGGGAATGCTTTTGCATTTATCGTTTGCCTGGCTTCTTTACAGAATCAACGAAGTTTGCTCGTTCATTCATGACTCTTGTCAGAAAAGAAACAATACCACTGAAACAAATTAAATTATGCTCTCGGAAGACTTTTTTTCTACTACTGTGGCTCCTAACGGCCCCCGCGTTGAATTAATCAGTCTGGGCCGGAAATAGTTGACTGACAAAAAACGTGTGCAAGAAATATCCTGCATTCCTACAATTCGTACAATTGCACGGTTTTTTTATAACCGAGAATCGTGCACCAAAGTGAAAATGCAACTATGCAAGGACCCAATCGATGGAACTGCGTGCATTGCATGTCATACATGTCGGTACTGAAATTTCACGAAAAAGTTCTCAAGCCGGCAGCTGGTTCCGGAAAAAAAATAGTAACCGTATTTACGTTACCGTCTACCGTGTTTGCGGGAGCCCACTGCGCATGCGCGAGAGTTACCACGACCGGGAATTACCGCCACAGGCTTTGCCGTCACCAGTGAGCTTCCTGAGCAGACGAAGTGTTCCCTCGCGTATTGATTACAGCAAAACGCAGTGCGCTCGGCGCCTCGTGCTTGGTACAGCCGATAAAATCATCTTACTTGATGCTGTTTATCACGTTTTCCGTGTTAAATAATCCTCAGGAGAATGACAAACGACCATTTTTCTCAGATCGGCGAGAAAATAGGCCACCCCTACTCGTGCTAAGCCTTGCTGGCCTCGAATAATTCAGGTAAGTTTTTGAGCTCGCAGTGCACTTTCAGGCCTCCAAAATTTGGCTGGGCAAGGTAGTGTACGTTACTGAGTAATTACTACAACATAGCTTACTAATTTCTTGCCTAAATATTAGCGCCGGGGCAAATTCTATTTTACCTTGATTCTAACTATACTTGGTAGATGGGAACACCAACACGTTTTTCTTTTTAAAGCTCTACAGGTGATAACTACAGTATTCTCAAAACTACAATTATTGTGAATGCTTCACCAGAAAAGCGAAATATTCACGCTACTTTAAACGAAAGCAATAGATATGAGCAACAAAATTATGCGTGATTCGCTTTGAGACTAATTCATCAGATTTCGCTACCTGTGCCGTGGCGGCCGGAATACGCAAATTGCAAACGGTGGGCTAAACGTGTCCTACCATTTTCCGCGGCAAACAGAAACTCCAGCTTCCGGTAACACTGTAAACGGTAACGCAATCACGCTAATGATATGTTAAAACTCTCGGTTATAGACGGATAACTGCCTAAATGTTTGCTTTTGCTATTACACGTACTGCGTGCCAGCCTATGTATCATCCGTAAAGAGTACATGCAAGAGAATACAGCTTGGGGTTTTCTTAATGTGTGCAAACCATTTCTTTGAAGGAAAAATTTCAGCTTTAGACTTCAAGGGCCATTATTGTACAGCACGTTTGCATAGAAAGTGAGCGTTAGCCACACATTAAAATGGATCGTACCACTGCCTTGGCCCATAAGAGTTACCTCTTTCATAAAATACGTTTTTCTGTAGTTACCTATTTGTGGTAATTATACTTCGTGAGGTCTTTTGCCTGTGTAGAAGTAAACAGTAGCCCTGTACAACCCGTAATAAATTATTAGTTGCATTTGTTAAAACAACCAAACTTCATTCTCGGCCAGAGCTACGGACGCTACAAACTGGCACTGCGACCGCGGAAAGGTTCTATTTTGTTGATTCTCGTCATTTATTTTTTGTGTATTCTGCACATGGAAAGAAGTGCATGTGCATTGGTATGTAAAACAATTCAATATTTGAAACTGAGATATGCAACCGTCGGGACTGGAACCATGACCTCTGCCGCGGAGTATGCATGCGAGCAACACGTTTCCGACCACTCGACCAACGCGGATGCAGATGGAAACGTGCGGTTTCAGCTGTACCGGGTTGGACGTAACGCAGCAACCTACGTGTTGTTTGTTAACTGGCGCCGTGCATCGAAAAAAAGGTCACAAAAAGGTCACAAAAAGGTTGCAGGTTAATAGGGCGTCTGCATACTTTGGCGCCGCAAGCTGTAACGTTTATTTACGGTGGAACACGTTTGACGTAACTTCAATTTAATTTTCCGGTTCCGGCGGGCGCAAGTAATTTTTGACTGTCGGTTATGTCGCACGAAACTCAACACATGAGGTGAAAATACAGCTAGACGCACCTTGAATTTCAAAAATCGCACGCCTCGGTCCGAGTCACCCGAGTCGAAACTGGGTTCGTTATTCCTGGCAGGGGCTAAATGGGAAAATACGAAACGGGAAGAGCGTTTTGTACCGGCCTTGAAGCGGCGGAGAACAAACGCGGAGGTTAAAATGGAAACGGGTTCAAATGGGAACAGGCGTATGGGAAAGGGCGAAAAGGGAAGGTCGTTTTGCGCCGGGTTTAAACGGGAGGAAAAAAGCGGGACGGATGAAATGGGAATGGGTTCAAACGATAACCTCCCTCTTGTTTAGGGCTGTTCTTTTGCCATATGATGTGGAACCGCCTATAACCGAAGTTAATGCATATAGTTGAAACTCTTCGCGCTCGCCGACTGCGGCTTATGAGCTGTTAAGTTACTTCTTTCTTAGCACGCAAGTCCCAGTTGTTCATATTGAACTTGATATCTAAATTTACTCCGTTGTGCTGTTGCCAACATGTTTATTTGCTACTTGGCCCTCTTGAGGTTGATTAAAAGGGTGGAATGCGGAATCACGGTTATACTTGCTGCAAATGAAGGTGTACAAACATCTCGTCGGCGAGAGCTAGGACGTAAGGGTTAGGAAGAAGCGGTGCCACTCATGAATCACTGGACACGAAGAGGGCAAAAAAGTGCTGTTTGTGTCTCCTCGCTGACCCTGGCCGTTGTTGGCAGCCTACACTTGGACTTGAGCCTGCTATTATACCTGCACTTCTACATATGTTTGAAGGTGCATGCACAATTGCACCTATACTTCCACATACAGAAAAACATGGGCAGCCGCGCACACTCATAAAAAGGCAAATATTGCCAGGGTACCTTCGCAACATGTGCTTTGCCGCAGTGATGGCGTGCGAGCAAAGCGCACTGCAGGATAGCCAGCTTTTCACAGTGGGTTCCACAAAACCATGATGACGCTAATTAGTTTCCTCAATCACATATCAAGTGCGTCAAGCAAAAAAAATTACGCCCACCTCCCCTCGCGGGAACCCTGGTGTGATGCGACGCAGAGGGGGGTTCCATTGGCATCGCATCAAGCAATCGTCGGGCACGGCAAGAGAGCAAGCGCAAGCGCAAGCGAGGACGACCGGCCGGAGACCGGCCGGAGGGCGGCACTCCGCTTCTATGCGCAGCACGCCCGAAGGAGAGGAGACCGCGGAGAGAAAGAGTACTGCACATGCGCACAGTGCGCAGTGCGACCGCGGATGTTGGGAGAGAGTGTTCGCTATCGGAGAGAGGAGAGGAGGCGAGCGGAGGAGAGACGCAGCTGTGCGGCTGCGGACGACGGACGCACGCAGGACAGGGCCGCCGGCAAGAGATGGTCCTCTCAGCGTCGCATCTAAAAAAAGTCCCACCTCCCCTCGCGGGAACCCCTGTGTAGATGCGACGCATAGGCGGAGCGGCGAAGGAACCGCGTTTTATAGCGCGCATAACGTTGAGGGACTGCGTAAGCCGGTCCCAGTCGATGACGACGTTGGCGTACTTGTAAAGCGGCGTGGACTCTAGGTGTTTGAGCCAAGCGCGGATGTTGCTTCGCCGGAGAACGGCACACCAGTTATATGCTCAGCGCGCCCGAAGGAGAGGAAACTGCGGAAGAGAGAGTACTGCACATGCGCCGGCCCAGCGCGTCTGCCGCGGCTAAGTGCAACGCAACACAATCCAACACAATCCACTTTAATCCAATCCAATCCAAATCCAATCAAATCCAATCCAATGCCCCTCGCGAGAGAGTGTTCGCTATCGGAGAGGAGAGGGGGTGAGCAGCGGAGAGCGCAGCTGGCGCGGCGAGGAGAATGGGGGAGGGGCGGACACCGCCGCCGACGCCGCCGACGACGACGACGACGACGCCGGAGGGACAAGGCGAGTGAATCAGATGCTCTGCATCTAAAACGCATCCCGTGGTCGAATCGAACCTGGGTCCCTGTCTTGAAGACGCCCACTGCTCATTACACGGGCAGGGTCGAAGCAGTTTTGATATTAAACTTTGACTCAGGTTGCAGGGGAGAAAGCTTCGCTATAAAACCATCTTCCTCTTAACAGAGGGGTTTTTAAGGCCCATGTATTTTGACGCTTAGCGCCCGGTAAAGTGCAAGCAAAGTACGTGAGCCGTCGATATTTTTTATACAATTTGTGTATATGTAGGAGGCGTCGCTTAAGCGAGAAATTGTGTGGCGTCGACAATACTGTTAAGTTGCGCATTTTAACGGGATGCAACAGCTTACAAATACGCTTCAGATTTTAGTGTTGTGAGCGATCCCTCACTAAGGCCGGGGTCCCCTTTAAAATTCGCCACTACGAAGGCACTAAATGGATGCTTGTCTAAATTCAATGCTGCCTGATTCGCTGCATCCTAGGAATAAGCCGAAAAAGACGATACGTAGAAAAGAACGCACAAGACGGCTCGCTTCCTTTGTACGTGTGTTTGTTTCTATGTGTTGTTTTTTTCGCGCCTATTTTGAGAATGTATCACCAACTCGCCGAACTTTCAATTGTGTTTCGATGCGCTGCTTCATGTATACACATAAAATTATACTTGCGTGCTTCGGCTGCAAAGTCAGGCGTGCGCGGATGTGGTGGGAACCAGTGAACCGGGAAAGCGTGTTATACATAAAGCACGCTTTCCATAATTAATACCAGCATCAGAGCTAGGCTGGTAGACTAGGCAGTTTTGGTAGACCCGTCTGCTAGTGTCACCTTGTGAGGCTTTCTGGAGAGCAACCACCATTGAACCCGTGTCGGTCCCTGACACAGATTGGGAGGACGGCCGGCAGACCTTCTCCGCCACCGCAAAGACGCAGAACGTATCGCCGACTGTTCTCATCTGTGATCATGCTGAGGGGGAGCCCTGTAACTAACATTTTGCAATGGAACCCCTGTTTTCTGCTTGGATGCAATCGTTGTAGAAAGGTGAGAAACAATGTCCGAACTAATCGAAGGCGCTCCCCCCGACAATGCCGCAATGACGCCGTCGGTTTATAGCACTGGTAGGGTAGAAGGGTTAATGGAGTAACCTCAGATTTGCTGATGACGTTGCCTTGCTAAGTAACTCGGGGGACGAATTGCAAAGCATGCTTTCCGCACTGGGCGAACAGAGTAGTACCGTGGGCCTGAAAATAACCTCGGGACAGCACAGCGGTTTGAGATAGGTGGCGAGGCAGTGGAAGTGGTAAGCGAATATATCTACTTAGGCCAAGTTGTGACCCCAGATCCCAACCATGAGGCAGAGATAATTAGAAGGATCAGAATGGGGTGGGTGCATATGGCAGGCATTCTCAGATAATGAATAGCAGCCTACCATTGTCGCTGAAGAAGAAAGTGTATGACAGCTGCATCTTACCGGTACTCACCTACCGGGGCAGCAACTTGGAGGCTCACTAAGAGGGTTCAACTTAAATTGAGAACGACTCAGCGGGCAATGGAGCAGAAAAGATAGGTTGTAACATTAAGGGACAAGAAGAGAGCGGAGTGGGTCAGGGAGCAAACTGGTGTTAAAGACATATTAGTTAGAAATTAAGAAGAAGAAATGGACGTGGGCAGGGCATGTAATTCGAAGGCAAGATAACCGCTGGTCATTAAGGGTAACAGAGTGGATCCCTAGAGAGGGCAAGCGTTGCAGGGGGCGGCAGAAAGTTAGATGGGCAGATGAGATCAAGAAGTTTGCGGGGATAAATTGGTCACAGTTGGCACAGGACCGAGGTAATTGGAGAATAATGGGAGAGGCCTTGCCCTGCAGTGGGCGTAGGATAGGCTGGTGATGATGATGATGATGATGATGATGAGGGGTAGAAATAGAGATTTTAAAGCAATACTCAACGGGCTTCTTGCCTTCCGTAGACACGCTCCACCTGTTTACATTTTTTTAAAAGCACAGTAACAGTGTGACGCGCGAAAAAGGGTTTCATTTTGCGAAATTATTGCGATTAATCTCATTTATTTTTATATACAATGGAAACTTTCAGGAGCCTAACGTCGTGGATAGAAGTTATACCTAATCGAAAACAGCGTTCACCTTTACACATATAGGGGTTTGACCGGGTGAAATGCAGGACAATGGTTGAACGCGAAGCCTTCTCGTGACGAATCATTAATTGTCGCCTTTACACGGTGGGGTGCCGAATTCTGATGTATAATTTTGCATGTCTATGCACCCCTCCCCAAATCCAAACAGCTTCCACCAAGCCGAAACGGAGCAATCGAATAGACGCCGGGTTCGTAACGCGAGGGACCCAAGTTTGATTCCCGCCACGGGAAGCGTTCTTCTTTTTTTTCACTTCACCTGTTTTCGCGTTACTGACGCCATCAGTGCGAACACTAAAGCTTCGCTTTAAAAAATACAGCGGAGCTGGTCGACTGCCAGTTCAGGATGCAACACGTGTCTCTCCAAGAAACAATCTGGCACTCGTTTTCCCGTGTATTTCTATGCTGATGGGAGCCCTTGGGTCTCCCGCGAACTATTTGTGGAGAGTTAATCAAAGGCCCCAATAAAGCTTATCGACGAGGTTTTCAGGAACCATGCCAGAACATGACTATTTGGCTCATAGCATGGTGCATTCATATTCTATTTATTATGCGCGACACTTCAAGTTGGGCAAGTACAATTTTTGCATACGTGGGTACGTGCCTAAGATTGATTAACACTCGACATCTATCTAGCTGGTTGTCCTCGACATTTTTCGCCAAGCTCCCGCAGTTATCTGTCAAGTGAGATTGCGAAAGCATGTTTTTTAGCGCAGCAACAGCATGATTTGAGCGCCACACATTTCTAGTCGACCCTTTCAGCATTTTGAGATGAAGCTTAAACCCGCGCGCGCATCCTTCAACGTTGATTGGCCGGCGGCAGTGTGAGCACGCGCTTTACCTGGCTCGTATAACAGGCAACGCGACCTCCTTGCCGCGAAACGAGCCGTGAGAGCACCTGCTCTCGGCGAGAGCTGCTGTGAAGTTTGGACGAGCAGTCAACAATGCGTGACAAGCGGCTGGCTAACGGCACGCAGCTTCCTCAACGTTTGTGTGCGCTTCACGTATACGTACCTTATTGAATCCTAATTCCAAATAACCATTTTGCAGCAGTGAGTTTGTTATCGAACATTTCCTGGGCTTCTCAAAACAAGCAGCCATTCTTAGCGCCTACAGTCGTTACCCCTACACAGCTTCGTGGAATAAGAACGCCCAAAGAGACAGTAAGGACATGGAATTGCGGCCGACAGTTGTAGCAAGCGTTCAATTACGTACGTCGCAATTTCGCTCGTCGGTGGGACACACGTATTTTCTTCCAATTTACCCCAAAGCACTCGGCCTCCACGTTGCACTTTCTTAGCAGCGCGCGTGTTCCGAAGGACTCGTAATTATCTCCGCGTGGAGATTTTATGACCGGAAAATATCGGCCTGGCGACGACAACGCGCGTTGCCCAACTTTGCCGAAAGCGAGACCCGGCCGGTAAACGAGGCTGTGTCAACAACCCTCGCGGTCACTAATACACGGGGATGGTGGAGGAAGCTTAGTGAACCAGCGACGTCCAAGGCGATATTGGGAGCTGAGCCTAGAGGAAGTTCAAATCAACAACAAAAAAACTCGCCCGTATTACCTTGGCTTTGTTGTCGGTCGGCCAGAGCTCCTTGTGGCGCATTACCGAGCCACCGGCTTTCAGTGGCGCTGCACCGGGCCGGAATACACCTAGGAAAGCCAACCTTGCTAGCAGGGAAGTGCAGTTATCGTAGTAATCACATCGCCGTGGTGACATTAGAATGACGGGCTGATTGTGTGTCAGCCTTTTCGTTTCTTTTATCACCGATTGCAGTTTACGTTCCGCTTCAGCGGTAAAAGCTACCCGCGCACACAGTGAACCCTCGCCATATCAAAGTCCTCGTGACGAAGAAGTAACTTCGTTAGAAGCGATATATCGTGAATGCGATAGTGGTTTGTGCTCTATGCGCACGAGTGGGGACAACAAAACACCTCGAGCAATGTGAGATTTCGAATGAAGCAATATCTTTATACTAGAGAGTTTTACCATAGCGGCGAGCGCAGGCTCACGGTACGGCGGTGGCTTACTGGGACACGACTGCGCATGCGCACGCGGGGAGGGAGAACGGTTTCCCCTAAGCGGAGTGAATGCGCGGGCATGGCGAAGGCCAGCCCGCGGAACTAATCTACCGTACCAAAACGAATTTCCACCTGCCCAGTCGGGCCCCGCTACCCGCCACCGTAGCGTTAGCGGACTGTACCCGCTATGCTAAAACTCTCTAATGAGATTATAACGTAATACAGGACAATGCGCCTCCCGAACGTACCTACCAGGGGAAAGGTGCAGTGAAAGGTGTGCGGACAACCCCTCGGCTAGACGGCGGCATCAGGCTTGCCCAAGACGAGAAAGGGGAGGAAAACAGGACGGAGGCGCGCGAAGGGGAAGTGAGAGAGAGAGAGAACCTGTATAAAAAAAGGGTGACCACTACTGGTCACGATGGACGAAAGAAATGCGGAGGGAGGGAAAGAGAAAATAGATAAATGCTGGTCATTCTCGCTAGAGTTAATAACTTGCCCAGCTCTTGGAATCTGCAATTAACGGGCCAGTTAGGGGTGACCGCAGCAGTGATCGCAATAGAGTCAGGAGTTCGTACAGGTTTGCCAGTTCGTTCGGGGGAGGACCCACTCGAACAACGCGTGCTAGACCAGCTTTAATTGTGTACATAATGGTTTGCAGCCGAAGATATCAACCTACAGGTGACGCCATCTTGCAGTTTGGCTACTTATAAGTAGCCTTCGTTCCTCACGCCCAGTGGGCACGGCGGCACTGGCAGTATGCGGTGGGCTCACAATGCCTTGACCTTCTTTACGCAGCTGCTCTGCTTGCTCGAGCTTGCGAACATCGGAAATTCGGGACAGCTTCTTGGAGGCCCATCTGCGCATGACAACCATTCAAATCTGCACGTGGCTTGCCTGGTGCAATCATCGACGTTGGATGGTCTATCTCGCGGATCGTCCACATCATGGTTTGCCGCCGAAGACATCAACCTACAGTCGGCGCCACCGTACAATTGGGCTACATATTACAAGCCTTCGTTACTCACGCCCATTGGGTCACATTCCTTTGATCTTCTTTATGCAGGTGAGACTACAAAACGATGGGTGTATCCGTTCTACTGACCCTTGCTTACTGGTGCTAGAGTGCCTACGGTTGTGTCTGATGATGTGTTTCATTACTGCCCTCTTGAAGAAATTGTTATTACTACTCGGAGGAGACGTTGAAACAAACCTCGGGCCCGAACTCGCTCAAATCAAAATCAGCCAGAAATAATTGCCTGTGACATTAAGGAGATAAAGATAACGCCATTGGTAAACATAGAAGGCAACATGGACGCCCTCACACGACTAGTAGAACAAAAGGTTGAGTCTTATCAGAAAGAAGTGACTTCCATGCGAGCACATATCCGGGTTCTAGAGAAGAGAATTGATGAATTAGAAAACCACAGCAGGAGATCAAATTTAATCGTTTACGGAATACCTGTGGTTGAAACGGAGACCGGCAAAATGCTGGAGCACTCTGAGTACAATGAAATCATTGAAAATACTTTGAAATGAACCCAGTCGCAATTAAACGCATTCATCGTTTAAAGGAGCCATGAAGAGAAAACACAAGTTTGGTTCATTCAAAAGATTGTCTCGTTAGAATCATACTGACACCAATTTTAGCGTAAACTTCGCTCAAATATGCTACATAATTAGGAAAAACGGGAATGGTCATGCGACCCACCAGCTCATTTCCCGCAACAGAACCTATGATGTCACATGAGCTAAGCTCTGAGATTGGCGGAGGCTGGCAGAAGCAGACGCAAATTAGGTAGAGCTTACAAACTAGACGAACGAGCGATTTGCGCTTAAATTTAGGGCACATTCTTTACAAAGCAATAAGAATGATGGGACAAACAGTGGAAGTTACGAAAGCACATGTAAACATAGAAGTACTGATGCGTTCTGCTGTTCGTACTGCGCACAGCATGCTTGGTTTAGCTGCAGAGCACCACAGCACTACGGGGCTTGGGGTTGTCTCAGACGACACTGGCCAATTGACGCAAGCAACGGTGTCTTACGTGACCCCATTTGTCGAGCGAGCACTGTTTCAGGGAACGAATATTTTCTCCCAGAACAAAAACAAGCCAGGTTTAAATGCGGGCAAAAACAAACCAAACGCTTGCCACGGTATGGTGGCGCCATCTAGGTTACGGAACGTAAAGAAACGCGGGAACAAACCACAACCGCTGTACAGGGTGGAGACAACCTTTGAACGGTCCCGTGCCGCCGCAATTGGGCCAACGGGCTCAACGCGTTATTCTTTTCGTTTCCCACGAGACCTAGCAACGCGAAACAGACAATATGATTCAAACTTCTTCAGTAAACCGCGCTGCGGCGATAATTTTAGCGCGGTTTTGACACAATGACTTGCTTCGGCGGCGAGCGAGCAACCGGAAATGGCGGCGCCAGCGTATACGTGTCTCTACCACCTGTACGGCGGATGCGTGAATGAAGGTACTCTAGGCTGCAGAGCGGTCGCTTCCTGTGATGTCATTTGGGACCACGAAAACGCACGATTGAGCGGGACAATAAAAATTTTAACCTAAATTGTTTAATTTCTCAGTGAATAAAGCACCGTTTGTATCCGGCCAAGTGCTGGGGGCACTATAAAACACGAAATCTTTCGAATAAAACCAACTTGCATTTTCTCTTCATGGCTCCTTTAAGAAAGCCGGAGTCCAACAAGACAATGCCCGTAATTTTCAAATTTCTTGACGCACGGGACAACAGCAGCGTACAAAAGAACGGTTATAAACTAAAAGATACGAATTTCTCGATTGGGGAAGATTTTTCCCAGAAAATTTGAGAAATACGTAAGAAACCAAATCGCTATAAAGGACAAAGCTGCATTAGCATTCACCAGATTGTACCCAAATGACAAAGCCTATGTCTGGGACAGCGATAAGGGTGAGAGAGTACCACTACAAAAAAAAAACGAAGCCACGAACGGAAGCCGCCCAATCGCACGACAGCACGCACACGCACAAGGCACATCTCGCTAAACCAGAGCGCACCCCTAGCAAAACGCCCCGTTCACTTTGACAAACGCTGCGGAGGAAATACTGCAAAAGTCTCCAAGGAACAGAAACTACGAATTATCAATTTAACTGCTCAAAGTATTAGTAACAAAACAGAACAGTTGTAAATTTTGTTACTTCAGCATGACCCTCACATTACTCTGGTTACTGAAACCTGGCTGCACAGTTATGTAAGTGACGACCACGTTTTCCACCCAGGTATATATACCTGGGTATATATACCAGAAAGACAGATAATCGAGGGGGGTGGGGTTGCCGTTTTGATCAAGAAATCAATAGAAGCAGTTTTTATAAATAACGTTTCTGAGCTTGAGTGCACATGCCTTAAATTACGTTGTTGGGGCTTCAGCTTCATTCTGTATGCTCTGCATAGACCACCTGATGCCGGAATCGATTACGTTGCCGAATTACGTGATCACATGTTGGAGTTCAAAAACAGCAAGATATTACTGATTGGTAAGTTTACCTTCCCAGGCGTTAACTGGGAGCGGTGTCAGACAGGCTATGAATCCAACAAACAAATAAATATTCTTTTTGATATTATGCTTTCACATGATTTGGTTCATTAGTTAAGGAACCCACTCGTATGAAGGGTACATCCAGGTCTACATTGGATCTTGCTTTCGTTCACCGTGATTTTACTGAGAGTACTGTAGCAGTGGAACAAGGCTTGTCCGATCATGACCTTAAGTAGTTGACAGTTAGTTGACAGTTAAGTTGTAGCTCGACAGGTGGGAGTAAGGGTTAATTGAGAATACCTGAGTAACCTCAGCTTTCCTGATGACGTTGCCTTGTTAAGTAATTCGGGGGAGGAATTGCAAAGCATGCTTACCGCGCTTGTCAAACAGAGTAGAACCGTGGGCCTGAAAATTAATATGCCGACAACTAAAGTAGTGATCAATAACCTCGGGACAGCACAGCTGTTTGAGATAGAAAGTGTATGGCAGCTACATCTTACCGGTACTCACCTACGGGGCAGAAAGTTGCAGGCTCACTAAGAGGGTTTACCTTACAATGAGGACGACTCAGCGCGCAATGGAACGGAAGATGATAGGTTTAACATTAAGGGACTAGAAGAGAGCGGAGTAGATCAGGGAACAAACGCGTATTTAGGACATATTAGTAGAAATTAAGAAGAAGAAATGGACGTGGGCAGGGCATCTAATGCGAAGGCAAGATAACCGTTGGTCATTGAGGGTAACAGAGTGGATCCCTAGAGAAGGCAAGCGTTGCAGGGGGCGGCAGAAAGTTAGATGGACAGATGAGATCAAGAAGTTTGCAGGGATAAATTGGTCGCAGTTAGCGCAGGATCGGGGTAGTTGTAGATTAATGGGAGAGGCCTTTGCCCTGCAGTGGGCGTAGATAGGCTGGTGATGATGATGATGATGATAAGTTGTAGCGGTACACAGTTCCCTGATGCTGTCAATACGTGACCGTCTACAGTGAGAGTATGGTTACAGAAAATGGCTGCAACTCTTGTTTTTTTACGTATTCCGAAACACATTCTATAAAATTATCAGCTAAGATGATAACATTACGGTAAATTGAGTAACCTTTTTTTATATTACGCAGTACAGAGAAACGCTGTAAATATTGTAGAAGTCTCGTATGCTCTCATTACATGGGTATCAACGGCAGGAAAACGGGCAGCATCATGTTTGTCCGCCAGAGTAAGTCTCCTCCTTTCAGGCTTCATTCATCTAATTAATTACAAAGTATTCCCAATTGCAAATTACGAACAGCGTGTTTGTTTCGTGCCGTGCGCCTAGCTCCAGTGGTCATCCTTTCTCGCACAGCGTAAGGGCAGTGAATTTTCCCCCCTTAGATCCGCTGGGCTTTATTGTATGCCACGCAGCCGTATTAGGCAACCAGTGTAAAAATAGCATCGTTAACGCTGTATCTTCCCTAAAGCTACTGAGGAAAATGAGACCAGGCGAACGTAAATCTGGCGTACTACATCTCCCAGGGCGTAAACAAAATTGCCCTACGCAGCGGGTGCATCAGCTGACACACCAACGAATGCTCTACTGCCACCGTACCAGATCTTCGCTTGGCTTCCTTGCATCAAATTTGGAGCGAGCGGAAGTGTTTTTTTTTTCTTGGCAATGAAGCAGGGAGTAGTACATGTCGCAGTGTCGTCGCATTTGACACGTGTCCGTGCTGGGGAAGAAAACGAAGAGGAATTGACAGCACCAGAAGCAGTCTTTGCAAGCAACGCCCACGACATTGCAGAAACAACTGCTGACCCAGTCCTGATACAAGGCATCCCACCGTATGTGCGCATATAAGACGAGCCTTTGAAGGGCAACGCAGAAATGCCAGCCTCCTTTGCTTATTGCAATTCTGAGTTTCCGTTCTACAAAGGGGGAATGTGAAGCAAGTCAGTAAAGTGTAGTGCTTTAGGGAATATCATTTCCTGGCCGCTATGCATACTTTTCTAAATTTAGGATCAAGTTCCCCATTCGACTGTTTTGTTAGCATTAGGCGGGCAAGTTGTAGGTGTTACTGCGTGCCGCGAAGAGCTTCGGGTCACTTGGAATTCGCGCTTTGAGCCCGCCGTCATATCACAGGGCTCAAGGCGCTGCTCTGCCGACCACAAGGCCGTGCGTTCTGCTCCCCGCCACGACAGTTGAGTTTTTGGTGATGTTTCGGTACAAGTCGCACAAAGTCCTGTAAGCTTAATCATTCGGTCACCCTAAAATGTTGCGGCGTTGACAGAACCCGTGCTGCTTCAGTACGCCAAACACAAGTACTAATACTTCAAGTTTCTATTTGGGACAACTGTAGGTATAGCAAGGCTGAGCATTCCACAAAATTTCCCACCTGCTTCGTATGCTCGGCTGTCGATCTATCATAGAATGAAATAAAATTGTAAGAGCCCAAGCGAAGTTTAACCACATGTTGCAATCAGATCAGTCGGTACAAAAATCCATAACGGCTCACATTTTAGAATTCACCATTCTTGTTTCTAACCTTCTTCCCAATAAGAACAACTGGGTGTTGAGAATACGCCAAAAATGAAAGGAAATCTAAGTTATCGCTATCGTTTTGTTCTTCCTGTCTTTGTTGCTTTTGAGCTGTTTGTATTTTCTAAACCAACCGTCTCGTCGCACCGTTCGGATTGGTTCCTGTCTTCCCCCGCGCCTCGTCTCTTCAGGGAGGCGGCAGAACGAGATTTCGATAGCCAGGCGTGCAGCTGGGGTCCGCCATACCTTTCGTCCATGCGGCGACCATTACCGCTAAGCCTCGCCATAAAGAGCAGGAAAAAACTCGACGACAGTACAGCCGTATCAGGCGGTGCGCTCCTGACGGTGAAGGGAAAATTGGTATCCTCGAAGCAGCCATCCTAAAGAGTGGACGATGGTGAACGCCACGGCGAAAATTGCTCTTGTTTTTATTTTTATCCCGCCAAAGGCGAGCAAAGCTTACTGCAGCAAAACATGAAAGCTCAGGATTCAGATGATAGAGGGAAGCCGTTGCCCGGTCAGGGTGAGGCAACCACGTGGACCAGCTGTCTGCGCTTTATGGACACTTGCGTCGCGCAGAAATGGCGCTGTAAAATGGATTTAAGGCTCCTGGTATCCGGCGAGGCTAGACTTTCATCTTCGCAAAAAAGAGTTTTCGAAAAACAATAACTTGCTAGGTAAATTGGTTTGACGGGAAAGTTAAAAAGGCTTGGTTATCGAGAGACCCAAAATCAGCCGCTTCGTATGCGAGGATAGATGGTTATGGTGAATATTGCCCTGGAAAATAAACCAATAGCGTTGCAGCATTGCACGCTCCTGCGTAAACGTAAGAATTGACGCGGGCTGCGCAGCAAGCTCCACACGTCTGCTGTTGTTTAAGGTTTGGTTGCAGAATTTTTCTTCGTGTCAGCAGAATAGGATCAGCGGCAAAGCCTACTTTTCCGTGAATTCGCTGTCCATCTAACGTAGATGTCTCGGGAAAGGTTACACTCCGTTTACTGATAAGACGACTCTATATTCTGCGCAGTTTCATTCCCTAGACATGAATATTTAGTTCCCCACAAAAATTCGAAATTCCGTTTTGCTTTCAATACGTGGACTTCTATGAGAGAAGCATATGACCACCGAAAACCGCCGTAATTCGTGAACTATTGTGAAGTAATTTGCAAGAAGGTGCACTGATCGATCAAATACATAAGACTGAAAAGTTATCGGCATTTCTTATGCCTAACTATCAGAAAATGTCACTGCAAAAGCTTTGAGGACAGCTAAGAAGTCTTTATTGCGCAATAAATGAGAGAGAATTTCTATCCTAATGGATTGGCCGGAACTTTGCGAGGCGTCTTTTTTCCTCGGCGCAGTAAGGAGCAGAAGCAGTGGGGCCCGGGTTCGATTTACATTAGCTACTCCCACTCGCTGACACCACTTTGTCCCACCTCCTCACTGCGCCCCTCTTTGTTCTGCTCTCCTCTTTTTCTCGACTTTCTTCGTGGTGGTGTGCAGACGTCTTTTGGAGCTGCGATGGCTGCTCATTTGGCTCTTCTATGCGCGTTTCGCCGCTTCCGCTGCTTTTCGGCGCGGAATTGTCGTGGGCGCCCACGTTTCCGGCCTTCTGCATTGCAGCACATGCGGTACACCCATGGTACGAAGAGCAAGGCACGCCCGGAAGGCAGAGCGCCGGCACTGACGCCCCCTCCTGCCCCCTTTGTGGAACTTCCCGTTTCAGGCCGGCACACGTCGCTTTCGAACATGTCTCTAACACGTTTGTAAAGCCATGTACCGAAACCACGAGGGCTGCACACTGGTCAATCAATGAGTGAATGAATGAATGAGTGAATTTATTGCGTGAAGACGTGAAAGGGAAGTCCACCAGCAGGCGCAATTTGTCCCACCTAATGGTGGACACCGGAACGCCCACTATAGTGGGTGGATGAGATGACAGGCAGATAGAGGGCAGAGTCAAATGTGAGAGAGGCTATATATAAAAAAATAAAGGGAGTGGAGGGAAGAGAAAGTTTCGCCTGCAACGTCAACCGTGTTTTCTATTTTTCACATGGTTGGCCGCTTCGCAGTCAATCCACATTGCCAGAGCATAGTTGGGGACATTTTTTTTGTAAGGAAAGAACCGCCGCCACGCAGAAGGCTTTGTGGTGGACAGCATCGAACAACCAGAGCATCCAACTTGAACCATTCTGTCGATGTAGCACTCAAGTGATGTGTAAACCCCGCAAGAATGCTTTTATGAGAAAGCGACGGAAATATTTAACTTATTTCCAGAAATTTGTAAATGCAAAACAGAATGAAGGCTGTAAGAATGCAGGGGAGAATAGTCAGGGCGAACTTTGTTCGCAGTAGAACATCTATGCGCATTGGAAAGCGAGACCATCTTGCAAAGTCTGCGTTCCCATGGTAAATTGAAAGGGTCAACTAAAACGCTTAAAACTTACAAGAGGCGTCATATATCCCTGTCAGCAATGCAGCGTTGTGGATTTATGGTGTGGTTGCTGTTCGTAGTTGAAACCAAGTCCGGGCAGCAGTTGGCAGTGAAAGCGTACTCACGGAGCAGCACACAAAAGCAGGGACTCATCAAGGTTCGATGATACAGCTAACCGAGATATTTTCGTTCCGTCAATTCAAAGTAATCAACCAATGAAAATGTTTCAATAAAGGAGTAATCTCCATCAACAACAATACATCCTTTGATGCAGTTGGCAGCACCTCAGTTTTCTTCACAAGGTTTCTAATAACGTTTGCGAAAATATCCTACAGTGTTGACTTTTTAAATCTTGTATTCCGCCGCGAAAGCTCGCCAATGCGTATTATTACCACAGACAAAAAAAAACATCCTTTAGCGCGGCGAAAAAAAGTTCAGCGCGCCCCAGCTCGAGTAAGCTGCGGTGCTCGCTCAACAGTTCCTGACCCCCGCCTCGCTACCGAGGCCGTCAACGCGCATGCGCTGCAAAAGAGCGCGACGCGCAGCGCCCATTCTAGCTCCGACTGCTCCGTTCTACCCGCGAGCATCCGACGCGGGAGTCGCATCGCAGTCGTGGACCGGGTCGGAAGTTCGCTCGTCCAGTTCTCCCCGGCGCTCGGCCGCGGCTTTGCTCCGAGCCGCGCACGACGGTCATCGCGAGCGGATAACGAATTCTCGGCGCCACGAAGTTTCTTCGTACGCACAGCCGTTTCGCTTGCAGTGTTGGCTAAACTCCGAATTCTATTTCTTCAAAGGAAATTGGTTCCGTCGCCGATTGAGTGAGTGATTGGGTGTTCGCGAAAGTTCTGTACTTGTGCTGACGAGTTTTTAAAGATAGACTGAAGGAAGCTTCTGAACTATTTCGACTAAACTCGACCTTCGATCATGTGAGCAAGTACTGTTTTTTTTTCGTCCCCTTTGGTGCCTTTTTCTTTTTTGTTAGCCATTTTTATTTGAACTTCCTCGTTATTAACGAAGTTCTTCGGTTGCATCGGTCGGTGTTGAAAACGTCGGACTCAACTGGCTTGAACTTGATTATCCTCACGGTGGCTTCTATAAGTCGAAGGCCTCTCTGTCCGGTGGAACCTTCAGCAAGAAAGCTTACCTAGAGGCACTGCACTGCACGACACCAACAACAAAAACTTTCCTGCTTGCTGCGCTACTCCTCCCGCATTTTTGCTGTCAATGAGAGGATCCGAAGGAAACCTTGAGAATTATTCCTAGCGGTAGGAAAGTAGCATTCTTGCGCCCGTGTGCGATCTATAGTTGACACCAGTGCGCAGTTGTGCTAACTGGACTTGTTCGTTTAGATTATTAAGTCGGGACGGACAACCTTTTCAGGAATATTGCCCCACCCGTTTCCGCCTGCGTCAACGCTGAACGCCTTGGTAGTCGATGCTAATCCCTCAGTTATTTTTTTTCCTTGTGTAGAAAGTTGGCGATGATAAAAGCCCGCAGTACGCATTTATAAACGAAAAAGCGGAGCCTACTGTCAATAGGATGAGGAAAATTATTACGAAGAACAGAATTTTTATCGATGCGGGATTGTCTAATGAAAATTATGAAGTAATATTCTAGTGCACCCGTTCTTCCTACGCTGAGCACCAGCTAGGTGCAGTTATTTTAGCGGAAGAAATTATCTTGAATGCGCCCAATAACGCGAAAGACAATTTTTAAAGATACGAAATAGCGAACGTCACCCTGATAAGAGTAGCTCCATCGTCTGAGTACTAACTGGTTTTAGCGATTTACTCAGCCTCGGAACTTGCGCAGGCCGGCGCGAAAACAACACGAATTTTCCTAACAGGAGCCACCTTTGAGATGGCCAGAGTTACTCCTCCCCGAAAGGGATAAGCGAATTAGGCCAGTTTCCTCGCGGCCCATTTGTTAGTCCCGCTTGAAGTTGTTTTCAGTAGCACTTCTGAAGTGTTTGTAGCAAATAGTCTATCGCTGTGACCCCGACAAAACGCAAGGAAACAGGCACACATTTCTGCAAGCTAGTGCGGAAGCCCAACAAACGTTGTCCGAGCTTAGCTAGGAAGGAGACCGCCCTGCTGCATTTCCTATGCGTATTTCACAGTACTTGGGCGATCTCAGTGACAAGAACTTTTCAATAGTGTCTTCTGAGGACGCTCACACCACTCGCCGGTTGCAGATGTGTGTGACTCCACGTGTTGTGTAGTGCCTAACACTGCCCAACTCCTGTTGTGACAAGATCCGAAAAAAAAAAAACAGCAACGGCACATTGTCCAAAAAAGGCTGTCTTCGCTTACGGACTTCAGTAATTCATCGCCACTGTCTCCGGAACCAGACCCATCGGTCGGGTAAGTCGACCAGCCATGATCTTGTTCTCTTGACAGAATATATGACTCAAACTTTCAAGAGCGCTAGAAAAGGGTATCACCTGCGGTAAAAATTGCCGTCAGTGGTTTTATTTCCGTCAACCGCCTCTTCGACATACACCAATCACAGTTTATTAAAATTTAGGCCAGTGTTACTGTTTTCTAAAACAACATAAATATTTGGATAGCTGCGGCTCCGTTAACATGATATTGTTACCAGTGACCTTTGGCAGCTCATCCTCCCTGGATTGGGGGGAAAAAGTGTGATATTTAAAACTGCAAATAAAAACAGGAAACAACGTCCCCAGTCTTTATAGCGATGATTTGTTGAAACGTCAAGAGTGAATCTAAAAAGATTAACCGATTATTTGGTTGTTTGAAGTGCAAGTTTTGGTACAGTTATCGCAAAAAGATATCTACCCCCAGATATTTTGACACGGTGCAATATGAGCCGAATATCGTCTACCGATGCATGAACCGACAAGCTAAGTATATGTCCCCAGCATTTGAATTTATTCAAAGGATTTTTCGCTAAAGCAGCTCGGGAGGCTTCGAAACAACCAAACAATGTCTTTATGCAAAGTTTGTATTGTTTTTTCTCTTCTCTCCCACGTGCAAAATCAAAGGTCGGAGAACTGTACTTTCTTTAAGCGGAAGTTTCGTTTAATTTATGTCCTCTTGTTGTTAGTTTCAGAGAGTATTTGACGTTTTCTTGCTTTCCGCACTTACGCAAGTGCGTTGATGACAAAGTATTCACCGACTAGCTTTTAATACCTGCTTTCCGCATGGCTGTCCAAACTTTCAGAGCACTTGGGTCGTGCGTGCATGGGACATAAATACCCGACATACTTTTTTGAATTGAGTAAACTGATGGAAAAAAAATATTCAGCGCACGCATTTTCAGGCCTACGAAGTCACAGCCAACAATTTTTACAATTTTATTTCTATGATTTACAGCGTCCAATGTTATTGTCCACACGATTTTTTTTTAAATGTTGCCCCTGGCTTTTTGTGCCCCAACTCTTCTTTCGTTTATTTCTTCAGCTGGTATCCTGCATCAAGAAAGGTCGAATATGAGTAGAAATTTATTCCTGAAAATTTAGTTCCTAAAGCATTTAAAGTGTAGCATTCAGTGTAGCGAAACTTCACTGATATTTTTCTGTGACTCCTACAGCGTTTAACTTGCCAGGCAGAAATTTGCGCAGCTTTTAAGCACTACGGGGTGAATTAAGGGGAATGAACCAGCACCGAGGTTTTCTCATCCGGAATCTGAAAAAAATCGGGCTGTTGCGCTCGCTCCTCGCGAGATGGCAGCAGGAGCCCCAAAGGCAAGCCGCGTTCCTGAAATTCGAAAAAAAAAAACAAAGAGAACGCCGCTGATTGGAAAGAAAGGATGGTTTCGGCAGCGGAACTTAATGCTTTTAACTTAGGTGAGGTTGTTTGAATTTGAGTGAATAAAATATATGCATCCAGGAACAACGTGCCAGTTTGGGCTTCATGGCGATGCATCGTGAGTTACGTAAAAACGGGGTCGAAGACGAGGGCGCCACATCGGCTCCTTTTCTCGTGGGGGCGAAAAGACAAAAAAAAACCGTGTTGTGAGATTTCTCCACAGGTTAAGGATCGCGAAGTGGATTAATTTAAAGCGCAGCCTCCCACTACGGAGTGCCTTCTAGTGCAGGTGTAACTTCGACGTGCAATATGTCTGCTTCACTACTGCAACTTACTGTGAAACCCACAAGCCCCTCAGCTCCCATTGTTACTGCTTTTTTTTCTTATATTTAACAATGAACTAAATTACCGCATGTTTCTACCGATGGTTTTAAAACTTGTAGCTTCTTAAAAACAGTCCTGTTACAATAAAGGTTGTGGAATGACGAATAGTCACTGTAGGAATTACATTATTTGCAGCGCCGATTATTCTATTAGGGCGGTGCAGTAACCACCGAGAAGAATATTTTTTTATGCCACTGATCGTGTTTAGTGGTCGCAGATACCCAGGAAACCGAAATCTCGCAAGTAACCTGTGGTGCGAGCGACCACTCCTTCTTCGCGAATGTACCTAATGAAGTGCTGGACAATGCTAAATTGCACCAGTAGCATTTTAGGCGATGTTGCTTTAATTTTTTTGCATCAAAATCGGTCCCCACTTGTAATATTTTACAAGTTGTAGGGACGTAAGTGATTCTGACTGCACGCTACCATATCGTTCATACGTGGAAACCCAATGCATTGTCTCCGATATATTGAATTGTGGTAATTCAAAATTTGCAAAATAATTCAGCAATACTTTCTCTCCATTTTTTGCCGTCAGTCTGGCACAAATAAACTCAACAAATTGGCGGGCGATCACAGTGATACAACGCGAATCGATAACGCTCGCGCTAACGCTATTGGCGGTGAGCGCGAACACGGGCGGCGCTGCGAAGCGCGCCTCCGTGACGTCGGCTTAGGGATTCTCGCATTTGTCGTCTGCTTCACTCGGGCTCGCTCTCCCTGCTGTTTCCTTGCGTTCGGTCAACGTCTGATGCTTCTCCGCATCAGAATTGGCGTGTGGGTAACGTTTTATCACAGTAAGTCTTAAAATCGTATGCACTAGCTTATGGTTTGAGTTAAAGTATAGTTTTGGATACCGCTACGGAAGAAACATTGCCGGCGTCGCCCCATTCCTCGCGAAGCCGGTCCTGTGCGGGGTGCGAAGAGTCGGAGCTAGACGTCTGCTTCTGTATTCAGCAATGTTTCTAACAAAGGGAACAGTCAGCTGCTAGTAACCAAAAACAGAGAAAATGGAAGACCAAAACAAATTCTAGGCCTTCAAAGCTGCCGGCTTTGGCAGAAGGCATTACGATTCCCGGTAATCACACACAAGGTGAAACAGTTGTTGCAACCTTGCCGAACGCCCGAAAGAATTGTATTACATCACTTTGCGTTGTCATGGCGTGAAAGTATACCAACATGCACTATGGGCCGCGCAAAAACTGCAGGTTGAGTTCCAAATAACCCACTGTGTGCATAGGCGCGTGGTGGATTTATACCGGGCTTCTAACCACTATGGAGGTTTTTTGAGCAAAGCGGGTCACGTCTACGTTAAAGATACAGTAACACTATGTTTGTTCCGACCTAGAGGGATATTTCGTTACATTTTCCACAGCCATATCATCCCTATATTCGGATATGCGTTATAGGAAAACTGCACTCAAGAGGAGGAGGAGAAGAAAACTTTATTTAACAATGAAATCGAGCTGGTTAGTGAGCCGGGCACAAGATAGTTAAAGTAATTTTCTTCGATTCATAGATCGCCATCCCGAGTAGAGTAGGATTTGTTCTTTGCGCCTGGAACAGTTGGGAATGAGCTTGGAAATATTAATCGGTTGCGAATCTTGTTATATATGCAGGTATACTCTTTATTCCGTTAGGGAGTATGTCATGCCTTCAAAACCATAATCATGTCATCATTGTTCGGGTTGAGTCAGTTCGTTATGATAACGATGGTTACGATAGAAATTCGGAGTACGCAAGCCGCCTTCGAGTACTGTGGACAACGTTGTTTGGGGCGCGATCGCGCGGGCGTAGCACAAACCTTCTCATTGTATTTGCATGTGAATAAACAAAGCACGCTGCGGATATGCACCTTCTTGCACGCAGCCGGAATGAAAGCCAATTTGTGAAGGTAGGAATGTATGCCAGACAACCTGAAGAAAATATCCACAGTATCTTTTTGGGCCTCTCAAACATTCCAAAACCTCCTAATAAGACGTTTGTGAGGGTGCAGAAAAATTAAAACGTTGGGCACAAAAAAAAAACAAGAAACATTATTCTGATACAAGACTACAGCAACTAAAGAAATAGAAGACAGTCGTTTTATTTCCTGCTGTGCGATGCGTGCGTGTAGGGCCCCGCTGCTTGGTACGTATCATTAGACTGTCGATTCCTCATAAGAGCATCTCGAAAATACTGCAGGGAAGCCTACGCATTTTGAATACTTATCGAGGAGCTTTGAGTGCTGATCCTCGCGAATAAGCTAGAAAGGACGAGTTACACACGCTCTTCTGACCGATGCTCTGAAGAAAGTTCTCTATCTCCTCGTGAGTTGCAAACTTGTGGGGGATACAGCATCAAATTATTCAGGTGCGTCCGAAGATGGTAAAGTAACTTAATCACTATAAATACTCTTTTTAATGCACTACAGCAACAAAGCGGGCGATTTCCAGCACAGAAACTTCCGCGCTTCACAAGCGGACTGTAGCAGACGACAGCAGCGCGAGTCCCTAAGCCGACGTCAAAGCCAGAGGGCGCCACTCAAGCATCTCGCCGCCAATACCCTGGATGAAACTGATCTTATTCATGGACCGCATTTTCCAATTCGCGCTTATTGTACGAGATAACCTCAGCATCGCAGCCAGTTCGTATATATTGATATAATCAGTGGTGCCAAAGGCGAATGGAATGATAATAGTTGTGGTAGGTGGCGCGATGAGGGTAATACGCCCAGGTAATACGCCTAGACGTTCTCTCGCTAACAACTACAATTGCACCTATTCTGTAAATATCCGTGAGGCGGCTCAGTGGACAAAACTGTTTACAGCTGAACACGTGCTCATGTTTAAATCGCGGCCGCTGCAGCTGTTTCTGATGGCAACGCAAAGCGAGAACGCTCATGCGTCGAGATTTTGGCCAAGCTTAAACATCATGGTGACTTTTGTAGCACGGCGTGTCTCACAGCAAAGGTTTTGCTTCTGCGAGTAAAATTCACATTAAATTAAATGCATCAGCAAATAAAATCAAAACACAATCTTCCACAATGCGACATAAAACCATAACGCATATCAGAGCATTATCCGACAGCTTGCGCTGTAAATTGACGCGTCGCAACCAATTGTGTACAATTATTCAGTTTTTTTTGGCAGAATGAACTCAATATCAAATACATTTGCGACATTAAATAGCCGAATTTTTTAATCTATCGCGAATCCTACATTGATGGAATATCGAAAACAAATCAGGGCGCTTAGTCTGGAATCAATCGCAACGTGTTGGCGCGACATTGTGCGCTCAGCTTTCGCGTTCAGTTCGCACCACACGGGATTACACGCAGTGTTTTCTATTTCCCGTCTAGCAAAAATGGACTACGTGCGTGAGCTTCGCCAGGTTACACGCCGGTGCGCAGTGAGGCACGCTTTGGGGGTTTTTCGGCAACGTCGTCACGAAACGCGGACAACCCAAGTAAAGTACACTCAATAAACACTGCTTTAGGGAGGGTTGCTACAACTTATGGAAGAAGATTCCGCCTCGCGCATATCAAAATATGCGATTAATCCAATAACAATGACGTTATAAAAAAGCTTGTTTCGGGAAATTATCCTGCTTCGCGGATGTCAAAACATCCACAAAATAATGAAGAACGTTATAACCTCAGCTTGTTCTCCCGTAAAAAAACGGAGAGAGAAGTAGGACAAATCCTAATGGTACCAAAAAAAAAAACTTCTTACTCGCCTTGTCAAAATTATACGGCACCGGATTAGAGAGTTTTATTTTCAGGAAGAAAATTCGTTAGCTGCTCAGCAGGGAATAGTTAGATTGAAACTGCGTACGGCTATGTAGAACTTTATCTTTTTTCTTTTCTTCTCGCTACAATAGTTTAGTCCGCGAGAAGTTGCAGTTTGCACTGCAGATAAGGCGTACGGTATTAGCCAGCGCTTTTCCATGGTGCGTTAATTAATGGTCCGATTAGTGAGAGCAAGGCAGAAAACTGTATGATAAAATACTGAGCCAACATATTATACATCGGCAGTG
This sequence comes from Haemaphysalis longicornis, assembly GCA_013339765.2. Taxonomy (NCBI): domain Eukaryota; kingdom Metazoa; phylum Arthropoda; class Arachnida; order Ixodida; family Ixodidae; genus Haemaphysalis; species Haemaphysalis longicornis. The sequence continues at coordinate 139,352,722 of CM023456.1, forward strand.
CCCAGGTAACGATTTAAAGCGTGCTCATATTTTTTTCTACGTATGGATTACGGCACTTCAAATTCCGACATTCATTGCCTGTTGCTCATTATATTTATAAACGAAGGTTGAGAATAATCTGCACTTCTCCGCATCCCGCTCGTCTTTCTTTATTGCGCAGTAAACTCAAGCCTTCGAAGCAGCCAGTTTTCCTCAGCTAGCGCAAATATCCCTGGCATTCAACAGTGCGTGGTGAGCCGGTTGGTTATTTTATTGAGAATGCGTAAGACAACTTGAATTCGTATCTAGGCATCGTGGACTACGCAAATCGGGATTACGGCGTCTTTATTTGCATAGCCAAAAAGAAAGCGTGAAAAAGTAAACTTTGCGCGTGCCACTGTGAAGTACGTCATGTGGTAGTCCTGTTGTACGAAGCTGCTCTTCCACATTCATAAATGCATCTTACAGAGCACAACCAAAGAAAACTACACTTTCACACACGACCTTGCTCCAGGATCACCGAAGGCCACCAGACTAAACTACATTTTTACACATAACATTTCTGTCGGCGAGAGTTTACTTTGAATTCCATTGAAAAACCTTTATTTCTCTCTCAGCGAGAGGAGACTGGAACTAAAGGCACAGACGGCCTGACGGAGGTCCTCAGCCCACCACGCACCGTGTGCGCAACGTATATCTCATTACACTTGTCTGCGTATGCAATCGAACCGCGCAAATCGTTCTCACAAATAGGGGGATAAGAAAGTATTATAAAGAAACCAGGAAGAGAGTTAGGGAAATCATGTGAGCAAAACAAACCAAAGGATTACAGCCCACAAGTTCAGAGAACTCACAGTCATCGAAAAATGAACAAAAATGAATATTTGTCTACGTACAGATATACATACAGTTATACAAAATTCGACACAGAAAATAAACGAGCTCAAATACTAACAACAGGACAAAGAACGCAAATATGAAAACAAAAATGTTTAGGTATCTCGAAAAGTCCTTTGTACGATCGGAGCCAGGGGCAGCATATCTCCTACTTAGGAATGCGTGGTAGTTAAAAGCACGGAAAAAATCTCCTCAATCTGTATGCGGTGTTGTAAACAGTAAAAAAACTTACAAAAAAAATTGAAAAACACACCATATATATCCTAAGCTCATAATGTATTTCATGCCTGATTGCAATCGTCTTGCGCAACTGTTACGGCCTGTCTTTATTTTCTGTAGCACCGTTAGGCACTCTTTTGTTTGTCTTGTTTTTGTAATCTTGGCTTTATTTATATTTTTTGTAACCTCTCCTTTCTATCATCTTAAAATAACTTGCGGGTATTGCTTTCTGCTTCATATTCTTCTCACTTTATATAGTCTTCCATCCGTTTTATACCAAGCGCGTCAGTTGTAAAATAACCGTATTCTTCTCCGACGCACTAAGAAATTCTCACAATATATATAACACCATTACCTACATGCCACGTAAAACGTGGCTGGTGCATAAATTATTGGAGAAACATGAAACTTGCTTTTCCTAAAATTTAGTATATATCACCATAAATCCTTTAATCACTCAAGAAAAAAACGTCAAATGTCAAATTATGAACTTTGAAGTAATTTAAAATAGGCCAAGTTAAGGAAGGAAACTGAACAAACTTCTTGCTATATGCGTCAGCTTGGCATGCCGCAGCAACCGAATCGTTAGGTGCTTTCTTTTTCTCAGAATGCGCGCGTTTGAAATTGTCGCAATTGTTTCCATCACTTGCTCTCCAGCCCAGCACACGAAGGAAGCTTGAGACATAGGAAGGTGTTGGCCGAAATCGAACCCCGGTTTATCTACAACAGGCAGCTAAAAGAAAAATGCTAAAACAAAAATAATATTTTTTTCGAGCAATAAATCTGATATTTTTTTGCCTTTATAGGCCGATGAGAGGTTTGGCTAGCTGGCACGTTTCATGCAAGATTCTTTAGTGGCTCAAATATCAGTCAAGATACTTTGCGATAACGCTGACAATACAGGGAGACCGCGTTAAAGTCAACTGGTTCCTTATCACATGAACTAGACAGCGCTTGTCTCAATGCCTGCAGTTCCATTCAGGAAGCTTGGAGCCAGAGGTATTGCCCGTTTTGCAGTAGCGTGGATTAATCCCAATGAAACAGTCATCTCTCACGAGGCGAGTACAACGAATACCCATTATATCAATGTCATCAAGGCCGAGAGAAATGTCGTTATAATAAGTAATTTGGTTTGTGCACTGGTGTCTCAAACGGAAGACTGGTGGGCTGAGATCATGGCTGGTTTCAAATGAAACGGTAATTCGATTAGAGCGATGTTGTTATTATGAAGGTAAGCTACAGTGAAATGAGATGCGTTTAAAGTGTTTGTTTTACCTTACTTAACGGCGTAGTACGTTACCATTAAAACACGGCTATCCGTTTTTAAAATTTTTAATTATTCGTGCATCAGGCCCGCCTTGGGCATCTGCAGCCATCTGTTTGGCCCGCTATTGAAGCAGAACTCGTTTTAATGGTCATATAAAAGGAAGGAGCAAACACTAGCTCTGGAGTTACGCGTTACTGAGCAATCTATATTTTTTATATTCAGAGAGTGTCCTTTTGTGCAAGGAAAGGAGTGGTCTTGGCGTAGTGCCAGGCGTATACAGGGACGAGCCAGGCACAAGCCTGGAGAAAGCCGTCCTCAGTACGACAGAACCGAGAACGAAAGAGCGCATTGCTGCGGTTTTGCCGCCTCAGCATGGTTGGAGATGCTGCTAGGGAGGCGTCAAGTCGAAACGCGGTTCGCCACGTGCTTCTGCCGATACGCCGATTACGCACCGTCTCTGCTGGTGCCGTTACTGCCATACGCAGTTATACAAGACAAGTCAAGTCAAGTCAAGTCAAGCCAAGTCAAGTGAATTCAATTCAATTCAAGTCAAGTCAAGTCACGTCACCTCAATTCAATACAAGTGTGCAGCCAGTGCGGGGTGGCAAAAGAGAAAGGAATAGAAATGACGTGGACGAAATGTCGATACTGGTGGGCAACTAAAGCAGTGACAAGGAGCCCCTGCTAATAGGGAGAAACCACCATTACTGAGACGGTAAGAAGGCTAAGCACAGATGGCACGATGTACGAGGCATGTGAGGGAAATCGGGACCAGTTGGTTCGACTTCATTTCAACAGCGATCCCTTCTTGTACCGTATTTTTGCGCGGTTGAAATGAATACGAGGCACGTGCTAGTAACGCTACATTGCGGACTTTTGAAGTTGGAGCCCTGCGTGCGTATCGGGCTAATGCTGAAGCTCGCAAAGGAGAGAAACGAGATGCTCAGGCGTTCTCAATACACACCAATGAATCTTCAATCATTTCTTTGGTACAATTGCACTGGGCGGATCACTGAAATAAAAAAAAGAAAGGCACACGCGTTCCTTATTGCGAAAAGGCGAGTTTTGTCTTCTATCCCTGTAAGTAGAGTTGAAACTGGTTGAAACGTGCTCAGTTGGGGATTTTTAAGGAAAGACAAAAAAAAAACAAGATCCTGGCGAGCGCAGCTCATAAAATGAGCAGCTTATATTGCCTCAATAGTGCAGAGAGGACACTCGCTGAGGGCCTTTAATTCTTGTTTTTTTCAATGCACTGACTCTTCTGCATGACCACCAGGAACATCCCGCGATCCTACTGACGTACCAGTGCTGTGTACGAGCTATTCCGGAGATAACCGGCCTGCACTACAGCGCGAAAGCTCGCTTGGTTGCGACGAAAAGCCACAAGAGGCCACTAGCTCTTCTTATCATCCATAATGATCTAATGATTGTTTTTCTACGTACACTATGCGCCAAGCATACGTGGCTTTGATGTGTGCCTCACGAAGACGATCAGGCATTTTCTATGCTCTTGAAAACAAGCGAAAAGACTGGACGTGAGGACAAAAACTTCCACGTTGAGTTTGCTCAGTGTATCTTGTATTTGTTTTATTTTTAATTAGAATTCGACTGCCTTTAAACCTTTCACTTTTCGTTTTGTGTTTTGGTTTAGCCCCCTCCTGTCTTTTCACATTATTCCTGTTTCCGTTTCGGTGTCGGGCTTTTCAGAAAGACGCTGCATACAGCAGCTACGTAGGATGGTTTGGTAGGTCGGTCTTATTATTTTCATTTGTAGGCCCTATGTCCAAACAGCTCAGTCACCAACGTACAGCGTCTACGAGCTGAATTCGGATTCAAAAAATTATGCAGAAAAGCGATTGAGCGAATGAAAGTTAGCTAGCATGTATAAGATGTACATGGTGCTCGCTTCAGTTTCTGCCCTGGTGATAAGCAGCTTGTGGCGAGGAAGTGCGTGGGAATTAGCCGAATTGTTAGATATGGAAAATTCTCTATACCCTAAATGTATTTCTCTGTTGTTTTATAAAAAGGGGTGTCGAGATTATCAAAAAATATGCTTAATATTCCAGACAAGTTGCACCCCCGTTAATTTCTGTACATCCATTTTATTTAAAGTTGTGTTTATTCCTTCTTTTTAGAGCTATTGAAGACGCAGCGTTGACAAACTTATCTAAACCGAATTACCATGAAAAACAATGGAAGGTTCTATCACATCACACTCTGAGACAGCTTTCGTTGGAGCTGACAGATAGAAAGTAATTTGTAGATGATGTTTTCGTGCGCGCCCATCGGGCTATTTGCTTTTGTTCCATACGGAAAAAACAATGGCAAGCAAACATTCATTAATTTGGACATGTGGCTGTACCCGCCTGTTTAAAAATATTGTCGAAAGATCTGCTTTCAGTTTCAGTTTCAGGTTATTGTAACAAATCACAAAGGTACAGTGCATGGTGACTGTGCATGGTATTACAGAAAGAGGTCCCGAAGTGTGGCACTGCGGTGGTACCTCTTGTAAATGAACAGCATATTAATACATAGTAGCGATCACAACATAAAAAACCTATAAAAGAAGTAAAACTAAGATTATCGCAACATTAGACAAAGCACACTCATAATAATTTCGTTCACAAAAACAGCACACATCTCTAGGATATACATAAAGCGCGGAGACGTATGGCAAAAAAAAAAAACCGTAGGAAAAAGACAAGAAAAGAAACTGAGCAAAAACTGAACTAATTCCTGCAAACTAATCAGCTGAAAGGCGCGGTTCTTCGCGGATGAATTTAATAATTGATTGAATGTAAGATGAGCGAGTTACGATAATTTACCATTGATAGCACAGTCGTTCCATAATTTAATGGTCGAAAATGCAAGTGTAAACATTGGCGATTGCGCTACAATTTTACCTGCTCGTCCACTTTGGCAACTTTGTCACTCGTTTGCTTTAGTCCGCTTGGGCACCAGCAGAGTAGAGAATGCAAACGAGAATTCCAGACAATAAGAATAGCAAGAAAAGTTGTTTGGACCAGCCTACCTGTTAGGTTATGCAGTTAGACTTGAGCAGTTTAAGAAGTTTCGAAAGCTACAGAAAGAGGCTCACAGGTCTGCTTAGGCTCTGTTCTTCTGCCCTTACCACCCGTCACTCAGGAAAGCCGACGCGCCTAAACCTCGAATCTTCAAATTCACTTACTTTTTGAATGCCCCAGTGTAATATGCACGCAGCCTCGTTTTTGGATGACCACCAATTTTATTTTTGATTGCCGGAGCTGTGGGCAAACGCTTTAGGATTGTAGAAGGCAGTCCAATCCAAATTATCCTGGATAGGACACGAATATTCCAGCTATTACGCTGAAAACAAACCACCTGCAAAAATACGAATACACTCGATAACACATTTACTCTCAAATGAACTAGTGCTTCCCTCTCCGTTTTAGATGCATTGGTGCATTTAACTCTAAATAAATCTTTCTTCCTACTTCAAACAAGGCGGAGCTTGCAACGTACTGTTAGAAAGCCTTCTTGCGACGCATTAAGCATGAAACCCAGAAAACCTCGGAGAAGAAAAAAAAAACGGGCTGGGGGACGCCTTACCGCTTTGTCAGTGAATGGTAAGGCGTTAATTAATGTCAAATCGCTGTTCCGGGAGGCATGAACTCAACAGAAGCAGATGGAGGCTCATCAAGTCCATCGCTCAAAAAACAAATTTCAACCGCCCATTAGTGTCCGAGAACTTGACACCAGCGTGAAGTCGGAAGAAAGGCAGAACTCGAAAACGTTCGAGACTGAGGGCGCGGCCCGCGACATGCCATTCTAGAGTCCTCGTGGGTCTTACCCTCTTCACCAGTGATGTGTAATGTACGTCAGTAACGTACAGTCTGTCAAGATTTTGTGGGCCACGGCGACCGTGGCCGTGCTGAACTTTTGCTCTTGCCATTGTAGTGTGTCAGGGTCCGGCGCCACAAGTTCTGCGCGAAGTTCCTGCGATGCAATGCGATTTTTTTTTTGGGGGGGGGGGGGGGGAGAGGGGGGAAAAGGGCCCGAAACTGTCTGGCGTGGGGTGCCGACACCTTAACAGGCCGCGAAGTGCCTGCGCTGAAGCCAAGTGCGCCTGCTCTGAGAAACCGGCCCCGCTGCGCTTATCGCGCCAGCCGTACTGCGAAAGGAAGCGCTTTTCTTGTAAAAACACTGCGCTAAATTGAAATTAACGAAGACGAAGGACGGCAAAACACATGATGGAGACTTACGATACAAGTAATGGACATTCCATGTTTTCCCATTTATTAATTGTGGGGTTTAACGCGCCGACGCAACGAAGGCGATGAGGCGCGTCATAGTGGAGGGCTCCGGATTAATTTTGACCACCTGGGGATCTTTAACGTGAGCCGAAATCTCGTACACACGGGCGTTTTTGCTTTTCGCCTCCATCGGAAAAGCGGCCGCCGCGGCCGGGAATCGAACCCGCGACCTCGGGCTCAGCAGCGAAACGCCTTAGCCACTGAGCCACCGCGCCGGGTGTTTTCCTATTTATAAGCGTGGGGTCACTGTGAGGAAGCTAGAACTGAAACAGTGGGCGTCGTAGTGTGCGTCACTCATGAATGACGTCACACATAAGCAGCCTAACAAGCCTATTTACAAAAATGCGATTGGTATTCTAGGGTGATCTCCGACGGGTTTTTCGCCAGTATCCTCCAAGCCCTATTCCCGTGGTCATAAGTACCGCCGTCCTTCGTCTTCCTTCGTGTTCCGCCGTCCTTCCTCTTTTAATTTCAATTTAGCGCAGTGTGTTTACAAGAAATAATGTACCAACTGGCCCAGAAGCAAGCTCTCATTAAAGGAAACGCGTAGGTTCCCCTCGCTCTCTTCATCCGCGCGACCAGCCGACAGCCGCAAGCGCAGCGCCCCCTACCGGACGCGCGTCTGCTCTAGCCACGCTAGCCGTGGCCCCAAAAATTTGACAAAGACTGTACGTCAGTGAAACGAGTGAGCGGATACCGCCGCCGTCATTCGCCGCACAGAACAGCAGGGAAAGAACATTACGTGGAGTGGCAGTTCCTGTGCTGCTGTGGCCTGTCCGATGCCTTAATGCTTAAATGAAACAAACGCTGGTAACGGTATTATTTTTCTTTGGCACAAATGGCCCATAAAGTGTAAAAGTTATTATTTGCACTTTACCTATACATATAAATATACATGTGCAAAGATCACCGGAGGCTTCGTGAAGGATATTCCCCATTTCCGGCCCCTTTGTGGTCTCCTTTTCGTTCACTGCGTCCTAAAAGTCTGGAAGCTATGGGGGGAATTGCATATCTCAAGCTTCGACCACATATTCGTACCAAGTTCTTTATTTCGATGTAAGGGTTGAATAGAGTGTAAGGATACCGTGGAACGGCAGCAAACAGTTTAGTGGGTAATGGGGCACTCGATAGATTGTATGTACGCACTTGTTTAGTTTCGAAATTAAGTGCGCTTACTGTTAGTTACTTCACGAACGATAGGTTGTATGTACGCACTTGTTTAGTTTGGAAATTAAGTGCGCTTACTGTTAGTTACTTCACGAGTCACGTTACCTTATCTACTATACTGTACTTCTTTAATTACTTCAAACACATGTCACGGGTTCGTTCCTTCGCACCCACTTTCCTGTGCTGGTGCCTGGTTTTCGCATGCTGTAGTGATGACTGAAACCGAGTCACCTTCAGGGAGAAGCCTCTTCAAGATTATGTAAATTATTCAGAAAAAATGCTGCGTTTCGAGGTAGAAAAGAAAAACAATGTAGGAGAAAATAAGAAAAAAAAAGTGCGGATAGCGTTTAAATCACCACTAACTCAGTTATTTTGAGCCAGAAGAATAACAGATGATAACAATGGATGGCTTTCCAGATTTAAGGTCTCTAGGAAGGGATATCTTAACTCAGCGACGGCCCTTGCACATCAAGCTTAAGCCGTCCATTCGAACCGCTAGTTTTAAAGCTTCCGTCCTTAAAGTGACGAACAAAATGGAGGGAGAAATACATGGACGCGCGTTGCGAGCTCGAGACGCCAACGTAAACGTGATGAAGCGGGAAACGGGAAGAGGCTTAACTTATTCTGCAACACAGACCAGAACGGCTGTGTCAAAGATTCACTGACAGTGCACCATCCGGGCCCGTGATTCTTGCTGAGTGAAGAGGGCTTGTTCATGGCGACGTGCTGGTGATGGACGGATGGGAACAAAGGAGCTTTCTTAGCGCGAGCTGTGTCTGTGTCGAGACATGGGCGCGTAAATATCGCGCCCATGTCTCGCGCCCATGTAAATATCCCTGTTCAGACCAGCCACGATGACGCGCTGACGATGTTTGCGAGTGGCGCTAGCAACTGCGTGGCGCCAAGGGCCGTATGCGTCTCTTAAATGGCCGCTTGACTCAGGATTGCTGAAATTATAGTACTGTGAGGTGGAACGGCATCAGTCAATAAAACGGGAACCAGTGGTATTTATTTACACTTACAAAAAAATGCCACGGGCTCAGTTTATGCGCAACTGCACGTGGGAAACTACAAGTAGTGGAAATTCCATGTTTCTCTATTTATAAGCGTGGAGTCACGGCGAGGAATCTAGAACTGAAACAGTGAACGTCGTAGTGTGCGTCACTCATGAATGACGTCACGTATAAGTAGCCCAACAAGCCTATTCACCGAAATGCGATTACTACAATAGGATGATATCACAAGGTGTTTTCGCCAGTATCTACAAAGCCATGTTCCCGTGGTCGTAGATGCAGTCGACCTTCAAAAAAAGGAGGTGTGTGCGAGTGGGTAAGTGGTAGAAGGGATTTATTTTAAGAAGGGAAAGGGTAGGGAGAGGAAGGAATAAATTGAGTTCAACCTAAAAATTTGTTACTGAAGGCGAAAATTGCTTATTGGATGAAATAAACAATCATAGTGATGGGTTCTACGCACATACCTTTTTTTCCAAAATGAAATCCTCCCGTGCTCGTACATTTGGAAGATACCGTTTGTTTAGCAAAAACCGTTTACAAAATTTTAGACGGTTTGTTGCTTCTGGACCAGCTGTCGTTAAAATCAAATGTTTTTGTTATCGTGTTTCGAGCCATGAGCACCGTTTGAGAATACTGGTCAAAGCATGTTGCTTGGTATAAAATGTGGAAATAAAGCAGAAAAATAATTTTTACAGGGTATTTTTTATGTACACATGGATTTCTGGTTAAATTGGTATTTATTTTTAATATTTATTTACCACATATTGCGGACCAAGTATAGTGCATGCAGGAGAGGGCGATGCGGTTCAAAATTCTTCTGCATACATACACTTCTGCTGCAGTATACATACACTGCAGAACAAAATTCGTGTTATACTAGAAATTCGGAAAAAAAGAAGGGACAAATACAGGCAAAGAAGCGGACTTAAGCGACAAGAAAAAGTTATACAGTTTCATCTCGGCGTGTCGAGCATAGGGGAATCATGGGGCACAGCATTCCCATCAGACACTGTTCTCGGGAAAAATGAATACTTGTAAATGTTGGTACGTGCTAATATAGGTGCAATGCTAAGACTGTGTTTATGACGTAAAGCCCTGGTTGTGTCCTTTGTTATGTAATCTGGCGCATGCAATCCTGATCTGGAAAAGTATAAGAGGCGGAAAAGGTTAAGCCGTGCAGTTTTCCTTCGGTCGGGGAAAAGTTGAAGGTTCGCATTCGCAACATGGCTGACGGCGAATCGCGACGTCTATACCGATTGTCGAGCAGCTAATCGTTGTATTTTTTCTTTTTGTATATTACCAGCTGTACGGGGGTACCACACAATGCTGGCATATGCAAGAGAAGGACGAACTATGACTTTATAGGCTCTAAGTTTTAGTGAACTAGAAGAACGACCCAATTTATATCTTAGAAAGCCTAATTTTCTACGGGCAGCTGAACATATAGCATCAATATGTGCTGTCCAGGTAAGCTTCGATGTAATCGTTACGCCCAAGTACTTGTATTCTTCTACTTGCCTGATAGTGTATCCCCCTACATTATAAGTAAACTCGAATATTCGGATTTTGTTGCTCAGACATAAGTATGTTGTTTTCTCAAAATTAATTACCATTTCCCACTTTTTACACCATTCTTTTATCTAGTTCTTACACAAGTCACGCTGGTCAGTGATAGAATTTATGGTATTAAAAATTATGCAATTGTCGGCAAATAACTTAACAGACACGTCAGGTTGGATGGCTTGAACTAAATCGTTAATATAAATATTAAACAGTATTGGCCCGAGAACATCACCCTTGCGGGACTCCAAATAACACCCCCAAATAACCAGAGCTGAAACTGTTTATATCTACGTACTGTGTTCTGTTATTTAGGTATGCTATGACCCAGTTAATTATTTCCGGAGGAATGCCGATATCTTTCACTTTGTCTATTAGCTTGATAGGCGGGACCTTGTCAAATGGCCTTTGAAAAGTCCAGAAAGATGACATCAACCTGTCCAGCATTGTCCAGGACTTGGGAGAACTCGTGAGCAGTTGCTAATAATTGCGTGGTGGTAGATAATCCCCGTCGGAAGCCATGTTGCATGCTGTGAATTACATTATTTTGTTCAAGAAAAGTATTTAAATATTTCGCTATAATGTGTTCAAGTAACTTTCAACAAATACAAGTCAGGAAGATTGGTCGATAATGGCTAAGTAATAATCTGTTACCCTTCTTAAATGCCGGAATTACACGTGCTAGCAGCCAATCGTCGGGCACTGTACTAGTTTTAATCGAAACGTCAAATATTATTACTAGGACTCTAGCTAGAATTTCCGCATACCTCTTTAGAATAATAGCTGGGATGCCGTCAGGGCCGGTCGATTTTTTCGCATCTAACCGCAATAATAGTTCTGCCATCCCTTCCAAGGATACATTTATTAAGTTTGAATGACATGGCACCATCATGATACTCGAGTTTTGTGGTCTTGAAAAAACGCTCCGAAAGTAAGAATTAAACGCGTTTGCTATTTCGTTTTTGTTTGTGACAGGGGTTTCTCTGTTTATTACTTCATCGGGAATACGGTTGTCTTTGTTTTGTAAGAACTGGTAAAATTTTCGGCGACTCTGACGCAAAGCGGCCTGGTGTCACGGTTCCCTAGCTTTCCTCAACTTGGATGCCAGAGTATTTCTTAGACCGAGCAGAACAACATCATTAGCTATTTTTCGATTTCTTCGCCGTTTAATTTTGCGTTTTAAGTGAATTAGACCGCGCGTTATCCAGGAGTTCGTACGGCCAACTTTTTTAAAAGTGGCAATAAAATTTGAACCTTGTCCATAGAGAGTTAACACTGCCGTCGCAAAATGATAGCAAAGCTTCTTCTAGGTAGTAAACAATCTGGAAATCGTCTGCAGCAGAACACTGTTTTACAACTACGGGCTCGGGTCTAGAGGACCTTGTTCGACGAGGTAAAGAACAATTAAAATGGACTAATTTGTGATCAGAAATGCCATCAAAAACTCTTGCCATGCAGGATGCAAAACTTGTGGAACAGAAAATGCGATCTAATATTGAAGAACTTGAACTTGAACTTGTCACGCGCGTAGGATTAAGGACTGTCTGCGTGAGGGAGTAAGCAAGCGACATGTCCAGTAAAATTTCAGCACTTAGCACATCGATCGAACCACATTTCATCGATTCCCAATCCATGCCCGGCATATTAAAATCACCCGCGATAATGATGTTTTGATTTCGGTATTTTTCTAAGTGCTCGTATAGGTCTATCAAGAAAGCAGGTGGGGCGCCAGGGGGCCTATAAACTCCCGCAATAATAATGGGGTTACCAGCAATCACAGCTTTACAAAAACACTTTCGTGGCAGCTAATAATATCAGGCAAGGAAACAGACGATACCTCGCGTTTAACAAGAATTGCAACTCCGCCCCTCTTGTTTGACGATCTTTCCAATAACATGTGTATGAAGGAGGAAATATGCAATTATCTGGAACTTCAGGGTGCAACCATGTCTCCGATATTACTGCTACGTGTGGGTCGTAAGAAAGCAAAATGTGCTCGAGTTGCTCTTGCTTGTTGCATACACTTTGAGCATTCAGGCACAGCAGTCGGAGAGTCTTTTGCGCATGCTCAGTTTTACTTTGGGTTTGTCATTATTCCGAGCAGGAAGACTTACGTAGAAACACCCTGCAACCAGCTGTGTCGTCCCACCCATCCACGTCATCGTTTAAAAACAACTTGTCATACACCAATTGCATCTTATCACCAGTACGCTTGTCCTGTAATCCACATTGCCACAACTTATTTCTTATGCGCAGCGTAGCTTGAGAATAATCGTGGGAGATCGATACGTCAGATCCTTTGAGCTTTGGGCGGTTATTAAACAATTCTATTTTTTACTATAATCGTACAGCTGGAGGATAAACTGGCCTATGGCGGTCTTTTTGCGGCCTTCGTATTCGGTGAATTCGTTCTACAGACCGGACGGAAACACCAAGTGTTTCGCCCAAAACCTTACGCAAAACCTTATCCTCTAGATCCTGTCATGTTTCTTTTGGAACCTCCGAATTCCGAAGGCGACTACATTGTTTCTGCGCGAACGATCTTCATAATCGTTCAGCCTTCGGTCCTGCCCAGTCAAGGCCTTCTCCAACTGCTGTACTGTTCCCTCCAGTTTCTGTATCTTTTCTTCGTTTGCCTTCGATATTTTCAGAACCTCGTCTAGTTTTGACAGGTTCGCATTTACCTCAGAAAGTGTGGCATCGCGCTTTGTTTCCGCGTCCTTTAGTTCTTTTAACTGAAGCATAATATCCTTTAACATTTGTTCTATCTCGGGACCAGGGTTACTTTCCACGTCGCCACATAACAGGAGCAGAAAAACAGACCAGCAATCTATGACAACAAGAACACATCTGTGAGGGCACGGCAGCACTACAATAGTGTATGAACTTGAACTAAATCCAGAAAGTGTGTTGTAAAAAACTGACCTGCACAACAAGCCAAGCAGAATCAAACACGTTGCTCCGACAAGTGCCGCCGTGCCTTCTGAGAAGACAGGGCTCTACCGGAGACTTTATATCCTGGATGGTCGACGTCACCGAGTTGTGCAGCCAATTCGGTGCCGCGTCCGCTGAGTCGATGAAAAGACAATCAGTCCGTGCAGGCGTTTTCCACTTGTGCGATCAATCGGCAGTCCACAGCGCAGGCCCAGAATGAGCGGGTTGTTCAGCACGTTAGCAGCGGTCGGATAAAAAATACAACCTGCACAACAAGCCAAGCAGAATCAAACATGCTGCTCCGACGAGTGCCGCCGCGCCAAAAACAACAGTACGGGAAATATGTTTCTCACATCTACCGTTTTCTTATTCTGCAAATCCCCGCACGGGGCACCTGGAGTATTCATGGTGACGGTGAGCAGCCACACCGCGGACCCCGAGCTCCCATACATGAGCCGTGTCCAACCGTGGCGAGGTGTTTAAAGGTGAAGGGTAGAAGCCGTAAACGGTGGCCGTCGGAGCCTTGGTCAAGCTCCAGCCGATGGGCTCCCTGCCTGTCTACCAGGCAGGGAGCTCCGGGACCTCTTGACTACCAGGGTAAGGTCAAAGAAGAAAGTACCCCCGTCTCTCCTGCTTTTATACTATGCTATGTGGCATTTTCAACCCCCCCCCCCAAACGTGATCGGTCCCTGAAAAGGGGGCCGCACCGAGTATCTTTTCCCCCATTGCCATCTTTAACATTTCCTGAACCGGATAATTTTTCTCGATTTCTTGTGATGGAATCGCTCAATCCAACCCACCCTCTAAGCAATCTCAGTCAGTCTTCTTGATCGCCAAGTATCTTGAAGCCATAGTAGGAAAATCATATAAGTGCAAAAAAACAAAGGTCTGGTGAACTCCTCATCGAAATAAATGACAAGCAGCAGTCCACGAAGCTTCTAGCTCAGGACTAGACTGGCTGATCTAGACATCAGGGTCACACCCCATCGGAGCCTCAACAGCTCCCAGGGTGTGATATCCGAGACAGATCTTTTGAACGAAACGGATGCGGATCTCCTTGCCGGCTTGAAGGATCAGGGCGTCACTGCCGTGAGACGCATCACTATCCGCAGAGACGACAAGGAGATTCCCACCAAGCACATTATCTTGACTTTTGACCGCGCAGTTCTGCCACAACACATCAATGCAGGTTTTATCCGTTGCTCCATCCGTCCGTACATCCCGAACCCGCGGCGCTGTTTTAAGTGCCAGCGGTTCGGGCACGGTACAAACTCTTGCCGTGGCAGAACGACGTGTGCGAAATGCGCGGCGCATGATCATCCGAGCGACAATTGTCCATCCGATACCCTGTCTTGTGTGAACTGCGGACGCCCTCGGCGGTGGCGGTTCAAACGAAGGGCTCCCGAGGGGGGGCCAAGTCCGGGGGGCCTGGTCCGCCGGGCACCCCTCGGACATCCGACGACGAGATGGATGTCGGGCCGTTCCTGCCTGCAACGCAGCGCAAGGAGCGGCCACCGACTTCCAAGCCTACAGTCAGGCCCAAAAAGCCCAATCCCAGAGTAACAGCCCTGAAAGACGACATATGAACACACACACTCCAGTCATTCCTAAATGTAAATAATGGGAACAGACAACATCATTCAATGGAACTGTAGAGGCCTTATCAACAATCTAGATGACGTGTACGAGATACTTCATTCACATCAGCCAAGTCTCATGTGTCTTCAGGAAACACACCTAAATAGTAAACATACTAACTTCGTGAATAGCTACTTGGTTTTTCACAAAGACAGGCACACTTGCACTTATTCTTCAGGTGGTGTGGCCATAGTAGCCCGAAAATCCTTAGCGTGTCACACCATCCACCTAAACACCATGCTTGAAGCTGTCGCGATTCGAACAATTATTTATGATAGGTTAATAACGGTATGCGCCCTCTACATCCCTCCAGATTACCAACTATCGAACACTGATTTTGAGGCCCTGATAGATCAACTACCTGAACCGTACTTAGTCTTAGGCGACCTCAATGCACATAATTCCATCTGGGGCTCTTCCCGCACAGATGCCCGATGTCGCCTAATTGAAAAATTTCTAACATCATCGGGAGCATGCCTTTTTAACAAAAACCAAGCTACATATTATAACATAGGACAAAACAGTTATTCACATCTTGACTTGGCTCTTGGCTCTGCAGTTCTGTTCCCATTTCTTGAGTGGCATGTGTACACAAACCTATATAGTAGTGACCACTTCCCCACCAAATTGTCATACATAGGCATAGGCACAAACACTTCCCCCTTTCATAAAAGGTTCAGTGAGGGAAGAGCAAACTGGAGTACATTCACAAAAACATCTAAACTGCACTACACATCTATAAAACACCTACACGTAGAAGAGGCGACCCAACTGCTCACGGCGCACATCCTCGACGCCGCCGAAAAGTCCATTGCCCAGGCCTCCGGTGCCCCACGCAACCCAAGGAGGCCCTGGTGGAACGAGGACTGCAGGCAGGCACGAGAGGCACAGAACAACGCGTGGGGTGTCATTCGCCGGTACCCTACGTCAGATAACCTCATTTCTTTTAAACGGGCAAAGGCGTTTGGGGAGCGAGTGCGTCGTGAGGTGAAAAGGGAGAGTTGGCACACCTTCCTCACTTCCATCAACTCATACACTGACACACACAAAGTCTGGACACGAATACGAAAAACAAAAGGACAACAGACACACAGCCTGCCCTGGTTGGTACAACAGGGGACACACTGAAAGACCAGGCTAACACACTTGCACAACACTTCGAACACGTGTCCAGTTCAGCACACTACAGAAATACTTTCATGAAACACAAAACATCTGTAGAAAAGAAGTCCCTGCGCGATAACAATAAGTCGCACACTTCCTACAATTACCCCTTTTGAATTCATGAGCTGAAGGCCGCTCTGACCACATGTAAGCCTTCAGCTCCAGGTGCAGACAAAATCACATACACCATGATACAACACCTACACCCAGACACTTTTGAAACACTCCTACATCTATACAACAACATATGGCTTTCGGGGCAGATTCCAAACTCTTGGAGGGAGGCCATAGTAGTGGCATTCCTCAAAGAAGAGAAGGACCCTTCCTCTCCTGCCAGTTATCGACCCATCGCCCTGACCAGCTGCCTGTGCAAGCTTCTCGAGAAGATGATCAACAGGAGACTCGTGTACTTCCTTGAGTACAATGGTGTTCTCGAGAGCTGCCAGGCAGGCTTCCGGGCAGGGCGATCCACAAATGATCAGCTTGTTGCATTAGAATCATTCATCAATGATGCCTTTATACACCAACAGTATTGCATGACCGTATTTTTTGACATCGAAAAAGCGTACGATATGGCATGGCGTTACGGCATCCTTGCAGACTTAAAATCGTATGGTGTAACAGGTAATATGTTGAACACTCTTGATAGTTACCTGTCCAAACGAACATTTCGTGTGAGAGTTAGGTCGGCACTGTCCAGAGTTCACATTCAAGAAAATGGCGTGCCTCAACGAGGAGTTTTGAGCTGCACGCTGTTTATCGTCAAGATGAATTCGCTTCGGAAAGCATTGCCTCCATCGATCTCCGGTTTAGTGTATGTGGATGATGTAGAAATATCTTTTAAATCTTGTAACATAAATATATGTGAACGTCAAGTCCAGCTTGGGGTAGAGAAACTCTCTCGCTGGGCAGACGAAAATGGTTTCAAACTTACTCCCACAAAAAGTACCTGTGTCGTATTCTCAAGGAGACGTGGAGTAAGGCCCGATCCTGAAATAAGCCTCAATGGTGACCCAATCCCTGTTAAAAAAACACATGTTTTTGGGTGTGGTGATGGATGAAAAACTCACAGTCATATCTCACATCAAACAACTCAAACAAAAATGTCTAAAAACAATGAATATTTTGAAAGTCCTGTCTCGCCAATCATACGGTGCAGATAAACAACTCCTGCTGCGCCTTTATAACCGCTTTGGTAGGGTCTCGTTTGGATTACGGTAGTGTTGTCTACGGGTCGGCTACAAAAAAGCGCTAAAAATGCTCGACCCAGTGCTGCACTTGGGGCTTCGCCTCTCGTGTGGTGCTTTCCGTACAAGCCCTGTAGGTGGAGTGTGACAAGTGGTGCCTGGAGTACTAGCGAATTTATGTTGATCTTTTATATGCATATAAAATATCATCAATCGACAACCATCCTTTTAAACCTGGTTTTTATGGATACATCCAAGTCAGAGCTGTTTTTAAATCGCCCATCTCTGTCTCTACCTTTCTCAGTTAGGGTGAGAAGGGAAGCTTCTGAACTATCAATCTCCTTTTTGGACACGTTCAGAACATCTACCATTGACTTTATAGCCCCCTGGCAATTTCGCCCTGTATCGTGTGACCTGTCGTTTCCACAATTACAGAAAAGCAGGGTACCACAAATCGCGATTTCACAACATTTTCAGTATCTGCAGCAAAAATACCAGGCTGCAGAATTTTTTAGTGATGCATCGAAAACCTCCATCGCTGTGTCTTGTGCTGCGCACGGACCCAACTTTACGGCCTCTACATCGATGCATGTAAATCGAGCATCTTCACGGCGGAAGCCTATGGCATTTTTCTTGTTGCTGGTCATATTGTTCAACATCACATTCAAAAGTCCATCACCTACACAGATTCACTCAGCATTGTACGTGCATTATCATCCCAAAAGCATTCTAAAAATCACGTCATAAATCTAGTTTTTAAGACTTTAATGTCAGCGTATGCCAAAATCTCGAAGTGATTATATGTTGGGTGCCGGCGCACTGTGGGATTGCAGGAAATGAGACCGCAGACCAAATGGCCGCCGCTGCGGCACACACGAACACAGTGGACATTACAAAATTACCGTACAGCGACCTCAAGCCATACATAAGAGAACACCTTCGCAGAACCTGGCAAGCCGACTGGAGCACACAGGCAGACAACAAGTTACACCTAATTAAACCGCACCTAGGACCATACACTGCTGACTCACACAACAGATTCATTGAAGTTGCACTAGATAGATTGCGGATAGGCCGCACACACGCAACACACTCCCATCTGCTCACTGGTTCTCCAAGACCCCTGTGTAGCAGGTGTGGGGAGGGCCTATCCGTAATTCACATTCTCATTACATGCAGAGCACTCCACAGAACAAGACGCAAACATTCCGCACGACTATACAGACAACACATCCCACTACATCCAGCACTGTTTTTAGCGGATGATCCCATAGTCCCTCTACAACGCACTTTTACGTTTCTTAGCGAAATCAAATTTTTACAACTTATTTCCTATCACGCGTAATTCTTGCACATAGTTTCATGCCCTGCACTATCACACCCTGGCCCTTTACACCAGCCATCCTCATTGTCATACTGATTTTACTATTTTAATCTCTGCTTTTGTTGAGCTATCTTAGTGATTACATCTTCAACCGTCATACATAACCATTGTTTTGGCGCTCTTTGCCCTAGTTGGCTTTGCGCCATAAACATCCAACCATCATCATTATTCTGCAAATCGTCAATATGAACAGGGTATACCAAAAAATTTCATCCATGTGTGCGAATTCCTCTCGTATAAGCTTTCCGCCTAACAGAAGAACGGCTGAAAAAATAAGATTAAACAAGTACGTGAAGAAGCCCTCCTCAAATAGCAACGTCTCTTCCAATACGTAAAGTCGCTGACTCCAACGACCAACCCATCTTTCATTCCTGCGTTATGGTTGTCCGTGACATTACCTAGTTTCAGCTGCATCCAATACAGGGTTGATCACCTCAGCGCGATGGTGTCACTATAATTTTCTTTGGTAAACAAAGCCCCGCAAACTCCATTCCTCATTCTCCCTTGCAGGCAAGACCAGGCTACATAATTACCGCTAGTGTCTAAGCTGCATCCATCACTGCCTTGGCTCGAGGTGGTGTCAACCTCAGTTGTGTGTATCTTCCTGACAAAGGCTCGTCTTACGCTCATAGCGTTCTAATTTCCTGAGTGGCTGCTCGTGATTAATCTTCTTGCATGGTGTCCAAACTTTCGAATTGCGGTGGTGGCGGCACCCGTGTCTCTGGGCACAAGCGCTAGTTTTTAACTCTCTGTTGGGACACAATATCCCGCCCATTTTGTAAGGTGTGAAGAGCCTCCTTTAAAGTTGGCGAGCGCTTAGCTCAAGGGTGGCTCCTCGACGGAAGGTGGTGCAAGCCAATCCCGCATTGTGAGAGCGCAGAGGGCGAGGGTCCATTGTTTTCTTCAAGTCACACTTGAAGCCGTGGCCACTGGCACACGCCGGACCATCGGTATGCTTTAGCGCGTGAAATACGGTGGTGTGCTGGGATAGTGAGTGTTACTCTAGTTAAGTATGTCGTTCAAACCAACGCAGAAAAATCTCTCTCTCTGCGCAGCGGCGATTGGAGGGAAATACACATCACAAAATATAATGATCGGGCCATCCTGGTGAGTGTATTCACGTAGGCTGCAAGTGTCCTTCGTATAAACTGAAATCGATCGATCAATCAATCAATCAATCAATCAATCAATCAATCAATCAATCAATCAATCAATCAATCAATCAATCAATCAATCAATCAATCAATCAATCAATCAATCAATCAATCAATCAATCAATCACTCAGCTATCTTTCTAAAATGGCAGCTTTTGAGGCCATCTTGGAAGATAATGCCACCGACATTGCAATACTAACCGAAACATGGCTCACTAATTGGATTACAGACGAAGAGCTACTACAGGATAACAAATCATGGCACGTGTACAGACTTGACCGGACCGGACGTAGGGGTGGTGGTGTCCTAATCTTTGTCAAAAGTGCTTTGCCTTCCTTCCATGTTAAAATTGACAGTAATCATGAAATTCTTAGCGTAAATATATAATTTCCTTCTAGTACAAACATACTTATAGCGTGTTACCGAGCTCTTGACTCTGATATCTCGTTTATTTATGACCTTCACTCCTTCATGCTTGACCTTTACTGTCGCTTTCCTCGTGCCAATTACTTCCTATGCGGCGACTTCAATTTCCCTGACATCGACTGGAATAACCTGTCCGCACCATCCCGTCATTCAAAAGGTTTTCTGGATTTCGTACTAGTGTTCAATTTCGCCCAAGCAGTCAATACGCGACACGTGGCATTAACACTCTTGATTTGGTTCTTTCTTCGAAACCTGATCTAATCCAATCGTTATCGTGC
The DNA here is from genome assembly GCA_013339765.2 of Haemaphysalis longicornis. Taxonomy (NCBI): domain Eukaryota; kingdom Metazoa; phylum Arthropoda; class Arachnida; order Ixodida; family Ixodidae; genus Haemaphysalis; species Haemaphysalis longicornis. Next base: position 139,373,282 of record CM023456.1, read on the forward strand.
ATAAATGGGCTAAGTGACCACACAACTATTTTGTTCGACATGCGCATTCCGATTCTTCGTTGATTACCCTCCATAAAGTATATTCTGGATTACAAGAAAGCAAACTTCACTGACATCAACGCCGATCTTGAAATCTTCTACACCTTTTTAAAAGTTTTCGCCCTTCAGAGGACAGTGAACAAAATTGGTTACTTACAAACATAAAATTCAACAGCTGGATCGAAAAGTATGTTCCATTTATTCCGTATTCGCGGCGATTCTATACAACCATGGTATTCTAATGCCTCAAAAAAACTTCGCAAAGGAAAGAAACGCCTCTTTCGATAGGCAAAGCGCCTCACTACTGCAGCCAAGTGGTCTAAATACTTCAAGTGCCTTCGTGATTACCCGCGTCTTCTGCGACGCTCTAAAGAAAACTTTTATCACCATGACATGTTAAACATTCTACACATTAACCTCCGTAAATTCGGGAATCGCCTAACTCCGAAAAACAACCACACACATACAATTTCTCTGTGACATTCCGACGGTTTGGAGGTACCGCAGGACCAACGATCTGACGTCATGTATACATATTTTCTTTCTGTTTTCATCCCGTGAAAATGACTTTGATAGCCCCCGCTTTCCCATTCAACATTTCTCCCAATGCTTCCGGTTTGTATCACTGCATCGAGAATCGCTAAACTTATAGAAAAACAAAAAATAATATCTTGTGCCCGGGAACCAGATAAAATCACAGCTAAATACTTAAAGGTACGCTAACGCTTCCCAGCAAAATATTAGAAATAATATTCACGCAAACGATACAAGACAGTACGATTTCACATTACTGGAAGCTAAGCAGCGTATCTCCAATATTTCAAGCGGGTAGTCGGTCCGATCCTTCAAATTATCTTCCAATTTCTTTAACTTCTATGCCTTTAAGCTGCTTGAGCACATAATCTAATCTAGCGTGGCAACCATCTTGAAAACAACTCCTTCTTTTTTAAAAATCAGCATAGCTTTCGCCCAGGTTGTTCCTGTGAAACACAGCTTTTTGAGTTTACGACGGGCCTCCACTTAAACCTCGACCCTTCATTTCAAACCCATGTCATCCTCCTCGATTTTTCTAAGGCGTTTGATCGCATTCGTCATCAACGACTTATGCTTAAACTTTCCTCCTTTTATCTTGACCCGCTCATACTGTCATGGATACAAGCCTTTCTCACTAATCGATCCCAATACACAGTCATCGATGGTCACCGTTACTCGAATACAAATGTAATATCTGGCGTACCTCGAGGCTCCGTCCTTGGCCCTCTCCTATTTGTCATTTTTATAATGACCTTCCCTCAAATGTTACATCTTCCATACGCCTTTTGCAGACGATTGTGTCATTTACCGCCGTATAGGGGGTGGTGGTGCTGATTTATTAACAAAGGAGGGAAGAGAAAAGGCCTGGGGTTATTGTTGAACTCAACGGGGAGTTCACCCTCATACGACCCAGTCTAGGGAAGGGGATTGGGGCTTCAAAGGATAGAAAGAGAGAAGGGGGAAGAGAAGAGCGGTAGGAGAGTGGGAGATAGTCTATATCGCGTTCGTTTAGTCCATGACTCGATGGCTATAAACGCAGCGCTAGTCCTGTTGTAACCAGGAAGTTGACTAGGTGCTGGAAGACCTCCCGTCGGATGGCGTCCGGTCCCGAGGGGAACAGGAAGTCTTCTAGCTTGTGGCTTGGGGCACCGAGTCGCTGGAGTTCGGCCCGGAGTTGTGCCCTTGCGGTGTCGTGCTGCGGGCAAGAGCACAGCAAGTGCTCTAGCGTCTCGGGCTCTGGGCAGTCGGCGCAGGTGGGGGATGCTCGGCGGCCTTGGTGGTGCAAGCGCGCTCCCACGTTGCAGCAATTGAGCCGCAGGCGAAGAAGGAGCGACCGGGCGTCTCTGCTAATGCGTCCGGGCAAGACCCGTGGGGCCTGGCCACTGACTACTCGGGCATCTGGATGCATGGCCTCCACCACTCGTGCCAGGATAGTCCTTGCAGCGTCAAATGACACCACATCCCGGGAGGCTGGAACCCCTGCCTGGCGAGCAGCACCTTTGGCCAAGGCGTCTGCAACCTCGTTGCCCGTGATGTTCACGTGCGATGGCAGCCAGTGAAGTCGCAGTGGACACCCCTGCGCTTCCACCGCATGAAGCTTGGCCGCCAGCGACCGCTCAACGTAGCCGCTAGAGCTGGGGCTGGTCGGCGGCACGCAGACGGAGGAGGGCAGACCGTGAGTCAGTCAGGATGATGGCCCCCCGGGCCTGGGTGCCCTGCTTGAGAAAAAATCTGCAGCCAAGTGGAGTCCAGCCAGCTCTGCGTGGGTGGATGAGGCAGGGAAGGGCAGGCTGCACACCTGGCTGGTGCCGAGTTCTAGGGCCGTGCAGGCGGCTCCGGCTCTGCCCATCGACTGTTGTACAGATCCATCCGTGTACATTTGCAGATGTCCGGCAGCGCCCCGGCCCCCTTGCACCCGGGGGAGCCACCTTTTTGGGGTGGACGGGGCCTGGGGGTGGGTCGACCTCTTACTACGGCCCCCGGGGTTGTGGTGACAATGCGTAGAGCCTGCCCCGTGCCTGGGGGGGTGGTGGCTCCAGGCGTGGCCGCTGCGGCAACGCGATGTGGCTCTCGTACGTACGGAGCAGCATGCCCATCCGAGAGTTGGGCCGGCTGCGGTAGCGCTAAGGAGTGCCACGCCGTCGGTGTGCCCTGCAGGCGGTGGATGTGGTGGAGACCCACCTGCAGGGCCCGCATCGGGAAGGGCCCAGAAGCCTGCCTCCGTGTATGTCGCCGCCACCGGAGATGTGCTCGGAAGGCCCAAGCAGAGGCGGATAGCCCGGCGCTGATCCACCTCCAGCTCCTCCCACCGGCGCGGCTTGAGTTGCACTAAAGGCAGAGCATAGAGGACGGCGGACGATGCCATCCCGTGGAACACCTTCAGGGCCACGGTGTGTGTGAGCCCTGTCCACGCGCCAGCAACCTCCGCACGCCCTGGTGGACCCTCGTTGTGCGTTTCCGAAGCGCCTTCACCGCAGGTAGCCAGGACAACTGGCAGTCGACCAGGAGCCCCAGATACTTGGCGCTAGTGCACCACGGAAGAGTCTGACCGTTCAAGGTGAGCGGCGGTGTCGTCTTGCGTGCTCTGTAGCCCCTCGAGTGGAAGATCATGGCCTGCGTTTTCGTCTCGGACAGCTGCAGGCCACGGCTTGTCAGGAAGGCGGCGACTGCCCACAGCACCCCCTGGAGACACGCCTTCCCCTTGGAGAGTAGCCTCGTTGGTCCGTGCGCCCAGATGGCGATGTCGTCAGCATAGACTGCCATCCCCACTGGAAATGCAAGCCCAGCTGGGATGCAGTCCGGGAGTGGAGCCAGGACGAGGTTGAAAAGGAATGGGCTGAGCACACTCCCCGGGGGAAACCCCCCGAGCTGACATCTCTTGGGCTGCTCGTTGCTCGGCCCACCCTGACTCGTAGGGTCCGGTTAGTCAGGAACGCCCTCACGTATCTTCGGAGGTGCCCCGAAACGCCCATGCTGTCCAGGGCGTCCAGGATGGCCGTGTGGGGGACGGAGTCGAAGGCCGACTTCATGTCCAGCAGGAGCAAGAAGGCCACCTCCTTGTCGTGGCGGGCCTGCTCCAGCATAGACACCACATCTCCCAGGGAGTCAGCCGTGCAGCGGTGGCGCCTGAAGCCGCTTTGCTGCTCCTTGAAGACGCCCCGACGATCAGCAATCCACTGGAGGCGGGCCAGGATCGTGTTCTCCATCAGCTTTCCCGCCGCGGACGTCAGGGAGACCGGCCGGTACGATGAAAGGCTCGGTGGGCGGCCTACCGACCTTCAGCATCGGCCTGACTAGGGCCACCCGCCAAGTAGGTGGAAGGCTGCCCTCCCTCCACACCTGGTTGAAGAGCTGTAGCAGCGGCTGCAGCTGGGTGATGTCCAGGTTCCGGAGCATTTGGTATGTCACCCCGTCAATACCAGGGGCGCTTCGCCGCTTGGGGCATCGATCCAGGGCGGCCCGCAGTTCCCAGAGTGTGATGTCACCACTGCAAATGGCCACCACTTGCGGGTCCCGGGGAGCCACCGGAAACACGTGCACCTGGACTTCAGCGGCGGGTAGAGCCGGGGTGAACTGGTCGGCTAGCCGCTCTGCCAAGGCCTCCTCAGTGATGCGCAAGGAAATGGCGGAGGCCAGCAGGGGGTGCCGGTTGGTGACGGAAGGCTGGAGAAGGGCCCGGAAGACTCTCCAAGCTTTGGCCGGACCCCTACGTGAGTCCTGGAGGAGCAGAGCGACTCCCAGCCTGCCTCCGCCGCTGCTTGGCTCTCCTCCTGCACTGTGCATCCACCCGTCGGTACGCCCTCCAGTCTTTCCCAAAGCCTGCTCCGGATGGCCCGCCGTTGCAGCTGGTTGCGCCTGGCCCGGAGTCTCAGGAGCTCCAGGTCCGGTAGTGCCGTGTAGAGGGGTACCTCCCCCCCCAATGTCGCCTTGTTGGCGCTCTGCACGACAGCTGCCAGGAAATCGGGCTCTGGGTCCTCCAGACGCTCTGCCATCTCCTTGCGGTAGGGGGTCCAGTTGGTAACGGCGTAGAAACCCCGGTGTCTGCCCCCCTGCGATCGCCCCTGGGGGTGACCAGGTTTGGGGGAGTGGTCAGATCCCCAGGTGCTGGTGGCGGTTTCCCAGGTGTAGGCACACCGCTGGGACACCAGTGTGACGTCAATGTGAGACACTGGACCGTGCCCAAGGGACCAGGGCGGGTGAAGGTGGGGCTGCCTGTGTTGGCCACGAGCAGGCCGCAGGCTGTGGTAGCATCGAGTAACTCTCGTCCCCTGCGGGTGGTGCGGGGGCTGCCCCAGGCTGAGTTTGTGCGCGTTAAAATCTCCGCACACGACAACGTCCGGGGCCCCGGTGGGCCCGCAGCCGTCCCACTGCTGTGGCATCCCAGGGCCGCGTTGGACGGACGTAGACGCTGGCCACAGTGGTGTCCGTGGACCCCATGCGCACTGTGACAGCGGCACATTCCATGGGGCCATCCACGATCGAGTCCAGGTTCACTGGAGCACTGTTGAGCACAGCCCTAACGTAGACAGCTGCCTGGGACTTGCCTGGTGGGTGGCTGGCGTCTTGGCACGGATGGCTGGTGCAAGGGGCGCAGGCTGCAGCTGGTTGTGCTGGCGTGGCACACGTACCCCGGAAGCGGCAGGGCGCTGCCACAGACGTTGGTCTCCTGCAGCGCCAGTACATGGGAAGGGTCCCGCAGCAGCTGCTCTGCCAATTCCGCGTGGCGAGGTCCCAAGTGGTTGCAGTTCCACTGCAAGATGCGTGGCCACTGGCCGGTCCTACAGGGTCTGTTAGCCATGCTTGGGGGGGGGGCAGGGTGGGGGGGCCAGGGGGGGGCCTCGGGGGCAGGTCCCACCCCGGCTGTGCACCAGGGCAAGAAGGATGGGCACCAACTGGTCCTGACCGGTTGCGGTTGAAACTGCAGGCAGCTGCTCCACCCTGTTTGTGCGGACGGCTGGGCAGGTGGGCGCCCGGCTGGCTTGCGTGGCTGCTGTTGGCGTCCCTGGGTAGCTGGAGGGGCTGCTGCTGGCGTCCCCGGGTGGCAGGACGCTGCTGCAGCTGGCGGCTGGCCTGCTGCTGGCTAGAACGTCGCCTGGCCATCTCCGCGTAGCTTGGTGGCTGTTCAGTGCGGACTGACGCTGCGGCCGCATATGTTGTAGCTGTGATCAACTTGCCCTCCAAATGATTTAAACGTAATTGTAAATTGGTGTTCTTTATGGATGATGCAACTTAATATTTCTAAATTTAAATATATGCAAGTTTCCCGTAAGCGTTCTAACACAAATTATACTTATTGCCTGCAGTCTAACCTTCTCGCTCTAGCAGAATCGTACCGATACCTGGGTGTACTCATCAACAGCAAACTAACATGGACTGACCATATCGCACAGCTTACGGCCGATGCCTCCAAAACATTACGTTTCATCAGAAGGTCCCTGCCCTGCTCACCGGCTTCAGTTCGTAAACTCGCCTGCGAAACCTACGTCTGCAGTAAACTTGAATATGTTTCTCCAAATTGGAATCCACACCAATCCTATTTAATAGACGCCCTTGAAGCCATTCATAATCGTGCGGCTCGATTCATGACCTGCCAATACAATTTCCGCACAAGTGTTACTACTATTATCACTGTCTCTCAACACCCTGGATCTTAGACGAAAAATAGCACGCCTTTGTTTATTTCACAAACTGTATTTCAATTTTGCTTACTTACATGGCTCCCTGTTTCTTCCACCAATTCGAACTTCGCGCCGTCTCTTTAAATATTTGAGTGTCCCAAATTTAACAGGTTCAACTAACGCTTTTAACAAAACAGGGAGCCATGTAAGTGAGCAAAATTGTAATTGGAATCGGCTTCCAAATTGGATTGGAATCGGCTTCCAAATGCAATAGCCAATGAGCGTAATAATCTAAAGTTTAAAACCTTACTCGAAAGTCATTTGTCATCCACACCGTCGTAATTTCTGTGTGCAACCAGTTGTTTTTTTTACATTTCTATGCCAGTTTGAATCCTGCTATTAGTTGTATAACGAGTTCTGTTAATATTATTGTCCTTTAATTCCAAGTTTTGACTTGTATCCTACTTACGTTCTTGGCCTGCAATGACCTTTGTGTATGCTTGTTCGACCCCCCTCCCTTATGTAATACCCCGTCAGGGGCCCTTAAGGGTATATAAATGATGAATGATCAATCAATCAATCAATCAATCAATCAATCAATCAATCAATCAATCAATCAATCAATCAATCAATCAATCAATCAATTCCCCAGGTTTTCCGGGTGTCTATAAAAATAGCGCCAAAACAGTACGAAAGAACACAAGTACGACGCGTGGGCGGTAACTTCCAACTAAAACTCCTTCTACAGCAAAACCGCCTCAATTGATATTTCACGGGACCAAAGAAAATGTTCCAATTAACGGACTGTCCGAATTATTGGGGGCAGAATTCGCGGGCTTTTACAGTACTTGTAAAAGCCTTTCAGGGGCCTTTGAAATAACTGCCTATCGTATAGCCAATTGACTATCGATCAGGTATGCTTAATGCTTACTAGTAAGCATACAATTGTCAATTGAACGTTGCTCCGTAGCACACGCACTCAATACGTTTCATCAACACGCCCACATTACGCTCCTGCCGTCCGGGGCTTCAGGCTTTTTCCATTTAGAATTTTCATCGGTGGCTGCACCGTGCTCATTTTTCGTTCGTTCGATTGAGAGCTTCTCACAGCAGGTGGTTCCAAAGCTGGATGAAAAGAGTTCTTTTATTTTGACTGTTCTTCGGAGAGCTTTCATCTAACAAAACGTAAAAGTATTCGCCCATGGACTCAGTACAGATAAATCACCAGCGAAGCTGCACTGTGCGGCCGGTGTTTACCTGTGCGTTACTCCTAATGGTTCATTAAATACTTTTTGGTTCTGTGCTGTATGTTTTTGGTATTCTCTACACGAGGTCACACACACACAGAGTTAACTTGGGATTATGAGAGTGTTTTGTTTGCTCCCTCTGATGCTCCGTTTCCACTTCCCAGTGTCGGCTGATTCGAGAGTGTAGCTGCGTCTTCAATGAAGCACGCCAATATCGCTGCCCTTACATCTAACTTTTCTCCATTTTTTTTATTTTCGCGCATGCGCATGTGGGAGGAGTTTTCCCCGTACACGGGCACACGGGATTTGTTTTCACCTAGTCATATAAAGCTTCGGTTTAAACCAATTCTTGGCAGGAAACTTTCTGCATTACATTATGCGTCTCCTTCTATATGGCTGGTATAGAAACAACAAGTTCAGGCTATCGAATACCGAGTATAGTTCCTCGCCGGGATTTGTTGCGCCTGACCGTGTAAGCGCGGAAATGTAGGAGTTCAGCATTGTTGTATATCTACTATTTAAGGACGACCGACGTTACTTAGTTTTTTTCTATTCTTTAGGCAGCGCTACCCTACAACAGATAGCACAGCTTCAAGGGAACGAAAACTTTTTTTTTTTTGCGACTGAACCCGTCTCTGAGATCAATCACAACAATTCGCTGGTTTTCGAAATGAATCTCCAAATGTATGCTCCGGCGCACTCTTACACACACGTCAACCTGCCGAAGACTGTGGACTGTGCTTGCTGTACTTGTTGATTGATAGCAAGGACAGTGCATGAAATCTGAATACGAATAACTTCAGCAGGTATAATTTACTGTCTACGCAATTGGAGCCCTCCGAACATGTGAACGCGGTTGGTAAAACTTTTCGTAGGGGCTGGGCGTCAGCGGTCCATACAGTATATATCTTCATTTTATTTTACTTTTTTATTACATATTGCGCACCATTGAAGGTCCATGGAGGGTGGGTGTTGACATATTAATCAAAGCAAGTACAATTCTAAAATGAATACAGTGAAACAAAGCAACAAACATCACTGAGACCGATATATGCTATCTGCAAGTGAATTCCATTCACCTATTGTGCGAGGGACGAAAGAGAATTTAAATGGGTCTGTTCTAGCAAATACGGTGTTAGGGAATGAGAGAGGGTGATGGCCCGTTTGTCGAGTCGTTGAAGGGGACAGATACAGAGGGACGTCAATGGTCACTTGCTTGTTAACAAGTCCAGCGAAAAAATGCAGGCGGAATGTTTCCCCTTATACTTGAAGAGGTGGAATATTGTCAGAGGGAGAATTTAGTGGGGAAAATTTAGTGGGGAAAATTTAGAGAAAAAAATCTAACGGCGTTCCTTGGAATGCTTTGAAGTTTTGTAATGTTAAAATCGGCGAATAGGCCCCATACGGTGCAGGCGTTTTCAAGTTTAGGTCAGATAACGGAGAGATAGCAAAGTAAGTTTACATTTACGGGTGTTTTACAGAGTTTGTGCCTCAAGAAGCAGAGTTCGCGTAGAGCAGAGGAGCAAATGTTGTAGATATGTAAATTTCAGGATAGATTGTTAATTATTACACCGAAATACCTACGGTTGGTGACCTGTTTCAAAGGAGAAATCGGTGTGTATGTGAAAAGAACGGGCATTTTTACGAGTTATGCGAAGGAAAACGAATTTTTCATTATTAAGCACCCATGCCCCACTCCCTGCACCACTCATTATTGTTATTAAGGCTTGTTGGAAGCGCATCTTGATCGTTGACACAGGAGATACTCTTCAGCAAAACGCAGTCATCCGCGAATAATCGAATACTTACACCTAGGTACCACGACAGACACAATATCATTAATACATAATAACAAAATAGATGGTCCTAGTACACTTCTTTGGGGTACACTTGAAGTTACTGGAACTTCATTACGCAAGCACTGTCGCTACGGAATGAAGTCGAGTGAAGACTAACCTGCGGAAATTAGGTAGGGGCTGCTGAGCGTCATTGCACTGGCGGGGCTGCTGTGCCCACAAAGTTCCAAATTCTGTGGTGCCTCCTTTGTAGTTGTCGCGGACGCGGATGCTGACCTGACGTCATGGTGGTCATGTGCCGCTTGATTGATTTGTCGCCTGGGGAGTTCCAATCCGGGAAGATGATGACGGGCAGTGCGCGCTGATACACACACACACACACATAAGTATATATAAATAAACACACACACACACACACACACACATATATATATATATATATATATATATATATATATATATATATATATATATATATATATATATATATATATATATACAGAAAGAAATGCCGGCAGTCTACAACGCCAAAGAAGGCATAGGGGAAGGTTAGACAATTTTTTACCGTTAGTGACGTTACATTATTATTAATTTTTTTTATTAATTACGCGAGAAAGAAAGAAAGAAAAACACGCGCCCAGAGTGGGGACCGAACCCATGCCTTTCGATTAGATCTCGAATGCCTTACCAATTCGGCTATCTGGGCGACTGTGTTCTGCTTCACTTTCTGGGGTATTTATATTTACTACAACTGTATCTGACGCTTGAGGGTGGTAGCCAGCGCCACTCAGACTACACGGGGAGAAGGGGACCTTCTTTTTCAACCCCCGGGGCGTGACGCGAACGTCTACAGCCGGTCATGAGCGGTCAACTGGCGGGAAACCCTCTTATGCTACCTTGGCATCAAGGCTGCCAGAACCGAGGCCCTCGCTAAGCTTTCGCGCGATAATAGGGTTTGGAAATGAGGGGCTCGTTAGGAAATACAGAAAGAAATGCCGGCAGTCTACAACGCCAAAGAAGGCATAGGGGAAGGTTAGACAATTTTTTTACCGTTAGTGACGTTACATTATTATTAATTTTTTTTTATTAATTACGTGAGAAAGAAAGAAAGAAAAACACGCGCCCAGAGTGGGGACCGAACCCACGCCTTTCGATTAGATCGCAAATGCCTTACCAATTCGGCTATCTGGGCGACTGTGTTCTGCTTCACTTTCTGGGGTATTTATATTTACTACAACTGTATCTGACGCTTGAGAGTGGTAGCCAGCGCCACTCAGACTACACGGGGAGAAGGGGACCTTCTTGAAAAAGAACCCCTTCTCCCCGTGTAGTCTGAGTGGCGCTGGCTACCACCCTCAAGCGTCAGATATAGTTGTAGTAAATATAAATACCCCAGAAAGTGAAGCAGAACACAGTCGCCCAGATAGCCGAATTGGTTAGGCATTCGAGATCTAATCGAAAGGCGTGGGTTCGGTCCCCACTCTGGGCGCGTGTTTTTCTTTCTTTCTGTCTCACGTAATTAATAAAAAAAAAAATAATAATGTAACGTCGCTAACCGTAAAAAAATTGTGTAACCTTCCCCTATGCCTTCTTTGGCGTTGTAGACTGCCGGCATTTCTTTCTGTATTTCCTAACGAGCCGCTCATTTCCAAACCCTATATATATATATATATATATATATATATATATATATATATATATATATATATATATATATATATATATATATATATATATATATAGTATAAGTAAAGAGTCGGAAACACAGCAAGAACAATAACAAACAAGGTTTACTTACGTAGCGCAAATGGGACTTGCCTTCAGCAGAGTACAGTTTACAATCATGTAACTGTAACTGTACTCTGATGAAGGCAAGTCCCATTGCCGCTACGTAAGTAAACCTTGTTTGTTATTGTTCTTGCTGTGTATCCGACTCTTTACTTAAACTATTTCTTGCGCTTTGTGAGTTTTATCTTTTTCTATTATTTAATATATATATATAATATATATATATATATATATATATATATATATATATATATATTATAACGAAGGAAATGAGACATGTCCAAAGAGGAATGGTTTTAGTGTTTCGACCGGAGACCAGCCTTCGCCGAATGACAGTAGCGACGGTTGTTGTACAGTATCTAAAGGCGTTCGTTCTGATTACAGAAACCACGTGACAACATAAATAACAAGACAAAAAGAAAACAAACATCATATAGAGACTCGACACGTCAAGCTTTCCACCGCTCCGTAGACAAGCCCGTCGATGTTTGTGGTGATTATGTAGGGCTTGTTTTGGATGATGAGAATCTCCATGGGTAAGTTGGCGAATTCGGTGTGTGAAACTTTAGCCACCTTGGCCGTCGCCTTCTGCAGAGCTTCTTGTGTCGCGTACCCCCGGTACGTGTCTTGAGCTCGCAGGCGACGAACGACAACCTCTTCTACTTGCTCTCCTCCTTGTTGGATAGCAACCAACGCGTTGAAGGTTTTGACCTACTTCGGCCAATATTTGGTTGGCCAATCCCTAGGGGGATCCTGCCACAATCATCATCATTCCGACGTTCATGGCAGTAACGAGGAACGGGACAGGGCCCGAGCAAGAGTCTTGAGCTCGCAGGCGACAAACGACAACCCCTTCTTCTTGCTCTCCTCCTTGTTGGGTAGCAACGTTATGTCGCGCACCGGTACATGTCTTGAGCTTGCAGGTGACGAACGACCACCCCTTCTTCTCCCTCTCCTAATTGTTAGGTAGCAACGAACGCGTTGAACGTTTTGACCTCTTTGGTGAATGTTTGGTTGGCCAATCCTTAGGGGGATCCTGCCACAATCATCGTCGTTGTTGCGTGTGCACCAGCAACGAGGGACGGGACAGGGCCCGAGCAGGAGTAGCTTCGCCCCTAAAAGACGCAATCAATGTGCGATACAGTGTCGGGGCCCCGTTTTACAGATATCTAACTAGAAGAAATCTATTGATATCTGCGACATGTAAGGAAAACTTGGCTTTGCCGCAAAGCGTTTTAGCAAACGCCACCACCGACAACGCAAAACAGCCTATACAAGCTTCATCATCATCAGGAGCAGCAGTCCCCTGCAGGACGAAGGCCTTTTACAGTGGTGTCCAGCAGCCCCCCTGTCCTGGACAGTTCGAGTCCTTTCCCTGCCTCCGAAATCGCTTATTTTGTCCCTCTACTCTCCATCGAGGTATTTACCTGCCGCTTCTTCTTTTCAAGCTTCCCTACAAGAGAAACATCAAAACTACGGGGGATAGGAGGGCGTCGAATGGGGTTGCGAGAAAACGGGTGCGAGGTAGTTGATGGATACCCGCCGTGGTGGCTCCATGGCTAAGGCGTTGTGCTGCTGAGCACAAGGACGCGGGATCGATGCCCGGCTGCGGCGGCCCCTTTTATGAACGAGGCGAAAAGCAAAAACGCCTGTGTGTACGAGATTTCGACACACGATAAAGATTCCCAGGTGTTGAAAATTGAATCCGGAGCCCCCCATTACGGTGCAGCCTCATCGCCTGCGTTGCGTCGGCGCGTAAACCTACACAACCAATCTGTAGCGACACAATCGCCATCGTCCCCATCATCACCACGATCATCATCAGCGCTATGGTACTGGCTCGTGAGAAGTTCCACGGGACACAGATGGAACGTCGAGTAAGCAGCTGGGCAGCCGTTCGTTCTGGCCGGGCCTACGCAACTTAAATAAATGTAGGGGAGCCACATCGCTCCAACCAAGCCCCGAGCCCCTGGCTCGCTTTACTAGAAGTGGTGACCTGGCAGTTGCAGTCGGTTACCCGGCCAGCGGCACATGACACGGCGACGTGGGGGGACCCTGCCAATACCGGCGTTCGAGCCACTCTACCTCAGAGACTGGTTCTTCCAAGTTCGAGGCTGCCGTCTGGCTGAACCACGTCAGCATACAACCTCTGAAGCGCTCCGTCCTCTGGGAGACGCTTCCGCTGGACGTCCGCTGTGTCCTCGTGCTACCACCGCCCAGCGCCACCCCCTACGATGACCTTCGCGCTGCCGTGATCGCGCACTACCGTCTCACGGACGACCTGGTTCGGCCTGCAGCGGAAGATGTACACGCACCCTTTGCCAACGCTTCGCCGCTGCACGCAGCTGCGCCACCGCCATCGTCCGCGGCCTCTAGTGTCGGCCCCATAGACAACATCTCCATCGCGGCAGCTAAACCTACAACGACAAGACGTACAGCCGACCTTCGGGCTGCTGTTCTCGAGCACTACGCATATCGAGACTACCCACCGCCGCCTGCAGCACACGAGGTACCCGCATGGCTTGCACAGGCTATGCCGCCACACACGGTACCCTTCATGCCACCCTCTATAACCAACGCCGACACCCTGCTGTCCATTTCCAGCGCGGCAGCCGCACCTTCAACGAGAGGACTGGAGCCCAACGAGATCACGGGCGCCCGCCAACCACCACCCGCCTCGCGCGCTGCTATCACCCTACTCCCAGGCACCGGTTAGCCACCCACTACCGTGGCGGCGACCCCCCTTCCGCCTCAGTCGCCTACACAACCGTCCTGCACAGCCGCTGTAGACTCCAAGGGAGTTTCACCTCGAGCGGCACATTCGCTGGCCTTCACAGGCACCGCGACCTCGAGCGGCGTCGAGATAGAATTAACCCCAGCACCGTCAACCACAAAAGTTGGTTTCTCCACCCCAAGGGTCACCTGCCGGGCAAGAAACTGCCTCCGTTTTATCACCTATACGCTACTGTAGTCTTCCGGGTTTTGACACGCTACTGACGCCAAAACGTGCCAATTCCTGTGGTCCTAACGCTCACATCAAGGACGACGTGATCGGCACCTCTCAAGTCCCAGCGTTCACGCCAGTCCTCAGCCCACCCGAATGCATCGTAGACACGGAAGTCGTGGATGAATCGACGGGACTAGGGCTTGACACAAGTACTGGTCCTTCCAAAGTCGAGCCGTCTCAGCATTTGAACCCACGTGCAAAAGACGTAATTTTCGAGGGCTCGGGTATACATTTGACAGACATCCTTGCTCTACCGGCGTCGATGTCGCAGGCGGCTTCGTAAGCGACGCCACAAGCCCTTCTCGACCGTACGTCTTGCCTCGTCAGCACTTCAACGACGTCCACCACCCGTTGATAAGCGGCGACCTCGCCATTACAATCAGGCGAAAACGCCGATGTGGCGTTCCGTTTTCCTCCAACCGTCAAGCTCACCAACAGCGCCATCGAACTGAGCCACAATCGCCGTCCCAGACCCGACATATGCGTGCTGGCTCTCTAGGCTGCCACAACCTCTGGGCAAGCTTATACGCTTGACCATGTGCAACGGCCTATTTGCACGGCCAAGCGACCAGATTTCGTCGATCTTACCTCTGACCCAACGCAAGTCACGCTTGCACCACGCTACTCGTCCCATGCTGGTACATTCCCAGTCAAGGCCACAGGACGGCTTCCTATTCACCTGACGCTCTCACGGAACTGAACAGGACCGTGCAGCTGGGCCGTAGCTCGTCTTCACCGCTCCCACTTCTGGCCGGGACTACGCTCTTCAAATAAATGTAGGAAGCCGTATCCGCCACACCAACCGAGTCTGCTTTCCTGAAAATCCAGCTGGTGGCTTGATGGGGAATGGTCGGCTTTTACCCATCAGGTGTTCGCTTGGTACGGATTCGCTGATCGTGGTTCTGACCATAGCCCAATATTTCCAGGCAAACTGAATTGAGAAAGCACTTCGTTTGTGCGAGATTTTGGCGCAGTAGGGAGCTGTAGAGATAGTGGAAAATGGTCCCTCCTTTAAAGCCAGGCTCACTGCTTAGATTACGTGTTAGACATGATAACATAGCGAATAATTTTATCATAAAATTATAAACATACGAAAATTATATTAGCTCCAACTCTTTGCGAAACATTGAATAGACTTTCACCATCTTTAAATTTAGATTACCAATCTAGACATCAGCCACAATGGTTAGAATATTTTCTAAATTCATTAAAACGTCCTTTTCAATTCCTAAGGAAAACGCCAATGTTTCCATATTACAGTGCATTTGATTCCACCTCCCTTCTACTTGGTCCTCTTTTTTTTTGCCTTGTCTCTTTTTTGTTGGAAGTTTCTCTGGAACAGCACTCAGAGTATCTGAGACCAAGATTGGACCTAAGGTCTCATGACATGCGGCATCAAGAGTGTGGTGCCTATAGGGCATACCGCAAACGTGTGAGGGCCAGTCTTATTTTGGCTGGGCAAGCGGGTGCTGGAACTTGCCGAGGCCGAAACAGCGTGGCAACTTTTGCAAGGGCTAGAATAGTTCATCACCGCCCACCATCATGGTCTGGAAATAGGGCATGTGTGCAGAGCCCTTCCTCCATTCTTTCTTAGGTGGCGTTTGTCGATCTGCCAGGATAGGCTAGCAAAGAGTCCCAAGAGTGAATTCACTGTCGTTGAACCTTCAGCCAGCTTAGGTAGTAAAAAATTAATGTAAAAAACACGTGCTCCATTATGGTATAATGGTCTCTTGCATTCAAGTCGTGAAGAAACTAAAGGACAGAGAAAGATTGGCATATTTGCATGCATACATGTACTGGAGTTGAGGGGTCTATATATTGGTTGCATGCACCACGGTGGTTACGGCATGGCACTGCATTTATTCGTAGACGTCAAAATAATACCGCAGAGTATTCTCGCTGATATTTTAGACATTGAATTACTTCGCCCTGAAAATCTACGAGGCACCTTAGAAGTACCATGACACCGCCTCCATGTTCTGCAAAATTTGAAAACCACTGGGCCATGTTTATTTCTCAGCACTGTCGCAGTCTGCTGCACAAACTTGGTGGACTGGTGTTTCGCGGAAAATGCCTTACAGGATTTGTAGCTACTATCGACGACACAGCGCGCCGACCAGATAAATGCAGACACAGCACCCTGTTTATGCTGCCCTCTAAAGGACATAGCTTAGCTTGCTCACGACCTCCTCTACAAAACTGAAGGAAGTTCCCACTAACGGGGGGAGACCTGAAGGTAGCGAAGCTGTAAGCAACCTTCACGACCATCACAAAGGTTTAAGTCCACGATTGCAGCCCATTTGCTCCTGCTTCGCTGTCGCAATGACTTTTGCTGTGTCATTTTGCTCTAAGTTTGAGATTCTTCTATTTTTAAAGGCGATAGTCTTTCTTCTGCCATTTAAACTTGAAAATTTTGGTCTGTCTGTCTGTCTGTCTGTCTGTCTGTCTGTCTCTGTCTGTCTGTCCTATGTCTGTAACTGGATTCAGCCACCCGGCAAAAGTGAAACATAAGTTGCTCAATAGGTTTATATATCCACAGCCAAAACTAAACGTCTAAATCCGGTGGCAACGTTCATACTTGTAGACATTGTTGAACAGAAAACATTACGCACACGGGAGGCAGAAAATCAATAGATAAGTGATAATTGCAGTCTTACTTTATAAAGAATTTATAGATGTTTGATTTTCAAATGAACTTTCGTCGACGTTTGCAACGAAAGGAGCAGATACACGGCCAAAGTTTTTTTTGAAGTCATATTCATTGGACACCACCTTGGAGAAACGTATGCTATGATGTGTCTTCCTCGTTCCGAGTAAGTGTTGCCACGGTTACGGCAAACGCTGGGGTCTTTCTCGTTCGCTGCAAGTGCTGCCACGATTACGGCGAGCTCTGGAGTTTTGTTTTGGCTGACCTTGGCCAATAGCATTAAGTGGGTATGCTAGGCTTGGTAAACGTGCGCCCAGGACGCTGGGCCGTCTCCACGAGTGACGTACACAGGAGCGCTCGGCATTTCGTTGGCTTTTAAACTCCAGGTTGGTCGGTGCTATCTTGGCCAATCTGCCTAAGTAGGGATGCTTGGTTTGACAAACGTTCGTAGGGGACGCTGGGCGGTCGTCGCGACGCACGTACACATGAACGCTATGCATTTTCTTGGTTTTGTGAACTGTCGGGTGGCCGCCGCATGCGTGCGATCTGCAATTCCTTCGTATTTTTAACTCCGGGCACGAAAATTACGATTTGATAAAGAGCTTCGCTCTTAATAATAAAGGGGGCAAAAAGATATAGTCTGCAAGCACAAGAGCTCGCGAAAACTCGAAAGTGTGTCAGGGTCTCGTGGCTCCTAAAATCATTTACGTCGTGCTTGTGGAATAAAGGAAAGCCTTCAATAATGCGCCCAGGTAAACTCCACCCTGAGAGATAATACACTTTCTTGTGTTCAATGGCCGACATAGTTAGGGGCATCCTTTGAAGACCCGCTAGCTGTGGGAGCCGGGGCAGCACACCATCGTCATGAAATGGATCGCGAGATAGAATAACGCCCTTTAGTGGAACTCAAACAAGTACGTCGCTCTACAAATATGCGCTTCCGGGCGCTGTGTTTGCACGGCATAGAGCGGAACCTAGCTCGTACCGTCATTAAACTATGACGACTGTAATGCCTACGAGGGCGTCTCAAACGCATGCTCCTTCTTCAGTGATCATAATATAGCAATCACGTTTATCTGGCACAGTTCAGCCAATAATCCCAGACTTTTTTAGGCATTTGTCCTTTTAGGCTCGCATCAGACTAGCCCAATCCTTTTTGTAGTGGCCTTTACCTTCTCCATTTATATGAAACACGCTCATAGATATTTGCATCATCCGAACACCACACAGAATCAGCCAACCTGCAAAACAAGAGAAGGACTGTCAGCTATGTTTTTTGCAAAGAAGGACTGTCAGCTTTTCGGCCATGATATTTCCCACAATTAATAACAAAAACCCACACACCCACGGAAAGCGTATGAATGTAGAACAACGAATCGAAAGAGAAAAAAAGAGGTGTGGACGTCCCAGCACACTTTTGTACGCCCACTGTCGTCTGCACACGCAAGTACACGTGCCCAAATAGGAAAGCAAGCTGGGAGTGCCGATAAGGAGAAGTCAGGCCATAAAGGACGGTAGCATACCGAAAGACAGTTTGCTATTGGGCCACAGCCTGGGGACACGTTCAAGCTGTAAAAGATGAAGCAAGTTCCTTCTTCTTTGGGGGGGGGGGGGGGTGGCACAAGTTGGGCGTGGAAATCATTGCTCGCTGTTTGCGTAGGCCACCACGTATCTGGGAATCCTTGAGCTTTTATCGCCTGTCTGGTTCTTTTCTCTCCGTTGGGGTTCTCCCTCGGGAGCATCCGCAGAGCTGCAAGGCAAGAAATACTAACTGTACACAGGGCGAATCTGTCCCTCTCCCTCGTCGTCCCGACATGAGGCCGATTTGCTTCGAGTCCTCAGCAAACAATGAAAGGAGCTCGTTATGTTTGCCTTTGGTGTGTTTTCTACTCTTATGTTTCTTTTATTGGGAATGGGGCTGATGCTCGCGCCCTCCGCTTTTTGTCATCGCCAAAACTGCCTTCACGGGATTTGCTGGGGCATGACACCGAGACAAGACAAAACACTACGATAGCTATAACTACACAAGCTGTTTTTTTAGTGTAGCAAAAAATGACAAAGCAGATAGGTCGAAGCAGTCGACAATTTAACTCAGCTCAACGGACATGACGGCAACAAAGAAATCACTTCTTAGTCGAATTCATAGCTAATTAACGATTGTATTTGGACTAACTTTCTAGTTAATCTGAACTGATTCTTGGGCTTCCAACGCACCAAGCGCGAAGTAAAATGGAATAAAAAAAGGTTTCGTGTGCCACGGAACAAATCTTTGACCTCCGCGCCCTCTTTCGAAGCAAGAAAGACCGTAAAAATGGCCGTGAAGAGAAAATACAAGTTTGGTTCAATACAAATACTGCTTTGTGCCGATCAGTATGATACCGATTTTATCGCAAACTTCAAAAAAATAATGTAGATATCACATAAAACACGGGCAAGCAGCGGCGCATCCCTGGCTAATTTTTGGAAACTTTTATATTGCGTCACAGAATCTCCTTCGTGTGGTTGGCTACCGCCGAACTTACCACCGCTAAGACACCTGACTGGGGCCTCTAACGGCGCTTGATTACATCTCTTGAATTCCAAAGTGAGGTCAACGCCCTGAAAATAGTGCTTTAGTGCAGTCCCGTAACACGTCACTATGGCGCGAAATTTCCAGTTTAACTACATCTGGCGTTTTTTTGGGGGGATAAAAAATGTCTTCCGTGGTTGGAACGGAGCTGAATGAGGTTCTGCAGCCTAGCTCTTTCAAATTAAACAAAGTTGTACTTCTCTTCGTGGCCCCTTAAAGTAAGGGGGTGATGCCACTGGTTCCGTCCTTAGCGGGAACGCGGCAGTCGGCCGGTGCCGACTTCACACGCGGGGATAGATAGATGTCTCCATTAGAGGGAAACAAGTACGGACAAAGCACGGTGCTAGCGCAGGCTAATTATCCCACAACATGAAGACAGCGCAGGACATTCGATCTTTCATAACTTTCAGTGGTTGTTATCAAGTGCAGGAGTTGACAAATGTCAATCATGATCTGCAAAATTTGCCCTAATCATAAACAACGGCAAAATATAGTAAATGTTGTGGTGAAGCTGAACTGGCCTCAAATATCTGTACGGCCATAAGTGGTGCCGCAAAAATGTCAATAAGAGTGTCCGTAAAGTGCGACGCCTACAATACTGGCGATCATCAGTGCTTTATCAATCTCACAATATAAACTTTAAAGGTTATAGCGCCACTCTGTACGGCTTCAAAATGCTCCGTAACTTCGAACAAACCACAGCGCTGTGAGGTGGCACTGAAGGAAAGTCTTTGTATGTAGGTGTACCTCCCGGCCCTGACAAAATACTAGGAGCTGGTTCATTTAAGAACAGTGCAAAGGTCGCCGACGTATTTGAGGAGCAACATAGTACCCCGGTAGACCGCTGGCTAGTTATGAGCGGCTCGAAATGCATGGGATAAGAAATTCTTTTCATGTGGGAAGATGGACTGCACAGCGCTGCTCTGAGACATTCAATTTCACTTTCCTCGCAGCGTGTCAAGTATCCGCACTGGAGTTCTTAGTCCTTATTACGGGTGATTGTACTCGCAGTTTCGAGAAAGAAAATGAGCGTATTTTTCCGCCGACAGAATTTCCTCCTGGCAAAGCATCTTCGACACCTTATCCGGCTGGCTCAGAACTTCGGGAAGATGGTTGGCCAATTTCCGATCCTAGTTTTTGAAGTTAAAAAATACAGCTCCAAAGCCTGTGAAAGACGTAGGAAATGATGTTCAAAAAGATAGTCAAGAATCTTCAACAAAGGCTTCGGGCCAAGAGCTTTGGCAAGCATTTATATCTCAGTTGACGTTATATTTTGTGCTGAAACTGGAAATGCATTCTACCGCTGGGCGACAAGCGGAGTCAAGGCAGCCGCAGTGTTTCACAAAGCGAACACACGCATTATATTGGAAGAGCTCAGTTCCCTTAAACTTGGGAAGCTCATGTCCTCAGGGCTTGACGTAAGAGCCGCTGCTCCCCGGCTTTAAAGTTGAACACAGTAATCCCTTCGTTAGGCGCATCCTGATGGCAAGGAAGCCGGAAAAAAAGAACTTTTTGTTTCATCCCTTACAGGCAGTTTGTTACCCCTTGGTCAATAGTATATGTGAAACCTAGAAAATAGCTGTTACACATATTCTATGTGCGTGTCTGCATTACAAAAGATATATTACTAATGCAAATCCGCTAAACTTTAATAGAACGACTGTCTGCCTAGACCATTAACGAAGTATTTGTTAATCAATATATGCACGTGGCCAGTTTCAACTCCGGGTTTTTATGCGGGTAATAGTCTAGCCGGTGCAGGGTTTTAGCTGATTGCGAAAGATTAGCTTAATACCGATGCGCGCCCTATATCTTGCTAATACCGTCTACCTTGGCTTCGCTGTCAAATCTAGCTCTCACTTTGCTTCTGTTTAACAATCTAATGAGCATGTCTTTAGCAATCTGTAGGTTAGAACACGAACAAAAAAAGTGTAAAAGCTGCAATTAACTAAGCTGGGTTTGTTATCATGCCTGTTAGATATAATTAACTCTTTGTATTCAACGATTGCTCGGTACGGCGGCAATCTCAATCTCGTCATCACAACTTGTCGTCTTGGTTTCGCTCCCTGTTCTCCTTATCCCAACTTTCTTGATATCCCCAGTTGATATCTTGATATAAAGCTCTGGATTTTTGCCTAGCGCCCTAGCAGCCTGGAATGACTTACCATAGAGTGCTGTTGATTGCCTGAACGTTGAAGTGTTCCTCACAAAATTGAAACCTATGTCTGAAAGATATACTTTTTAATATTTTCGTAACTTTGTAGTCAATATATCAATATTGTGTTTCTTGAATCGCATGTGCTCACTTCTCCTTCACTCAAGAGAGCCTGCGGTATTGTAAAATTAACAAATAGTTAAATATCCCTCTTATTTAAAATTTCTTTAATTTTGCATTAACCGGTTCAGGTTACGCATGCCATTCCGTATTTCATTGCACTATTTTCACCGAAACCCATCAGAAATTGTTGCAAGAAAAGTAAAAATAGTAAAAAAATAGAAAGACTCTAACCGGGCGTTGCTGAGACGGCAGAGAGCATATACTTGCCAAGTCAAGAAGGATAATGGGGGAGGGTGATGGCTTCTTTGGTATGATGAAATAAATCCGCATGATTAACCGGCACAAGTAATTATTTTCTGCGACGCCAACGTAAACCTATGCATCCTTAATCCAATCGAATGCGAAACAACGAAGTGCTAGAAAACAGTCAACCAGGGCGACTCAACTGGAGCTCGGCAGGCCAAAACGCCAAACATGCTAAATGCCTGTGAAACTTTTGTTGTTTGTGAGTGAGGGAGTGCATATATGCGTGTGCGCACTATTCGACCTTTTGCGACACAGTTTTAAGTCAAACGGGATGGCTTGAACGTGTTTTCCTAAACAATCAATCTATTAATAATGTCGCCGCTAACTTCACTTTTCTTTGCACTAAACAATACTGACCTCTTGAAGATGGAACGTGTGATAGTAGTTGAAAACGTTGATTTATGTTCCTCGTACACATGTACACAGGTGCGGCAGCTCTAAGCGCTTTGTGCAATCGCATAATCTCGGGGAGCGGAAGTCGGCTTCAAAACATAACCGCAAAAAGAAAACAGGACGTCGAAATAGCTCGCAGCAAAGCTGCTAGAGCACGGCAGGATGTGCCTCTCGCTCATATATAAAGACAAGCTTCAACGATTGAGTGCAAAACCGGTTTCTTGTGATCGTAGGAACTTTGTCCACAAAACACAGCTTGCTTCTGAAAGGCGCAGCAAAAAATGGAACCCGCTCATCTTGCCACGTAAGCAAGGTCTTGTCGGTATTATATTTACCCTTTGAAGACCATAATTTGCCTCAGATAAGCGCCGTGTATCCTTTCTACGTATCTCAATACCTTAGATGCGAAAAAGGTAATTTGAAACACGTGAATGTCGCAGATCATGAACATAGTGAGAGTCGAAAAAAAATGTTTTGAGCTTTTCCACTACTGTGAAAATGCAAGAGCTGCGGGGCTGTATTGGCAGATAACAATATTGAGTTAGGTATTAGTTAACTATATTGCGTTAACCAGAGAGAAGTCTGTAACGTTTACAAGTTGGCTGTGAAGTAACTAATCACGACAAATAAGTGAAGCTTGGCGTCATGATACAGCCGTTTTAGCGGTCCATTTCAGTATATTTTTTCCCAAGATGCTTAAATTAGATTCTGGGCAGCCGAGCATTATACACCACCTGTGGAGCGAGCAAGTGCGATACTTTGACGATTTTTTTTTCAAGGTAAAAAGGGAGGGGAAAGGACGGTGGGTGGTGGCCGCAGTCCAGGTTCGATGCCCATTCACCAGCACGGGGGACGAGGTGTTGGTCAGCATATGCTCCCCCTGCTCCGACGGGGGTAATGGGATTGGGTTTGGATGTTTGACGTATCAGGCGTTCTCGGCGTCAAGGGTGAAGATGTTCTTGCGTGTTTTTTTCAACGGAGGTGGTGGCCAAGGCGATCTGAGGTGTTTCGTCGGCCTCCATTGCGAATGTCCGGTGTAAAATGTCGCTGGAAGCGGCGTGCGCCGCTTCGTTCCAAGGGAAGGAGACATGGCCAGGCGTCCGAACAATATGAATGGTTGGCGGAGTTTTGGCATGTTGTAGCAGTGTAAGTGCATGTAGAGATATTCTCCCGGATAGGTAATGCCGCTAAGCCTGGTGTGAGTCAGTGACAAAGGTAATCGTACCCTTTTTGCTGGACGTTGCCGGAAGGGCGATGGCTGTCTGTTCTGCGACATCGCTGTCGGTTAGTCGGACTGTTGCAGCTGGGATCTATCGACGCACGAATTTTTGGTCAGAACCCAGCCCGAGACGGCTTCGCTGTAAAAATAGCGCAGAGAAACAGATATGCGTGACTGCAAAGAGACTGAATGGTGTTTAAACCGTGTTGTTAGTATTTTTGTCGTTTAACAATGACATTCCTTTCGCATTACAAAGTGAAATTTCACTCGTGAAGAATACTTTTTCTGCGACACGTGTAATTTTGAAACGATTTCAATCGCCATATCTGTGCACTAATGAGAGTGAGCTACATTTTAAACGTTACTTTTTTCATGTTCTCTACGCTTAAGCCGCTGTTCTCGCGAGCTTTCAATTGCGCTTGCTACATACCAAGTATAATGACTTCACTTTCGCTCTGGCTAATGTGGTGTGCGCTTTCAGGAAGTTCATCTCTCCTGGAATGTAATGCTCCATTTTTGCAAGTCATGTTCTCTATTGAAATTTTCGCCTTCAGCCATACAACACTGCGCAGATTTAGCACGGAGCCACTCGCGTCGTGCTGCTTTATGTGATGTGATAAGATCAGATTCACCAAGCGGGAAGTCGCACTTGAAGGTAGGCTACTTACAGGTAATAAGGCATGAAAGTGTAAGGAAAAAATAAACCTTTTCGAATTTCGCGGAAAGTGTCGGGACTTGTGGGAAACGGCAGTCCTTATCTATCGATGCTGTTTGTGACTAAAAAAAAATCGGCAAGTGCTCATGAGATGTGGTTTATTTCACCATGTCATGCCCCTAGAACGCTGGAACTTCTCCTATTGCACAACCCGAGCGTTTTCGGTGAACTTTAGGAGCGTATACGTCTATGGCTTACAAAAGCTTTCAAGACATTTGACTAAAAATGTTGCACCCAATGCGTATTCACGTTTTTAAAGCTAGAAAACTACACGCAGACTGCACAATAATTTTCTTGCAATAATGTCAATCACTCTGTTTTTAAACAAAGTAACAAATAGGCTAAAACCAGTTTGTTATGCTAAGACAGGTACTCGAGGCAGATTAGAACGTCCACTTGACACAAAGCCGAAACCGATACTTAGGATAGATCTGGCTTCTGGAATGTATGATGATGCTAATTAAAAGGCAATCCAAAGGCAATATCAGGACAGCAAACGTAACTACGTAAATTACGGAAGCACTATGAAGAAAGCATTAGGCAGTAAGCTCCAGAAATCCAGCAGAAAGCTGGTCCAAGGATCATGGCATGTAAGACGAGATGCCAGGCGTAGAAATGAATGGTTGCACTTGATGTTTGAAGAGCACTCTTGTTAAAATGAGGACATCTAATGCTAATATTATCGGAGAGAACAAGGCGTGCTTTACTCCACAGGAGTACGTTCTGCGCTGGAGGATGACTGCACCCCACACTCGAACGCCGTGCATTTTGTCCAACCGCGGTTAGATGGTTCGCTTTCAATCCTTATATGGTAGAAATGTCTCAGTTACTAAATCAATCGAAACCCATGCGATTGTAAGCATGGAATCATGACGAAAGTTTATTCGCCTTACGTTTCCTTATTCTGTTACTAACCGCAGGCTCCATTGACCCCTGCCACTTCGTAACACCTCTATCAACGCGGCGAATTCTTCCTTCACGCGCTTTATCCCTCACACCGTTTCTTGCTCGGACCGAGTTGTTCAAATTTTCCTTCTTCCCGCGAACAGTCAGCGATTGGAATAACATTTCTGTAGGGGACCTGATATCAGTAGAACGCCTTGAACCCCAAGTTTAAAATGGATACCTGTCATGCTTCAATAGTCATAGCCACTTTTCTGTGTATCCTTTTGCTGACCGTTTTGTTGCTTTTCTTCACTGTTCTGACACATTCTTGTTCCTCTTGTTTTGCCATTGAGTTACTGATACTACAGATGTATAGGCTCATCTAGTATATTTGCTATTATGTACACAAGATACTTTTGTCGTATTGTTCTGAGTGTGTGATAAATGTACCGCTCCTGTTTCTGCTATTGGCTTGCAGTATTTCTTAAATAAACCCCTAAAAAATACCACGCCAAGCCAAACTTTAACATCGAAGTTGTAGGCCTGTCGGGCAGAATTTTTTAAAACGACCACGGGCAGAAAGGAGCTGCAAGTTATCCGCAAGGAGGTGGAAGTTATCCGAAACAGGAACAGCAATGTAGCACCAACCACAAAAAAAGTGGCCGCGTATCTGCTCCTTTCGTCGCACTTTGCTTTCCCGCTCACCTCTAATGCTGTTCCTGTTCGGTCGTGCTCATCCTAAGGTAAACAGACTAAAGATTTGCTCAAGGCGATTTGAATTACCGCGTTCACTGCTCCAGGCCCGGTTCCTCAATGACAGCACTGCAGTACGGCGGAGACGCGCGTGAATAAAGGCGGCCGACTTCAGAGTTTATAGAACCGCGTTGCCATGCTCCACGTGCGTTCCAAGCAAAACGTGGAACCTAGCTTGTGAGACCTTTCGTTGCTGTTGCCGCGTGGTTTCTCATATGCCGCCAGGAGGTTGCGCGGGCAACAGCAGGCGGGGGTTTCTTGCAGTACATTTAGAATATCAATTCCTATCTAAAAACAAAGCATCCATAAATTTTTAATAAAGGAACACTGTAAATAACCCTTGTGTACTAATTTCCTGTCTTATATTCGCGTAATATCTTTCTTGTTCAACAAAGGTGACAAGTATGAACATATAAACCGGGCTTAGACGTTTACATATGGCTGTGAGTACATAAGACAATTGCGCAGTATCCATTTTACTTTGGCCGGGTGGCTGAATCGAGCCTCATACATACAGACAGACAGACCAAAATTTCTGGGTTTAAGTAGCCGAACAAAGACTATTGTCTTGAAAACGCAAAAGAGTCAACGCCGCACCGCCGCGTACGTGTTACTCACGGTCAACGAGGACACCTCCCGATTTGGGTGGGAGGAAAGGCTACGTGAACATATTGTTACGGGGAAAATGGTATATTGCAGGGGTAATTAAATATGCCACACGGTGGGGAACACAGTAGCACACAGTCTCAAGTGGGTGCAGCCAGAGAGCGAGATGGTTCGTCCTCTTCCTCCTCGTCGGTGAACCGTCCACCGCACCAGCTGTCCGGGCTGGGCCCAATCCCTCGGTGTCCATATTCCTTTCAGAGGGTACATGCCCAACCCGTGACATAACCCCCGCCGGTAGAAGCACCGTCTCGGTGCTCATGAGCCTGGTGCGGAAGTTGGGCGAAAGGGCTTGAGACGGGAGACATGCACGACGTCCGTAAGGATGTGGCGCGACGTGTCAAGTTTAACTGGGGCGATTTCGTATGTTACGGGGGGTAACCTCACGGATTACACGATAAGGCCCAGAATACCGGGACAAGAGTTTTTTCGCAAAGTCCCACACGGGCGTGAGGGACGACCAGAGAAGTACTAGTGATCCCGGTGCAAAGTGGCGATCTTGGTGCCGGCTGTCATAATGTGTTTTCTGAGACTGTTGAGATGAGGAGAGGCGGTGGTGATCTTGTGATGGGTGCTGCAGGAGCGAAGAATATCGGCAATAACTTGCGACAGAAAGGAGCGGCCACGATCGGTAAGGAGCTGTCGAGGGGCCCCCGTGAAGAAGGATAATGTCACGAAGCAGAAAATCGGCAACGTCAGTAGCGCAGCTCGTAGGAAGGGCCCGTGTTATTGCATAACGCGTGTCATAGTCGGTGGCGACGGCTATCCATTTATTGCCGGATGTGGACTGGGGAAATGGACCGAGCAAGTCTAACCCAACGCGGAAGAATGGTTCACTTGGTATGTCCAATGGTTGAAGAAGCCCAGCTGGAGGAGAATTGGGAGTTTTCCGCCGTTGGCAGAGGTCGCAGGAACGCACATACTGCCGGACAGATCGGTAAAGGCCGGGCCAGAAGAAGCGGCCGTCTGATGCGACCGTAGGTGCGGGAAACACCGAGGTGGCCAGTAGTTGGGAGGTCATGAAGTTGTTGGAGAGCGTCCAGACGAAGGTGCTCACGAATGGCAAGTAATAATTCAGGGCCGTCAGGACGAAGGTTCCGACGATACAGAATTCCGTCTTTCAGTTCGAACATGCGAACTGAAGGCGTCGAAGGCGCAGAAATAGGCTCTCGATAAGGGAGCGCAGACGAGGATCCCGTCGTTGTTCGCCGCCGATGTTGGTGAGGGTCGAAAGAGACATGATGGCGGGCGCAGCCGGAGCTGGGGTCAGGCGGATCTACGGGGTACCGCGATAAGCAGTCAGCATCTTGATGCAGGCGGCCGGACTTGTATATGACAGTATAGGAGAACTCCTGAAGGCGCAAAGCCCAGCGACCCAGGCGTCGCGTTGGGTCTTTGAGCGAAGACACCAGCACAGAGCGTGATGGTCAGTAATTACTGAGAAGTTGCGGCCATACAAGTAGGGACGAAACTTAGCCACGGCCCATACTAGAGCAAGGCATTTCGCTCTCAGTGATGGAGTAATTGCGTTTCAGATGGGGAAAGAAGGCGACTCGCGTATGCAATGACGCGATCGCATCCGGCTTGTCTTTGGCTGAGAATGGCTCCAATGCCAATGCCCACTGGCGTCAGTGCGAACCTCGGTGGGAGCGGTGACGTCAAAGTGGGCTAACACCGGGGCAGATGTCAGCCGGGAGATTAATGCGTCCGAATGCCTCAGCTTGCTCAATGGCCCACAAAAACCTGGCGTCCTTCTTCAGTAGATCAGTGAGAGGTTTCGCGATGTTGGCAAAGCCTTTTATGAACCGACGGAAGTAGGAACAAAGGCCAACAAAGCTGCGAACGTCGGCCGTAGAGCGAGGCACAGGAAACTGCTTCACGGCTTTGACTTTATCAGGGTCAGGCTGAAACACCTTGGGCGTCAACAAGATGCCCGAGAATGTTTATGCGGCGCTGGCCGAAGTGACATTTGGCAGAGTTTAACTGAAGACCTGCTTGGCGGAAAAGCGCGAGTATATCAGACAGGTGGGTAAGATGGGAAGCAAAGGAGGGCGAAAAGACTATAACGTCGTCCAGGTAGCATAAACAGGTAGACCATTTGAATCCTCGAAGAAGAGAGTCCATCATTCGTTCGAATGTTGCAGCGCATTGCATAAACCGAAAGGCATTACCTTGAACTGGTATAGGCCAATCAGGGGTGAAAAAAGCGGTTTTTTTTCCTTGTCCAAGTCATCTACAGAAATCTGCCAATAGCCGGAACGGAGGTCAATGGCAAGAAAAAGTTATTGGGCACCATGGAGGCAGTCAAGGGCATCATCGATGCGGGGCAGGGGATATACCTCCTTCTGGTGATTTTTGTTCAGGTAGCGGTAGGTAGTCGATGCAAAAGCGCCAAGTGCTATCTTTTTTCTTCCTAACACCACTGGTGAGGCCCATGGATTGCAGGATGGTTCAATTATGTCCTTTTTCAACATTTATCGACTTCGCTTTGGATGACGGCGCGCTCGGCATGCGACACGCGGTATGGTCGTCGGTGAATGGGGACTAGAGTCACCAGTGTCGATACGGTGGCTTTACGGCCGTCATTCGTCCCAAAGGACGATCGGGGAATGTCAAAATTTCGGAGTAATTTTAAGCAGCAGGCGGCGAAGATCATGGGCTTGCTCTTGTGAGAAGTCCGGGCTCATCATTGTCATCACCTTGTCAGTGGACGCAGGGGCAGCTGTATGAGTAAAGTCACAGTCAGGGGTAGTGGTGGCCAAAGTGTAGACTTCGTGGTCGTGTAAGGGGCACACTGACGCAAGCGTGATTCCTTCCGGTAATACCTGTGCATGAAAACCGAAGTTCAGGATAGGTAGAGACAGTCTGCTGCCAGTGACAGTCTGCTGCCAGAAACACGAAAACATTAATGTCGTGCCCCGAAAACATGCACACTCAGCTGCCAATCACGTGGGCACCGCCGGACGGCAGCATGTGCGGCACGAAGAAGTAAGACGGATTATAGGAAATGTGCAGCTGGGAACCTCATAATTAATGTGGTGGCGACGGGTAACTTTCAAGGAAGTTTGAAACTTGATGGTAAGTTTTAGTTGCAGACAGTCTTGTGGGCTGTTTAACAGCGTAATGTCGTTACTTATGGAAATACTGCTCCTTATCATTACGCACATAGCGTACAGCTCCGGAATGGTGCTATTTCAAACATGTTTTCTGGTCCATCCACACCTGGGCCACACAATGGCTCCACAATATTTTTATAGTGTTCTTCAGATGCGGGGGTAGTGTCACATACATACATACATACATACATACATACATACATACATACATACATACATACATCATACATACATACATACATACATACATACATACATACATACATACATACATACATACATACATACATACATACATACATACATACATACATACATACATACATACATACATACATGTTTTATTTTCCAGAAAATATATAGAGCTCGATGGTCTCGGACTAAAAGCTACACGTCGAGCTTGACAGGGCCCAGGAGATCATTCGAAGGCAAGTAGGTGCAAAAACAAAGAAATGTGTAAAACAATTTCATACAAAGCAGCAATTACCTGTATAGTTCATATAATATATACACACATGTACCGAAAGACATTGCCTCACGATTTAAACAATATTTTGGTATTGATACAAATTCCTCAAACACATCCGCATTACTTCATGTAGTTTTTCCAAAGAAAACATGTATAAGACAAAAACAACTCCGAAATACAGTTTCAAACATGCGAATATGTGCACATTTCAAGGTTCACAAAACAAACAACACTCATTTTACTTTTGCGCAAAGAACCAACGCAGTTCTTTCCGGCTTTTGCAACAACCAGATTGATAAAATTCATTCAGTACAACATAGGTTATATTTCAGTGTCTGCTATTTGCAGATGTATATCTTACATTGCTTAAAAGTGGATGTGTAACTGCCGCACAACAGTTGTACTGCAGCTGTGTGTCGATAACTTTGGCATGAAACCAGCATCGCTCTTTGCCGCCAGTCATTATCCGTTGTCATCGTCTGGTCTTGGTGATGACGTGTTTATGATGAACTATTTTTTTGATCCTACCACTACCACGGCTTCAAGTAGCCGTTAACATCCACGCCGCCAACGCACGGGAGATCTCCTCCCGCTGCGTTTGCAGCTCTGAAAAACCCTGACGATGGGGTGGCGCACATGCACCGGTGATGTAATGCCATTCACGCTGCAGAGATGCACACATACCGACGATGAAATGACTCTACCTGCGCGCGTATTGAAGGCGTAATTACTCCATTCACGCTTCAGCGGGGTGCACATAGCGAAGCCATAGTTACTCCATCCACGCTGAAAGCCTGCTTTCTTACCAGATGACCATCATTCACCACATTGCAGCGCCACCCTCTTCTATCTTAATCAAGGGAATGGCTGAAAGTGACTCCAGCGAACTAAGAAAAACCAGGACTGGTACAGCTCTTGTTCCCTGCCTTACCTCTTCCTATTCCGATGGTGAATCACCAACAGGCGCAAATCCCTACGCCGCTGCTCTCTCATATCTCTGTTTTTGTTGACGCATCTGTTTACTTCCTCAAGGCTCTGCCTATAGAGAAAGCACTTCGTCTTCAGCTAATCCGCTTAAGGCAATCCCGCGGCCTCCGACGATCGACAATCCCTTTGTGCCACCTCTGCTCTCCGTCGTGTTATTTGTTCCGGCTGCGTCACAGGGTATTCGTAAATGAATGCGGGTGACAAAACAATGACGCCAGGCTCCACGTTCACTTGCTCTCTGCAGCAGAGCGGCCTCTGAGCCTCTAGAAAAAAGGAAACGCTTTCCCCAAATGCTTTCAAGCATAACAAGTGGTTCTGGAGGACATAAAGCTTGAAGGGCTCTTGAAAAGCAGGGAGGACTGTATTTTGCAAATAGCAATAAAAAAACATCAACAACCTGGGTATACAACCTGCGAAATCATAGTTTATTTTTCTCTTTCCTCTTCAATTTTTCCCAACCCATTCTACCGTGTACGAAGAAAGTTTAAGCTCACCGATGCTCGCAATCTAAAAGGATTGAGCTGCTTCCGCAAAGCGTATATCTCGTGATAAACTTGTATTTATTTTTTTATCGTCCTCACGGTTTATCGTCCTCACGGGTGCGGATTAGCTGCGGAATCCTTGAACTTTACGGTTCAAGGATTCCGCAGTCGTGCTAGAACTTGAACTTTAGACTGAAACCGGTTGCAAAATTAATAAGCCAAGTCTAACTCAAAATAAGCGTGTGCAGGTAACGTGTGCAATAGAGTGATGTTATATACGTTAAACTTTTTGGCAGAGTAATAGGTAGTAATAGTGAAGTCGGCATGGACATTTTCACTCTATGTTTAGATTTCGAATTATTAATGAAGAGGTTTAAGTTAGATAACTAAATATTTATTGAAGAAACATGGCCGCAAGTGTACATCCGGAAGCATACCCGCAAGTGACATTCTGTATGAGGTAGAGCGTGAAAATACACACTGGATGCGGTGTTTTGCAAAAAAAATGGTTATTCACCGCAATCATGACAATTCCCGGTTTGAAGACACCACGCCAAATTCTGACGATCGCTGAGTATGAGTGCATCATTGAAGCCTCCTGCGGCTCGACACATTCTCGGAATATAGATAAGGTTTTCTGCATTTCATTCTAGAAATGTAAATTTGCTTGCCCTCGAGGAATTGATAATCCTTGCACTGTTAGGCTGTTTACAGCTTTGTTCCTAAAAAATATCGCTGGTTTCACTCGTAATAAATGTACTTAGTTTATTCTGATCCATTCTTTCAGGAAGAACAGTGCCGCCCGGAAGGGCATAAAAAATCCTGCTCCGTCTAACCATGACAATGGCTGAAGGCAAAGCTTTTTCGTGAGGGATTTCTTAGTTGTCGTCTCAGTTTGAACTTTGACTCGCAGATGGTTTGGACTTTCACCGGTTGAGCTTCGACTTCAACTCGCACGCAGTTTGTACTTTTGATCACCGCGGCGTTCACACTGACTCTTTTTCATTTGATTTTGCACGAAAAAAGCTTCGCGTTCAACTATCGTCGTCGTTAGATGGAGGGGTGCATGATTTTTAAACATTTTCAAATCCATGTCCATGCGCTCCTTTTCAAATCTTTGTAAACTGCTTCGGCCGTGCCAAAATGGCGCGATCGTGGAGACCCAGGTTCGATTCCGTCTACTGGAAGTGTTTTTTTCACTCCCGTCTGAGAAGTTATATTTTGTGCAGTCCGTTTTTCAGTTTCAGTTTCAGTTTAGCTTCAGTTTATTTCTTTTCATCACATAGATGAGGGTAGGCCCAGGAAAAAAGCGACTTGGTGTCGTTTGAGGAGACCCGAGCCCCCCTTTTACATGGCAGACTGCGCGATCTTGAACACAAACTTTGGCACATCACATACAGTATTAAAGACACACACACACACACAGACTCAAAAAGAAACACTGTAGGAGAATAAAAAAAGTAGAAGTAATAATAAACATCAAAATGACTTCATTGAAACTTAGCCATACTTAGAAGTGCGCTGCATGAACGTGCATTTTATAAAGAAAGGACACATGCCAAAGCTCTAAAAAAATACATAATAAAAAAACAAAAAACAATAACAAAGTTCATTGGAGACAGCATACAGTTTTCACTTTCCAACTTTCACTAGGAAAAAAAAGAAACAATTGCAACTACAACAGGGCTTGCCGAATCGCATGGATACTACTGCGTTCTACGCTAATTTTATTCTCAAGTAGTTAGTTAAGTACATGAGGGACAGTATAACGAAGCGTTTGACGACCAAAATCGGTTCTACACAAAGGATTCTACCAGTAATCTTGGTTCCGAGTTTTATAAACCGCAAGAGTTCTTTTCAGATGAAATAGACTCAAAAGCTTTCATTGTTATTATATACCGCTCATTTGTAACGAAGGGCCAAGTAACAATAAAAACGTTTGTACACTGGTACTATTTTAAAACGGATAAACAGTTCATCTGTAGGCGCAGAGTATTCTACGTTAGCAATGTACCTAATTGCTTTTTTCTGAAGCATGTAAAGTTTATTGAGGTTGGTATTTGTTGTCGATCCCCACACCAAAAAACAATAATTCAAATGAGGCGAGAACAGTGTGTTGTAAATTAGTAGTTTGATTGGCACTAAAAGGAAGGAACGCATTTTGGCAAGAAGACCAACACATTTACCCAGATTGCTTACAACAGAACCTACATGAACATCCCATGAGATATTCTTGTGAAAGTACACACCAAGGGTTTTTACACAATCCGCAAGCGCAATAGCAGTGTTACCCAAGTATAGCAGACAGTCAAGAGAAATAGGAAGTTGTCGCGTATGAAACACAATCGCATTTCTCTTATTAGTATTAATAAAAAGGGAGTTCATTTCACTCCACGCCTGGAGGCCCTGTAGTGTATTGTTCACAAGTGGAATTAAGCTCGGCAGATTACTACCAGTAAAAAATATGCTTCTGTCATCAGCATACATAATGTAAATAGGTTTATCATTAATCATTGTGCTGTCGTTTATGTACAAGATAAATAACAAAGGCCCTAAAATGCTACCTTATGGGACCCCAGTTGTGATTGACTGAAATGAAGAAATAAAGTTATCTACTTTTACGCGCTGTTCATGATACCGTAAATATGAATTCATAAGAAGAAGTGGGGTGCCACGAATTCCATATAGATCAAGTTCATTAAAAAGCGTGTTGTGACTGAGGCGATCAAACGCTTTTGAGAAATCCACCAAGACACCAATACACAAGTATTTTTTTAAGTACTTGAGAATTATTTCTTTTTGAGCGAGCAGTGCTGTCTCCGCGGATCTACCTTGAAGGAAACCATGCTGCGATGAGGAGATTAAACTATATTTGGAACAAAAATTCACGATTCGCTTATAGATTATTTTTTCTAAGCATTTGGAAAACGCTGGCAGTATTGAAATGGGCCCGTAATTGTTGATATCGTTCCTATTTCCTTTCTTGTACAATACTTTCACCAAAGACTTTTGCATCATTTTTGGAAAGCATCCGGTTGATAAGGCTAAGTTATATATGTATGCCAGCACAGGAGCTATGATGCCAATAACATTTTTGATAGGTACAATTTGATGGTTGTCTACATCGCGTACAGTACTGTTTTTAAGAGCGAAAAAATTCAGCAAACTTCATGTGCATCCGTAGGCTGAATGAATATATTATGAGGGTTTGAGGGTAACGATTGTCCCGTATAATTTGGATTGAGTGAAGTCTGTACAGTTTCTTTAAAGAATTGGTTAAATTCCTCGGCAAGTTCTAAGCCTTTAATCACACGCCCTTGGATGTTCATTTCTTTAGTGTCATGTACACTATACCCTCTATTTAGTAAAAAGTTAAGCTTTTTCCAAACCTGAGCACTTCCCGGGCAGAATTCATGGCGAAATTGGTTGTGCAGATATCTTCGTTTTTTGAGATTTAAGGAAAGCGTTCTAAATTATTACAATACCGCCTAAAAGCAGCGACATCTGATGGATTTGTAGTCCTTAGAAACCTTTTAAACGTTGTATTTTTCTTTTTTATCATTTTTATGCAGTCTTGGGTTATCCAAGGCTTGCGTGCATTGCGGTCTTTTTTAACAATGATTTCCTTGAATTGATCGAAGTACACGCGTTTGAGTATAGCCATAAATGTGTCGTAGGCTTCGTCAGCCGTTTCAGAAGTGTATACGTCATTCCACTTTATGTTCGAGATGCTGGAATAGAAAACACTAAATGTTAGGGGCGTGACATTCTGCCGTGCTACAGTTGCTGGGTCACTCAGTCTTTTGACAGTGAAATCAACAAGACCATAAATTAGTAAGTGGTCGCTGATGTCATTGCCCAATACACCAGCTGATACTCTGTTTAAGTTTATATTTGTAACAAACATATTGTCACGTCCGGGACAGGTTTATTTTCAGAACGTTGGCTCTTGAGGCGGAGGGAAAACTGGTGCGCCGATTGTCCAAACCGTCGAGAGGTCCCAGCTTCTTTCTTCTCTTCCTCGAACGTACCCGTTCTTCTTCTTCTTCAGCTTGGAGGATGGAGTTACTAGATTAGCTTAACTACATTCCACATGCGTGAAACTATCAATGAGCGTTGCCGAGTTCTGTGTCACGCGTATGGCTGATTCTGTTACGATAGCATGGCCGTTTGATTCAATGGTCGAAACAAGCGAAGTTTGAACTGGCTATTGCTTTAGGAGGTCGATATTAAAGTCACCACCCAGAATTAATTGTAGATTACTGTCATTCACGTTAGTCAGCAGCCTGTCAAGAAGTGGGAAAAATTATTTGGAGAGGAGTCCGGAGGTCGGTACATAACCGACTAAACACAATCATTGGCTGTCGCTGTCAAACATTCAATGTCAGTGGAAATAAAAGGGAACGCAAGGACAATGCAGCAATCTAATAGCGCTTTCCATTGGGCGAACAGGAGCACTTCTAACTGCACCCAAAGTGCTCTGGCGAGTTCTGGCGTCTTCCAGTGGTCGGGCAGGAGCACGGGGCGTTGTGTTTCATTGGTCGATGAGGAGCACTTTTTTTTGCCGAGAGCAGCCGAGAGCAGTTCTCGGTGCTCCGTCGCCAGCGGCGGAGTAACAGGGAACGCCGAGGAAGTCACATGACCTCTTTTGCGTCACTTCTGGTTTTATCCCCGGGTGGCGGAGGAAAAATGGCGGAATCCAGCAGCCGCGGTAGCCGCTCAGTGCGTACGGCAGCAGCTAAGCGCGGCCATTTGGACAAGGAATTCCTGCTACTTTTAGATGATGAAAGCACCACAGATTCAAGCGCAAGCTCATCATCGGACAGCAGCAGCAGCGACGACGACGACGATTTGACATTGCATGAGTTTATGTTCGAGCTCCTGTTCACCCCGCCGGAGCAGCGACCGAAGGTAGAGTCGTATCTGGAAAAGACGGTGGACGCTGTTATCGTTCGCAGCTAATTTTTGGGAGACACGATGATGACCCCTTTATCATGAACATGAACATCCGCTCGGCTTCTTCATTCGTCGCCATGCGGAAGGCAGACACAAAACCACCGGCACGTATCTGGCAAAACTGGCGAGGAATAACTGCGTGAGGACATCACGAGCGCGCGAAATGCTCCGGGAAGCGAGCGCGGGAAACGTTTGGTCACATGACTCTTGACATCTCGCCCTCCCCCTCTTTTCACTGCTCCCGGAGCAGCGCGAATGTTTCATTCGCGGAACGAAAGCGCACGTCCCCGCTACTCCCGTGTGCTGCTCTGGCTGCTCGCTCCACTTGCTCCTGTTCGCCCAATGGAATTCGCCATAAGTGGCTCTTGGTTAAAAGGACAAGACCGCCTCCTTTTTTGCTGTTTCGATTTAGGAAAAAGGTTTGATAGCCAGGGCGTTTGAACACGTCGCATTGAAGCGTGTACCGAGTTTCTGTCAACATAATAATGCCAAAAGAAAAAGAAAATTCGTCTAGAAAAATCGACAAATCGTCTTCTTTATGACGAGCTGAGCGAATGTTTAAATGGAAACAGCATAGCCCATCATTGGGAAAACTACTTACCAGGTTATTAACGTCGGTGGATGTTATCGCCATTGTAGCAAACGGTCAGCAATGGTGCTGCGGTTGCTGTTCTTACGCGATCTTGTCAATGTCATGCGCGTTACGAATGTGGACAATCGGGGCGGATTCATCTTTCCGAGCAAGAATCTTTCCAGATTTCGTCAAAACGAACTTCCAGTTCGCCACCTTCTTTTTTGTTACGGCCATTCCAAGTAGCCGCTTCAAGACAGGACACAGGTGTTCGTTTATGTAGACGGGCATGTGCAGGAATGGCCAAAATCTCGAGCGGAAATTCTAGTCTTCCTTGCTTTATCGAGCACTGTGTCCCCCTTAGGGCGGCTTCTGAATTTCATGGCAATGTTTGGGACGTTGTCTGGTTTCTTTGTCGGAACCCGATGGCACACCTCAATGTCATCCTCAACAATAGGCTCATCAAGAAGTTCACCGATCCTGTGAAGAGTGCCAGGGAGGCTCTCTCCCACTACTAATGGAATGCCCTTCACCTCGAGGTTAGCCAGCCTGGAATACTGCTCGGATGCCGTAATCCTTTGCACATGTTCCAAAGCTTCGCTCTTCAAGTTTTCGCAGTCTGTCATTAAACCTGCATTAGACTTCTTCACAGCCTCGTTCTCATTCACAAGGTCGGCGTTCTTACTTTTCATTTCTTCGATCTCAGCATTAAAAAATTCAAAGCTAGCTTTTAGCTCTTTGTTCTCGGTCACAAGGTCGGCGTTCTTACTTTTCAATTGTTCAAACTCAGTATTCAAAAATTCGAAGCTAGCTTTCAGCTCCCTCAGCTCCTTTCGGAGATCACGTTCGATTTTTGCCTGGAATTCGCGTACATCTTTGCGCATTTCCTCGCGAAATTCATCAAAATCAGACATGTTGTGTACAAAAGAAATCCCTACAGTGGTATTTGGCAGCAGCAGGGGGAAAAAAAGGGGGGGGGGCAGCAACAGTAGCCACAAGCGTGCTCACTTGCAATCAGTGAAGACAGGCGTGTTAGCGCTGTTCAGGCTGCTTTCGCTGCTGCCAAGTGGTCGACGATCACCGGAACATCCCGCTTTACAGCAGTGGCTTTCCCCTGGTGGCGGTGAGTAGTCACTTGCTCCTTCGTTCTCTTTCGTCAAAGCCGGTCTATCGTCGACGGTAGGCGATAACAGCGTGGCCCCAGGAAGGTGTTTTGCACGAGATGTGACAGCAACGGTGATAAGGTGATCCTCCAGGCAACTGCAATCAATGAAGACAGGCGTGTTAGCGCTGCTGTTCAGGCTGCTTTCGCTGCTGCCAAGTCACGAAATACGCCATCAGTGAAGCATAGGAGCATTCGCTTTGAAAGGGGCTAGGAATTTCACCCCATACAGCTGCACTACCGCGCTGTAAGCTGAAAGGGGAGCAAAGTCGACGTTTTATTAGAATTGTATACGACCGGCATTTCGATCGCCGAGTTTACTATTAGTATGAAAACATGTTGGAGAAATATGAATTGGCTAAATTGTCTAAAAAGAGGCTGGACACGTATTTGCTTT
Organism: Haemaphysalis longicornis; assembly: GCA_013339765.2. Classification (NCBI taxonomy): domain Eukaryota; kingdom Metazoa; phylum Arthropoda; class Arachnida; order Ixodida; family Ixodidae; genus Haemaphysalis; species Haemaphysalis longicornis. The sequence goes on from CM023456.1 coordinate 139,411,879, forward strand.
TTTTAAGTCCTTACACCAGCATCATTGATGGCGAAATTATTCTATGCAAAGATTGTTTAGATTGTACAATGAAAAGACAAGTCACCTTGATATTCTTGACTACAACTTGCATTTGTTAAAGCTTGCTTTGACTCAAGTGTACTGATCGCATTTTTCTATCTTTCTCGTATTTATTTCTCTTCGTTTAGGCTCCATATTTAAATTGTTTGAGTTTGCTTAAATTTTGTCTTTCATCCTGTGCACCACGCTTAAGGCCATTGGCTGTTGGTGGGCACGTAGAAATAAAGATGATGATGATGATGATGATGACGTGTAACGACTGCACTTTTTGCTTCTTTGTCTTACGGTGGACAGAAAATAAGTCTCGTTTGACATTCCCCACCCCTCTGCTTTCTTTCCGCCGCTGTGGTAGCGATCGTAAGGCATTGCGCTACACAGACTAGGCCACGGGTTTGATTATCGAGCCGTAGCGCCCGTTTTCGCCGTGGAGGAAGAAAACAAACAAAAAAAGCCCATCTCTCAAGGCTGTGGTGCGCGTCATAGGCCCCTGATTTTTTAATTAATCTGTTGCCCCCAATCACAGTGCGCTTCACAGCCCAAGTGAAGCTTCATTGGGTACAGCCGCAAGTTCAACTTTTTCTGCCATACACTAGCTTGTTTTCTCAACGATGTTTCGGGATATGTTTTTATTGCAATATCGGGCACATTTTACGGCGGCCCACTCCAAATACTCTTATTGCATCACTACAAGGAGACCGCACCCAAACCTCGCGAAACTACCACGTCAAATGCTCTAGATTCTCGCACGCCAGAGCATTTATGAATCATCAATATCGGTCGAAAAGGGTTCGCCGTGCTCACTGCACGGAGAACGCGTTGTCACAAGTTGCGACGTGGCCGTTCGGCGGGAAAGAGAGCACGCCCAACAACAAAGGACGAAGCAGACCGACAGGAAGAATTCCGACCGGAGTTTGGTTCCAACAGGGGTTCCGAACTTCGTCTGCAAAAAAGGCGTCGCGGTCGGGAAGCCACGGTTGCTGATGGTCGGTGGCAGCTATCGACCTTGGGAAGTACTGACTTGATACGACGGAACTCAAGTTTTCGCGTGAATAGAGCCAGCGTCTGAAGCCCTTCTTCAAAGGAAGGAGTGTTCCTTTCACGTCGTTGGCGTCTTCGTGCGTTCTTTATCGAATATATTCTTACCGACTTCACTCCAGTTTGTCGAAAATACTGAGAAAAAATCTCAGTATTTTCGACAAACTGGAGTGATGTGGAGGTCAATTGTGTGCCCAAAAAGGGAGTTGGTGTTGCGCAATAGTCGGAGCGCGAACAGTTGGGCACCGTGATGGGTAAATAGTATCAAGAAAAGGCAGAGCGTTGTGAAAAAACTTCAGGTAGCTTTTGGTGAGATAAGTCAAGGGAAAAAACTGTCAGCGAAATCTGTGACCAGTTTTTTAGTGAGCACAATAATAAAACTGGTTATCGATAGGAACACCAGCGGTCTGAAGGGGAGAAGGGGTGTAGGTTGGGCCTGAAGGAATGTGGGTACGATTTGGAGTTCCTGATAAGGTGACATGGTTCCTGCCTTGGGCGCTTGACTGGCCTGATGTCAAGTCGGTCAAACTGATCTGGACGTTAGTGGAGTGGAGTGAAAGAAATGTTCATTTAGCCTGCAGAACCCACGCTGTGCGAGCCTTGTCCAGCTGCACGCCCGCCGACCAGGCCGAGGTCGCCTTCGAGGGAGCGCCCCGATGCTGTCGAGCAGCAGCCTCTCCGGCTTGCAGGATGGCCCAGAACTGTTCGTCTTGGTGGCACGACGACAGTGCCGTTTCAAGTGGCGGAGGTAAAGTTCTTGTTTTAGCTTGTTCAGGATGCTTCTTGCAGTCGCACAGCACGTGCGTAAGAGTCGCCGTCTCTCTGGGCAGACATTCCACTTGTTGTCAGGGTATGTCTCGGGATACAGCTTGTGCAAGAGTAGTGGTGTCGGGAAGGTCCCCGTCTGTAGTTGTCGAAATGTTATCGTCTGGGCTCTGTCCAGCTTGCGGCTGCGTGGAGGGAGCTTCCTTCGAGCCAGTCGGTATGCCTTCACGATCTCGTTGTAGGTGACTAGCTGACGACACTGCAAGCCGCGGTCTCGGTTTGTTGACCACAACGTGACATCGCCCGCGTGAAGGAGAAATTTCACCCAAGGGATGTCTTGCAGCTTCCATGCCAATGGTTCAAATTCGATGTTGAACAGTAGAGGCGTTAGCACGGTACCTTGCTGTACGCCATGGTTCCAGTCGAACAGGCCTAACAGGCTTTCCGGCCACTCGTACTGAAAACGTCCTTGAGCACATGGAGTGTACCACTTAGGTTACATGAAGTGGAACCACCAAAGACACCATGTTTCGAAGTATTGTATTGTGGTCTATGTTGTCATAAGGTTTTTCAATGTCGGTAGACACAACAGTTCCCCCAAGGTGGCTGTTGGGTGAAACATGGAAAATGTCGTCAGCCAGTACAGACAGGCCGATCCTGGGTACCCAGGTGCGCTCTGAATACGATCTGAGTGGGATGATATTTCGTTTTATGCTATAGCCACCAGGATAATCGAGTGGCCGCTATTTTTTCAAATATCTTGCATATTGTAGGTGTCAAGGAAATGTGTCGAAGTGCACAAATACCCGTTGGACGTTTTCCCGGCTTGGGGATGGGCACTACCACTGAGTGTTTCCACTAGGGTGGAATGAAACCTTTAGCCCAAGTAGCAGAGTAGTGCTTCCAAGGCTTGCCCATCCAAGTTCTTGAATAGTTCATATGAGATTTCATCATACCCTGGAGAAGAGTGCGCCTTTGATTAGTCAATGTCCCCGATCAACTCGGCCATCGTAAATGGGTCGGTTATTCCTGAGACGTCCGATACGTCAACTATAGAAGCGGGGCCGGAGGTTGTCGGAAGTTTGGAAAGAAACTCACTTCCGCTCTGTCCGCAAACTCCTCCTGGCTGATGTCGAGATCCAGGTGAACGACAGCTGATGGGTTAATCATGCTGCCACTCTGCTCAATATCGTAGAAATTTCGCCATAGGGCCTTGTTCCCTGCACCGGAACCAAGACAAACGCAACAGTGGTGCCACCGGCGACGCGACAACGGCTTCTTGTAGCGTCGAGCTTGTGCTGCGATAAGATTTGCCGTGGCAGGAGCGTACAGTTGCGTCGGGTGCCGATTAGCATGGAGCTCTGCTCGGCGGCGCTATGCCCAGAGTTTAAAAAGGTGCACGTGCGGCGTCAGCTGATCCCCTATCACGGTGGTATGCATAGTGCAGCCTGTGAGGACGGAATGCAGCCTAGAAAGAGGTGTTTCTCAGTTAGCGAAAAAGCTGGTTAATCCAATCGGGCTTTGTCCAATTGAACAATTCTAAACTTTTGCAACTTTTTTCGTGCAGGGCAATCAAAATTTGGGAATGGTCGCTTGCCCAATCATCTGGTTTGGGATTCCAGGAGGGGTTCCGCGGCCAAGCCACCACGTAAGCAGACCGAGTTGAAGGGATAGTATGTAATGGAGAATTAAGAAAGGAAAGGTTCATCTCCGTGAAGCTGTTATGAACCTGTACGCTTCTTTTGGAGTCGCGGCCCCATCCAGACAAAGTGTGCGGGGCGTCAAAGTACCCTCGTACGATTTGAGAGTGCCTGGGTACGTTGCCCTAAGGTGCTGGAACCAGCCTAGTTATAAGACGTGCTCTGCATGTCTTGACTCGGGGCGCAATGACAGCCACGTTGCGCCCCGAGTGACATCCGATTTGCGCCCCGACCGTCATTCGATTTGAGCCGTGAGTTGCACCTTGATTGATTTATTGTAGGGCTTAACGCGCCGACGCAACGCAGGCAATGAGGCGCGCCGTAGTGGAGGGCTCCGGATTACTTTTTGACCACCTGGGGATCTTTAACGTGCGCCGAAATCTCGTACACACGGGCGTTTCTGCTTTTCGCCTCCATCAGAAAAGCGGCCGCCGCGGCCGGAAATCGAACCCGCGACCTCGTGCTCAGCAGCGCAACGCCTTAGCCACTGAGCCACCGCGGCGGGTGTGAGTTTCACCTTGACTATTCCCTAAATGAAACTGCAACTCGCGGCTGAAATCGAATTTCGCTTGATTTTCGCTTGATGGTAGTGTGCGCACAGACGGACGCGGACGGACATTGGGAGATCCTAAGGTACTCCGCACTGTTACAGGCGAGGGAGTAAGCCGTTTGACTCTCGTGTACTAACTCGCGGTCGCAGCCCAATGGGTAAGACGACTGACACTAACTCTGTGTCGTCCACCAGACACAACGCTCGAATCCTGCTGGTGCCTGTGTGAGTTTTTGCGATTGTAAATGCTATGCGCACGGACGCGGATGGACAATTTCCGGTCACAAGGTACTCCGCACATAAAACGGACTGGAGCGCCTTTTGAAGGGTAAGACAGCGGAAACCAGCCATCCTGATGTGCCAGCTCGGGGCTACTCCATCGCGCGACTCCAGCGCATACACGTAAACAATTCGGCATGTGAGCTTAGGGATTCCCATTTATGCCGATTAAAACTAGAATATCTAGAAAGTTGAGCGAACTTTTATAATCGCTATTTATCACAAGCAGTTGCCCCTTTCGCCTTTTGTAATACCTCTTAAAACACAACCAAATCGGCATTCACCACTTTACAAAAGAGAGCCCCATTCGTGGCAAGCAGTGCGCAAAAGTTAGCGTTTTTCTATCGCCCAGATGTCTGTATGTGGTATCTATATTTTGTTTTCTCGCCCTGCAAACCAATCCTTAGCGTATCTTTGCTGTACGACCACTTAAATCCGTCTGGTCCGGGTTTCCCGGAGGTGCTGTCAAAGAAGTTAATCAAGCCGTGCGAAGGAAGCGCGCAATGAACTCGAAGCTGCGCCAAAACAGGCCCAAAAAACCCTCGCTAAAGCAGACGACAAAGCCGTACAGCTGACGAGCGGGGAACGGTGGGTAAATTCGCCGCGCCATCTACAGTGTGCTCCGCTTGTGAAACCCTCCGCCCTCCGCTACCCCCCCCCCCCCCCCACCCACGCCACCGCCTCCATCGCGTTGGGAGTGTATTGTCCCGCACGCCGCGAAAGAACCGTTAGCCGTTGGCTGGAAGAGGTAGAAAGCTTTGCTTTAAATTAACATTCCTGAGATAGTTGTAAAGGTCGGAGTACCGGGCAAAGATTTTGACGCTATCGCGGCGGACGGGGTATAAAACGAACGGCTTCCGTTAGTGACGATTGTTGGGGTCTTCGATGTAAGAATGTAATAGCTCCATAAGTGGCGAAAAAACTGGTTGGGTTCTTAGTTTTGGTGAAGGCAGCTCCATGTAGTTATGATGTGGTTTGTCAGCAATGAACGGCTGTAATATTAGTCCATACATACTTTGGTGTAACATCAGTACAACTACAGCGTAGCAAGAACGTTAGCACAACCATAGTGACAAATTATCGCTAGGCATTGTCCGTACTTCGCATTATAAAGCTTCCGCGTGAGGGAATTCTTATTCATGCTACATGCAGCCACATATTCGTAGACGTTTAGACCGGTTGAAAATCTAATCCACAGGAGCGTAAAGAGATCTTACTGCGGATGTCAGAAGCAAATGCGACGATCACGTAACAAGCCTTGTGGGAGAGAGAGGGAGAGATACATCTTTAATGGGCAAGGGAGGTCAGCCAGGCTGGGTGCCCGACTTGCTACACCAGGCTCGTGGGAGTCCTCTGTCGTACAGCTTCGGACATTTTATCATCCTACCAGGCACGTTGCTGGATATATGGTTTACCTTGGAGAAAAAGGAACTCCGAGGAATCAGATAGCACCAGCGCTTGTCCAAAGGCGGAAGCAAAGTAAGAGGCAAAGTCTTGAGAAGGCCAATGTGACGCTGTCATTTATCGTAAGCGTTACGTCCGCGGTGGCCAAGTCATTTTCCGGGAACAAAAGAACGCTTTGGGCTCGCGCTAATCGCTAAAGAAGCAGCTGTGACGCGGCGCCTTCATGGAAGTTGGAAGACGCCAAATTAGGTTTCCGGGAGTACGGAAGCGCTACGTGCGGATGCTTAATTGCCGCCGCAGATTGCCTTTACAGAGGAGACCACCGCTTTACATATTACCAGTCTCCTTTTGAAATAATATCCTGATGAATGTTTTGTTCCGTTCGGGTAACGCAACTTTGGTGCTTATATCTCTGCCATTTCGAACGCTATGTAAATGAAGGAAGCTTGACTATTTGCGTTTGGCTGCTCGTCTCTCCGTCTTCGTGTTTCGTTCTGATGCAACCAAAAGATGATGGATGCGTGAGCATCACTTGTCGTTAGGTTGTAGAAACATAAATGTGTGGGTGGGTAAGTTGACATCACAACCAATGGAAACTGTGGAATCGGCCATGCACCTCTTACGGCTGTTGTCGTTCTCAATGTCACACCTTCTGAGCAATGTGGGAAGGTTCTGGCTTGGTACATTGACGTCTCAGTCAAATGGAAGTGGTTAATTGGCTGCAAGCTTCGGGCGGCACTGTCGTCGTCTTTTGTCCTTGAGTGGGTTGCGGTTGGGTATGTTGGAGCTGAGGCCAAATTGAAATTTGTAATAAACCACAAGCTTTTGAAAGCTGCTGTCATCCTCACTGGCCAGTACGGCCGAATTGTTGTATACAAAAGAAAGCGGTGCCATTTATTCACAACGCATACATCAGGCGAGTATCCGTGACAGAACTGCGCAGGCGTTCTGACCTACCAACACTAGAGTCCCGCCGCAAATTACATCGACTTAAAGTATTACACAGCATAGTCAATGGTTATTCAAAGCTTGACTTCAATACACACCTGGACTTCAGCATGTCACGCCGCACCCGGAACAAGCACAACAAAACAATCATAATGCCTTACACGAGAACAAACGCCCACCATCTTTCTTTTTTTCCGAGAACGATAGCAGAATGGAACACTTTGCCACGCGACGTTACTAACACAACTTATCAAATCGCTTTTTCAACGGCTATTCAAAATTGTGTATGATTGAAGTGCTAGTCTTGTTCCCCTTCTGTCTATTTTAGGAAAATGAGGTCATCACGGCATACAGAGGACATCCCAGATCCGATGGAGGAAGATCAGTATTCCGCGTGGATAACCCAACTTATTCAGGACCAGGCCACTTGTACTACGAAGTTATATACAAGTACCGACAATCCCTGCGTGGACACACACCTTCTACACATATGGGAAGCTAGACGCCGCCTTCAAAAGCGCTGGAAAAAACAATGACACAATAGAAAACTCCGCAAGCGCATTGCGCAGCTCACTGAAAAGGCGGCAAAATACGCACGTGAACTTTGCCGTGAGAGTTGGCTCTCCCTTTGTGACGCCGTGGGTAATCATGTGAGCACGTCAAAAACCTGGAAAATTCTTCGCTACCTCCTGGACCCCTCTACCTCTAAGACAACGTCACTGAACCAACTACGGTCCCTCCTGCACAAGCACTCAACAGACACACTTCTGACGAACCTTGAGGCAAAATTCTTCCCACCTGGTCCTCAACAGCTACACATAGACTACGATGGCGAGCCAAACCCCACAGTGGACCAAGACATCCTCATCTCGGAGGTACGAGCGGCACTGGCTCGCTTACGGAAAAACACTGCACCGGGTCCCGATGGAGTTTCCAACAGGCTACTAGCCAACCTCGATGACGACTCCCTCGTGTCCCTCACCGCGTGCCTCGATAGAGTGTGGCGAGAGGGCAACATTCCTGCCGAATGGAAGCTCGCCAACGTTCACCTCATTCCAAAACCGAACAAGCCCCCCTCCATTGATAACCTCCGACCTATCTCGTTAACATCATGTGTCGGAAAACTCATGGAGCATATCGTCCTCGCTCGCCTCCAGCGTCACATAGACGATCGGGATCTCATGCCGGCCTCTATGTTTGGATTCAGACCTCACCTCGCCACCCAGGACATCCTCCTCCAGATCAAGGAACAGGTCATGCCCCGGCCACCCGGCACTCCCCCACAGCGATGCTGGCATTGGACTTCAAGGGGGCATTTGACAATGTGTCTCAATCAGTCATTTTGGCCCACCTGCGAGAGATGCATTGCAGGGAACGCACGTATGCATACGTGCGGAACTTCCTCACACACAGGCAAGCAGTGATCCACGTCGGTAAAGCAAAGTCCCACCCCATCAACCTGGCGAGCAGAGGCACTCCACAAGGAGCAGTACTCTCACCAATGCTCTTTAATATCGCCCTAATCAAACTGCCACAACGCCTTGCGGCTCTTCCAAAAATTAAGCATGGTACTATGCCGACGATGTGACAGTCTGGACAGGCACAGGCTCATGGGGGGACATGGAAGCTCGCCTTCAAGGAGCAGCCAATGTGGTCACTGAGTACGCCAAATACTGCGGACTCTCTTGCGCCCCGCAAAAGTCGGAACTTCTCGTGGTTCAACCAGGGAGACCCAAACGGGACCCACACCCACCGGTCGAAATAACCTAGAGGGCCACACTATTCGCCCCAAACCTGAAATCAAAATACTTGGAATGATATTCCAGCACGACAAATGCAACTCCACTCTCGTAACTCGCCCCAAACACACTACGGACCAGCTGTCTCATATGCTGGGCAGGATCATCACGAAGAGGCGTGGCTTAGGGGAGCATGTGGCGCTACGTCTCGTGCAGGCCTTCATTATTTCCCGCATCACCTACGCAGCCCCATATGCTCTGCTCAACAAACACGAAGAAGAATGCGTGAATACAATAATCCGAAGATCATGCAAGCCCGCACTGTGCCTTCCCCCGAAGACATGCACCTCGCTCCTCCTTCAACTCGGCATCCATAATACGTCGTCGGAGCTAGTTGAAGGCCATCTGCAACAGCAATACCAACGGCTTTCTGTCACCAAGGCTGGCCGCCATGTCCTGTCAGAATTAGGAATAAATACACCAGGCTACAACGGCCCACTTCTAGAGCCCCTACCCCGACATATTCAAGAACGCATTCAAGTCCGACCGTTACCGCGTAACATGCACCCGGATCACCACAGTGGACGACGCAAGGCTCGCGCGGAGGTCATCTCACGGCAGTACAGTCAAGATGCTGATGCCGTCTTCACAGACGCGGCGGCATACCCCTCTACCCAGCGTTCGCCCTGGCAGTAAGCCCCGCCCAAGGAGGACCGACTATCACTGCCTCTATAAAAACACGCTCACCAGCTGAAGCTGAACAGGCGGCAATCGCGCTTGCCATCTCCTCAACCAAGGCTACTACTGTAGTGACGGACAGCAAACAGGCCTGCCGGCACTTCCAGGATGGAACGGTGCACGCTGCGGCCCGCGCAATACTACTACGCCACCCCCCGCAGCGACAGATCTAGATTGTATGGACTCCAGCCCATATGGGAGTGAGAGGGAACGAGACGGCCCAAGACCTTGCGCGAGAAATGACACGCCGCACGAGGAGTGAAGACGCCGCCTTGGAGAGATTTACTCCCCTTCTGGCATACAGAGAAATGACCCAACATCTACGCCTGGCCCGACGCACCCTTCCCCCACCCCACCGACACCTATCTATAGAGCAGGCTCACCACTACCGTGCCTTGCAAACAAACACTTTTCCCCACCCAAAAAGAGTCTGCCACTACTCCGAACACATTACGTCCCCTAGGTGCCCCAACTGTGGAGCAGACTGCACTCTTTCCCACATGGTTGGTGGATGCCCCTCCCACCCTCTCCCCAAACCGAATCCGTACAACTCTCCCGAGCTCTGGAGGTGCGCTTTGTCCAGCTCATGCCTGTCCGACCAGCTTCGACTGGTGGAGCGGGCTGTCGCGGCTGGCAAAGCATATGGGGTCCTGGACTGAGGACTCCACCTCCTGAAGACGTCACACAAATTTACTACACAATAAAGATGTTTATCCTCCTCCTGCTCCTTCTCTTGAACTAACATATTTCACGTATTAGCCTGCTACCATGCCACTAACGCACACTGCTGGTCTTTTTTTCTGTGGAGTGTTTTCCTATCTTTACACGAAACATCAGATTTTTTTTCGCACTTACTGTACAATGAGCGTACGTAGTGTATTTTGCTTGTGTTTTACATTGGACTAGCGTTGCCGGTTTCATTGTATATTCATGTAGCCATTTGATTCGTAACGAGAATTACTGCTGCCTTGCGAATCGTGGACCCTGTTACTGATTGTGTGTGCTTGTGTGTCGTAGCAAATTGTAAGCTTACGGCAATATTGCTTCCTTGTGTACCGTGGGCCGTGTTACTGGTCGCGTGTAAACTCTGTGCCCGTACCCTGCACTGTACCACTCCTGCCCTGGCGGTTGATCAGGCAGGCACCTCCGGCCGCTCCGCTGTTCGTAGCCTCGTCAGGGCCATCGAAAACTACCGGTCACCCCTGTTCTGATCTTGGGTCCTCGGGGTCATCGCTTCCGCCGGGTCAAGTGAGCCCGATGGTGATACCAGCCGAACAACCTCTGCCAGATGACGCAGACGACATGTCTGATCTTTCGGACTCATCATCTGCAACGGTCATCTACGGAAATGAAACCGTTCTTTCACCTGACAAGTCAAAGCCATTTGAGCCTTTGACTCCTTCAAAGCACTGCCGTGGCTCTAAGCCTGTCTACAGGCCCCTTGACGTCAGCCCAATCGGAAGTCCCCTGAGACATGGCGTCGTTGTGGTGATCAAACCTGTCGACTCCTGGAAGGATATCACTCGCTAGAACCCCATTGCTAGTCAAGGAAGGATTAGAGACTCTGGCTCCAGATGGCGTGCTACAAATACGCCCAAATTATCGCCTCAACCTGCTCGCCATTGACACTCGCAACGCTGATGCCACCGAGCATCTCCTGAAAATCTCCTCCATTGCTGGTTTGAATGCCCAGGCCTATCAACCACGACCGAGCAATTGCGAAGTGGGCGTGATCAGGAGAGTAGCTAAGGAGCTTAGTACAGCATGTTGTTGGGCTAGTTGGTGCAGCATTATGAAAGTAGAAAAAACTGCGCGTAAAAGACAGGACCGTGACAAGTAGACAGGACAAGCGCAATAGACAGGACTGCGCTTGTCCTGTCTACTTGTCACGGTCCTGTCTTTTACGCGCAGTTTTTTCTACTTTCATAAGTAGCTAAGGAGCTCTCCGACCCTGAAATCCTTAGTGCGTTACGAGCCAGAGCGCCTGTCAAAAACGCCCGGAGACTGGGAAAATCATCAGAGAGTGTGCAGATTGTGTTCGCCACAGAAACTGTACCACAGCATGTAGTCATCGGTTACACGCGCTATCGCGCGTATGTTTACGTAGAGACACCGATACAATGCAAAATGTGGCAGCGATTCGGGCACGTGGCGAACACGTGCAAACTTCCGCTCCGGTGTTCACGGTGCGGTGGCACTCATGACCGAGAATCCTGCTCAGTTGAAAATTCAAAATGCTAAAACTGCAGCAAAAAGCATGAGTCGACGTTTGTTCACTGTTCTGTCCGCCGTGATGAGAAGGCTATTTTCAAAATCAAGGCTAGAAACAACACTGACTACAAATCAGCGAAATAGGCTCTACTGGAACGCCGTGGGCTGGGCATAAGGAACACAGGAGAAAGCAAGAGTACACATCTGCGGTTCTCGGGTTCATCAACAATGAGGAGGATTTCCCAGCTCTGCCAGTCCTCCATCGTGAATCGCAGCAGAAGCATCCCCCCACAGCAGCTCTGCCAGTATGAGCTACTGCAGCAATGGTTGACTCCCCCTCAAAAGATGCCGCCACGCCTGCATCGACAGCCGCGCCTGCTGGGCCATCAGACGAGACTCGAACTCCAGCTGTACGAACTTCGAAGCCTGCTCATGGAACAGCTCTGAGAGAGCAGCGTGAGCCAAAGGATCACCAGAGCTCCGGGGGCTTGCGTTCTGTGATATCAGCTGTAGTAGAGGCGGTGCGCCTCTTCGTCACCCCCCTTTCATCACCGGTAGCCGTGGCTATCCCGACACTCCTGGACTATGTTTCACCTCTACTTATGTAATGTCGTTAGCTGCAACTGCTGGTGCAATCACTGTTCCCAGAGTACAAGAAATTCGAGATAAAGCTACAATCTTACAGTGGAACGCCTGCGGACTCAAGCAGTGCCGTTCGGGCCTACGCCAATTCCCACGAAAACATCGTTTTCCGGTGATCGCTATTTCTGAATCATGGTTGATGGAAGACATACGCCTGTCGGGATACACAGTTCTGCGGTCGCTGACTGGCGTAGAAATGTCAAGAGTTTTAATGGCCATGAGAAGTGACCTCACCTTAATAGAGCATGGTCTTTCACTGGAAGCACGGAATGAATACGTGGCAGCCGCAGTTCGCGGCGCTGGGTTGCCCTTCACCATATTCGTCGCCTATATTCCACCTCGTGTAGCACTGGACTTAAATCGCTTAGAAGGCATCATCAGTACTACACCAGCACCGCACATCTTGAACGGCAACTTCAATGCCCATCATCCTATCTGGCAAAGCAGGAAAACGACGGCTAAAGGGAGGCACCTTCTGGACATTGCCCACCGGCGGGGTATGTGCGTTGTCAATTCTGGAGAGCCCACCTTCAACCGGGGAAAGATGTCCAGCGCCCTCGACGTCACATTTGTTTCGTCACAACTTCTCCGTAGATGAGCTGGGCAGTGGACATTGAACGGCATGGCCGCGATCATACGCCGACTGATATTGCAGTAGATGGTCTCTAGGGCTCTCGTCTACAGCGTGTGGTTCGCTTCTCTGACTGGAAATCATTTAGAACTGTGGTGGAGGAAGCCGTGGACTCGGTGAGCTCATATGAAGCCTTCGTGGACCCGATGTCAAGGGCTGGAAAGTCAAGCAGCAAAGTACTGCGGCTTCCGCATATCTACACCGCCGCCGTCTTGGAGTATGAGAGGCTTCACGCGGTGCGTCGAAGAGCAGAAAACGAGTGCGGTGGACACAAGGTATCCGTGCGTCAAGACGAGCCCAGAAGGCGATTCGGAGGCATACGAATAAGCTCGCCAAGCGTGAGTGGGAATCCTTCTGCTCCAAGCTGGACCCCCGGAAGCCGCTCTCCAGAATATAGCTCTTGCTCCGAAGTTTCCGGACCCCGTAGATTCAACTGCACCCGTTCAAATTCATCTCACTGAGCACGAACACCAGTGACCTCCAAGTCGCTGACGTCTTCTGCAGGAGAATTACTGCAGCGCCAGCAGCTCTTCTTCCGCCACACTCCTCCCGCAACGAGGGATGCTCAGGCCCGGTGTCCCCAATGGACGAGCCGATCTCCATGGCAGAGTTGCTCGCTGCACTGGCTTCTGTCAAGACATCCAGCTGCCCCGGCCCGGATGACATCAATTACACAACCCTTTCGCACCTAGGTGAAAAGGGAAGAAGTTGCCTCCTGCATGCCTTCAATCTTTCGTGGGAAACTGGTCGTCTAGAGCCAAGGTGGAAACAAGCTCACCTTGTCCCAGTTCTAAAGCCAGGTAAAGTTCCCACCGCCATCGAGTCATACCTACCCATAGCGCTCCTGAGTTGTGTAGGCAAACTGATTGAAAAGATGGTGTTGCTCCGCTTGTACTGGGATTTGACCATCCGAAATATATACCCGGCACAGATGTCTGGTTTCCGCAAGGGTCGTAGCAGCCTCGACAACGTCATGACCCTAGCAAATACCATAAGAGAAGCAATGTCGGCGGAACATTCATGTTGCCGTGTTCCTCGACATCACGTCAGCGTATGACTGCATCGAGCATGAAGCCATCCGTTCGGCGCTGAAGTCTTTAGGCATCAGGGGCCGAATGTACGCATGGCTATAGGACTACCTCTCCGATAGGTATGTGTATATGTCTACCGACATGGGTGACTCATCGCTACATCAGGTGACCCGAGGTGTTCCCCGGGTGGGGTGCTGAGCCCTACACTCTTCGAAATTGCCATAGTTGGCCTAGAGAAATGCGTGCCAAAGTCGGTAGAAATCTCTCTGTACGCCGACGACATCTGCACATGGAGTTCTGGCCGCAATAGGCGAGTGTTACGGTCAAGATTGCAGCGAGCAATTGACTCTATTGCGGCATTTCTGGCAACTAGAGGATAAGTGATTTCAGGGAACAAGTGTGATGCGATAGCCTTCACAAAGCGTGACCTTACACGCTTAGGTCTCACTGTTGGAGGGACCACAATTCCACACCTCACGACCCACAAGTTATTAGGAGTGAGATTTGATAGTAATCTCACCTGGTCGCCTCATGTTCGCCACCTCAAGGACAACATTACTTCGTTCGCCCGCATATTCCGCATGCTCTCCAACAACACTGGCGGTTGTTCAGTCAATTCACTTCTACAGGTATACAAAGCGCTTTGCGTTGGTCTGATGAGTTACAGCATCCCTGCTTTGGTACCTCTATCAAAAGGAACTGTCAAAGCGCTAGAAAGCATGCAAGCACAAGTCCTGCGGGTCTGCATTGGCGTTCCAAAGACAACCTCTACCATCGGAACGCTGACAGAATGCAGGCAGCTGTCACCACTCGCTCTAACCACGCAGGAGTTGCTTCGTGCGCGTCTGTGGATTGTGGTAAGACAGCGGGGCCATCCTCTAGCGACAAGCTGGGCCAAAGAAGTGCGTGAATTTCTGCCGAAGGCATATCAAGAGCCTTCTGCTCCTGAGCACCCGCCCTGGATGTTCCTGCCCATACCAGTCACGACTACTGTGCCCGGTATCACGAGGAAGGAGTATATTCCGGCTCCCGCACTAAAGTTCCTCGCCCTGGACTACATGTCGCGGATATACAGAGACCACACTCATGTTTACACTGATGGGTCGGTGTCATCAACATCATCCACTATCGGTGTCTGGATACCGTTATCTCGTACTACCATCAGTGCCATGCTCAGTCACAGAATGTCAACTACGGCTACCGAACCTGCAGCTCTGGGGGTGGCTTTCGCTCATATCGTCAAGCAACCCGCTCGACAGTGGGTCATCTTCAAGGACTCAAGGGCTGCCCTTAAATGTCTAGCGTCTTTTCCAAAAGACCAGCTTGTGTCTGACATACACGCTTTACATCTCCAAGCTCTACAAGCCCACCATCACATTGCAGTTCAGTGGATTCCAGCCCATTGTGGGATAACTGGCAATGTGAAGGCGGACATTGCTGCATCCGTTGCGCATAAGCATCGCGCAAATGCAATAGCTATACCATTCTCCAGGAAAGATGCACGTATACGTGCATCATGCGTGGCATGGAACATGCAGCTGGCAGCCTGGGACGACGTATCACGTCATTACGCGCCGCTATCTTTCATCGATCCCAACTGCAAATTTAAAATACCACCAGGACCCTCCAAGCGGGTAGAATCAACTCTACATCGCATGCGGTTGAATAACGCATACACGCGCAACTTGCTTTTCCACTTCGTGTTGTGAACAAAAGTTGGATTGTATTTCGGTACCGCTCTTGTGTTGCTCCAGTAGCCAGAGTATACATGTCCCACGCAAGCCATGTTATGTGGTGATTTTATTTCTGTACCGTGAACTGTACTGTGTTGCGCGGCTGCAAGTATGCAAGTTTGTATCACTCCGCCTTGGCCACCAAGAGGTGGCTGGCAGTATGTATTAAATAAATAAAATAAAGGTAAAACAGGCTACGTAACCACTCTGCTCACACTGTGATGTGCGAGAAACCCTGCAGCACCTGCTCTGTGAATGTGCTCGATTCAGTGCTCGAAGAGTGGCCCTCGCAGTGGCTTTAGGACGGCCGCTTTCCGTGGACATGCAGCTAAAGGACGTTTTAGGACCATGGGCTTGTCCCAAACGCTTTACAGGCTACCAAAGCTCTGATAGAGTACCTGCAACGCACAGGTCTAGAGCAGTCGCTGTGAATAACTCGCCGTATCTGTACGCATCAACGTCGTGACCATCATCGCCATCATCTTCATCACGTCATCAACTAGCGTAGCAAGTTAGGCATTTTAGCCCAGCTAACATCGCCAGACTTCATTAAAGATTGCTCTCTCTCTCACCTGCCCTGGCTGCCAAACGGCGGCTGGCAGTATTGAATAAATAAATAAATAAATAAATAAATAAATAAATAAATACACGTTGTTAGGTTATAGGTTAAGGCCGCCTAACCTTAAGACTGCATGCAGGCCTAACGACGTGCCAAGCACCATGAAGCTCACTGTACGCCAAGCTGCGGGTTCTTGTTGATCACGTTAAACCTTAACGCGTGAAGTTAGGGCTAACGTCAGGCCGTCACATACTAAATGGGCACGTCAAACCGAGACGTACCGCCGTTTATATCCATAAACCCCCAATCGCAGGCGCATGGCTCATCGCGGTGAATGAAGACGTCATGCCGGCGCATACTCGCGCTCGCGTCCAATCAGAATTTTGATGACATACGCATTGGGAATTTCTTGGTCTGGTTCTGAGTCAAGGCTATCTAACTGCCCTAAGTAATGCACGAGTGATGAAGGTGTCGGAGCAAAACCTTTTCTGTGCGGGTTTCTATTTCGTCCTAGAAATTAAAGTTCCGTTGCGTTTCGGCTCCGGAACAACAAATAATGGTTCGTCACGGTTCATAACGGTTAATTTTTGCGCGCAAAAAAATTTAGCTGTACAAAATTATGTTTAAAAATTTTGAGAAGTATGAAATTACCTTAAAAACATTACAGTGGATGCTTATTATTTTTTTCAGAAAATATCAGTTAAATATCTCAAATGCACACAAAAAAATTCGAGGACACTGAAGGACCCGTTTTCGTATACTTTTTGATGGCGCAGCTGCGCCTGACGCTGGAACTTACCACCCTGATCCCGAGAAACTACATCCCGGCATTCCTCAACCTGCAACGAATGTTTCACTGAATGCCTACCATAAAAAATCCTCGATCCATCATTGTTTTGGGGCGCCTTATGCTGGTGAAGTAGACACTTTTTAGGTGCAAACACTACCAACTTCCAGAAAACCAGCGCGCGGCGCGCGTACGCTCTCTTGTTCAGTATGTCGCCTTGGTCTGGAACCAGAAAATTAATTCTTTTGAAAATTTTGAGGCAGTTCAGAATCCCGCGGCGCGCTTTGTTAAAAACTCCTTTGGTTGTGATGTTTAAAAGGTCTGTTTACAAGGTCTGTCTTATGACACACTGTAAAACACATTTCTTTTTTGTTAAAACAGATGCATTAGGGAAGGTAGCAGCAGGAACAACATCAGAAAATTCATCCTCCAGCATGTACTTCGGTATGAAGGGATAGCAGCATAAAAACTGGTTAATATTCATGGTGCACATCCGAATTTCCAGCGTCTCTTTCGAAAAACTATTGTAGATAGGAATGCCCTGCCCGGCACTGTTGCTTCCCCTCCTTGTGAAATGTTTTCCGCTGCGCTCTGGCCGCACTAAAATACGAATGCAACTGCCCTTGTAGCTGTTTCCGTTGTGTGTGCGGCTGTAGTCTGATGTTTTGCGCTGCTAGTCGTGTATGCTGCTGTCCATGCTAAAGATTGTGTGCTCTCTTCCTTGGTCTTCTGTCGTAGTTTAGAACATTCGTATTTATTCATGTATCAGACACCCCCTAAACAACGCCGTAGCGCTAATGTGGGTATATTGCTAAAATAAATAAATAAATAAATAAATAAATAAATAAATAAATAAATAAATAAATAAATAAATAAATACAATTTCATACCACCGAATCGGCGGCAATCTGCCAGCTACAAATGAATCCTGAAATACCTGAAATTGCCACTGAAACTGAATACCGAAACGCAATTTTTTCGGTTTCGTTCTTGGACAACATAATAAATATCGTTACGTTTTCGTTTTCGTTCAGGCCAAGAATTTCGCTTACTTCGTTTTTTGTTACCGGTTTTTGTTTCTTTCCGACACACTGGGCGTGCTGCATAAACTGTGTAGGCAGTTTCTTAATGGGCTCAGTGGAACTATTTATCAATAACGCTCGCAGAGACCGAAGTTAAGTGTCAAAACTAGCGGTGAACTCTGTTAACCCCATTACTGAAGCCAAATTCGAAGTAATTCAGCAGAACAAGGGCTGTATTGCCGAAAGAGCATTTGCGCAGGTATAAGTCGTCCGCGGATGTCCAGTTAATCCTATTTCGATATCCATTTTGCCAGGAATACTCATGCGAATGCCAATGGAGGGTGAAGCATCCTGAAGGTTTCTGCACCGGCTTAGTTCGTAGCCTAGCTGTAAACGTAGCTTAGCTGAAAACTAAGCTAAGGAACTAAGCTCTTAAGTCAGTCATCTTAGCTGTCAAATTGCTCTGGTTCGTAATAGCTGGTCACTGGGAACGATACATCTGAAACCAAGTCACCACAGAGTCTGATGCCGTAGTCGGTCTATTGCGCATGGGCATTTGGTAACAATGTTTAAGGCATTTGAAGCCTTAGCGGCGTTTAATACGAAGCATTACTAATATCTAACGTCACCTTGAACGCTTAGGAGGGAGATGTTTTATGCGCTTCTTTGCATTTGGGGGAGCGTGGGCTTTGTGTGTGGTTCTGAATGCGCGTGAGCATAAGCTTGTTGTTCATTATACCCACCAGACAGCCTTTACCTTATCTTAGTCGTCATTTTATGAACATAGCCCTGCCGTTAGCACGACGTACGACTCCGGTCTTCGGGAACACGCCTTAATACCTCGCTATCTAAAACACGACATTCTGACTCACAGATTGGCACATCTCACGCGCTCCACTCGACTTACACATTTGATCAATCGGGGGATTAGGGGGCGTTTAATAGAAGCTAGAAAACCACACCAACTTAAGAATTTTTCAGGCATATCTAACGAATGACAAGCACACCTTTCAACTGAAATAGCCAACACAACGATGATGCGGAACTTGTTGAGGTAATACTAACGTTAGTTTTGATAATTCATCCTATCTCACAGCTACGACTCTACGTTAACTTGTGTGCGTCGCTAGAGAGCTTTGAAATATTCCCAATGCCAGTTATTCTCTTAAAAGAACAGTACCTTGGACACATATAAGCAGTATTTAGAGGTAAAGCTGCGATTCAGGTTACTGAGTTTCTGCGCCCTCGGTGATGTCAGTGTACCCTTCGCAGCTGCCAATCCGACATTATTGCAGAACACGTCGTGTGCCCTGATTTGGGGGCGGGGGGTAAGAGGGGGGGACTTTTCCGCCTTTCTGAATTCGGACAGGGTGTCAACAATGGTTAATATCGATCCCATAGCTCACAACTGCCCTTTCAAGTGGTGAGTACGTACAGAAATTTGCCCTGGTTGAAGACGGGTCAAGCAAGTTTGCCGAGCGATAGCTCATTTTTCGGGTAGTGAGTGCGCAGCGAACGCGCGCACAACTGCGCCGCATTGCAAGACAAAACAAAGACGCTGCCAGGCGCAGCTGCTTGGCGCGGCCGCCTGTTTAACGGCGAACACGCAGTAAACTCTGGATCAGGGAGCAACAGCATCACAGGAGGGGAAACAGCGCTAGCTTCCGTGACCAAATAACGTCACAAGCGTTCGGCCAATGTTACGATAGCGGCATCTATCGCGCGAGAAGAAATTGCGTCGCTCGGCCACCATCGCCATTTCACTGCGCAGTCCCGGAATGAATTGTGGCCGCCATCATTTCGTCCATCAGATGTCGCTACCCTCTCCTCTTTGCCGTCGGAGGTACGAAGCTTCATTTTCCGCGATGACGTTATGTGGTCGCTCACTCGCTCCAGCGTCAATGGGCCGTTTCCCTTCCTTTAACTTCTTGCTCCGTGACTTGGATCAAGTCAGCGTCTTGTTTATCATTTTCTGGTTGCATCGGATCCCTTACACTTTCACCCACCAACCTTTCCGCACCCTTCCTTGTAGGACAAACGAGCGATTAGATATTTTTACTGGGCATCCGCACGAGCCGCTGGCTTGACCCTGGTTGAGCTTGTAGGTCAGATTGACGGATCGAGGCGTTTTCTTGGATTGCACAGCGGTAATAGGGCTTTCTATTTGACTAGCCTATCAACCCACACACACTGAGAAAGCTGAAAAATGTGGCTTGGGGAAAAAAAGCGGCTCCAGTCCACGCAGTGAAGGTGATTGGAAATCAAAGCCTAAAACGACACCCACAACAATTGCTCATGCGACGCCACTCCAATTCACACACGTGTCTCTACAAAGAGTGAAACCAGAGATTCTGCCAGCGGTTATTTTGAATTCGCGGTGGCGGCGTCCCGAACGCAGCAGCGTCGGCCAAGGCCAGGCTAGAGCGGCGGATGCCGCTCTAGCCCGGCATCCGCCGTCACTGCCTCGCTTCGGGTCAGGCCCGGGTGAGGCGGGGGCATAGTCCTGCGCCCTAGTCTATACCAGTTCAACACTTCACTATACTCCGTCATCCTGTCTTTGGCTTCGCACCACCACTCCTTCGTCGAGTCGGCCGCTTGGGCGGTGCGGTATGTGAAACCTCGCGCCGCCTCGTTGGCCGTCTCGTTGTGGTTTGCGTTGCCTCGGGCTGACACGTCCCTTTCCATGTGGGCCGGGAACCACTTCATTGTAACCGCTCTGTCCGTTAGGTTCACCGCGCGGAGCACCCGCACCGCTGCCACACACACACTACCTCTGGCGTAGTTCCGCACCGCGGTCCTGGAATCACTCAGCACGGTCGTGCAACCGGTGTGAGCGAGGGCCAGGGCGATGGCTACCTCCTCGGCCTGATGCGCCGACCGTGTCCACACGCTCGCCGCCGCCTTCGTCTGGCCGGTCCACATATACGGCACCGCTGTCTCTGGCATGGAGGTCGATCAAGGTCCTGGCCCTTGCCGCCCTCCGCTCCCTGTTGTACTGAGGATTTCGGTTCTTGGGTATCGGGCACACTTGCACGTGTCTCCGCACACACTCTGGTACCTCCGCTGCTTCCGCAATATCCTCGTCCGCTCTCCTCGGCTCCAGTCCTTGGTTACGGAGCACCTGCCGGCAGGTTCTCGTGCCCGAGAGCCGCTCCAGCTGGGCCGTTGTCTGGGCTTCTGCAATCTCCTCGAGAGTGTCGTGCACCCCCAGTGACAGGAGCTTCTCCGTGGTTGCACAGTCGACAAGCCAGAGTGCGGCCTTGTATTCCCTTCGTATGAGCACGTTGATCCTGTTGCGCTCGGTGAGTGAAACCTCCGCGCGCCACACCCACGCCGCCTCCACCGCGTTGGGAGTTTATTGTCCCGCACGCCACGAAATAACCGTTTGCTGGTAGAGGTAGAAAGCCTTGCTTAAAGACACTGGGTGCTAAATACAGTTGCTGTAAATGAGTCTGCTGCGGTAATTCTTTATTGGACAAAGGTCTGTCAACGGCAGTTAGCGTGACTTGGCGCAAACAATGACCGACGTGCGCACCTTTTGCCACACTGCGCAGATAGTGAGCTATATTTTCTCAGTTGGAGGCACCGCGCCGTAGCAGAGGAACTGTTGCAGCTGAGCCATTGGAGGCGTTTTTACAAACAAGGGGAAACGTGTGAATCCTTACGACACCGGAAATACTATAGGAGAACAGTGGTTTTTCAACAGATTAATAAGGTGCACGGGCTCCCAACAATGATATAGTAAGACAGGGGTGCCGCAGTAGGGAAGAAATGAAATTAACATATCCACTTGGTCTCTCTCCCTCGGGAAGGAAAAATTAACGAGCTAATTAAAGCGTCAAAAACGTTACACTGCAATGACTTATTGCGAAATAGTATCGGGTAACTAATTACCTTTATGTATCATCAAAGCCAACAGAAGTCGTGTGTAGGAAAGGAATTGAGCCTGCAGTAAGCGGAACTGGAAAATTGTGTATGCGTTCGTTGGGGCTGTACACACTCCCAGTTTTGCATATCAGTTTGGCCAAATGACTTGCTTTCTCAATAGCAACAGTGATGGTTAGTAATGGCGAGCCTTCGCGAACTAACCATTGAAAATTAAATTACATATTCAGTCCTCTGTCTTCATCATTAAAATGAGAGAAAAATTAACATTTTAAGAATAAGCGCGAAGTTTCAATTGTGGTAGAAATTAACAGGCTAATTTAAGCTTCAGAGAAACGTTATACGGCAAAGACATCTTGCGAAATACAAGGGGGCACTTACATCTATACTCAAGGCATTTGAGAGGGCCTATGCAGGAAAGGAAACAAAGCTGTACTAAGCCGAATTCAACATTTTATTTCTGTATGTGTTTATGCTACATAGGCTGCTCTTTCTATGATTTCATTTGGGTGGAGGACACCTGTGTTCTCACCAGAACAAGTTTTTCTTACAGACAGTGCACCTTCCTGACCGGGCAATATCTTTAGATCAGAAATGTTGCTACACGCCATGATCAAAGATCCCGCCGGTGCTTCCTTTGCATGTGCTAATGTATGTTGGAATGCTGAGTACACGCCCATACTTTCAATATGCGTGTTTGTACTAGTCATACTGCTCTGTTGTAGACAGCGGTTACGTTAGTACGCGTTTACAGGTGTCCTTATCTCTACGACCTAATGGACTCTAGTTCTCGCTCTGCTTCAAGCCAGAAATGCTAATCGGATTACATGGCGTCAGTTGAGACACAGAATGCCCATTCTGGAGGCTCATAATTGTCTTATGCAAATGCTTGCCTCGTACGATAGACGCTCGAGCCATAAGGGGAATAATTAGCGGCTCTGATTTAAAAGGAGCATGCTAGCGGAGCCAGACATTTCAGAAAATAAGTTCCCTACGCCTCATTGGCCGCTGGGTCTGGTTCTTTGCCTCAAGCCATCCGTGGGGCGAGACTTTTTGCCACCATATAGTTGCACGTATATGGTCGCAAAGCTCAATTGGTAGAGCAATATTTGAAAAAAAAAAACCGAAAATAACGGAGCTTTCACACAAGTGGTAAGTCATACGGCTTCAAAACAAAGTTGACCAACTGTCTCAAGAGTTGCTATCTGAAAACAAAAGTATCGTACTTAGACTTTAAACTTTAAGAGCGTTCTTCATCGTGTAGTCGCTGAACCGATTCAAGTAACGTTTTTTTTTTCAGGAAAGGGAAACTGACCGAGACCTTGGGGTTATCGAAAGTATTGTATGCAAAATGACCCATGGAAACAAAATACGGCATTGTTTAGTTTTGTAACTGATTAGGCTCCGAACGACATTGTTTTCACCAAAAATTCAGGCAAGTTGGTGCATGACGCCTAAACAGAAAACAGCGCTGAAGAAGACACCACGGAGGGGTCGCTACCAGTAGTAAGTTTATTCGGGAAACATGGCCTGAATACACGAGTACTAGAGGCACATGTATACTGACAATAACAATGAGGCAGGGTGAACAAAGACTTTACCATCCGTTCCTAAACAAAGTTGAGAGAAGCGCTAGATCTTTCTGAAATCAAAACTGCGTCAACAGTGTGTCAAAACCGTTGTTAAAAGTGCGTCCAATTTTATCTGAAAGTGCATCCAATCGATAGCCAAACTTTCAAGAGCCAAATCGCAAACGAACAACGAACCAATGTGGCGGTTTTTCGCGCAATAAGTACACGCATCTACAAACGATCTACATGCACATCAATATGTGGTTTATGAGATAAAGGTCTGCAATTGTGCACTTTCTCCATGATCGGACGGTGTATTGTCTTACCTAAAGCGTTTCCTTTTTCAAGATTTTCAAGTGACGTTTCTACACAACGGAAGCCAGGTTTCACGCACGCGCCATGCGTCAAGAGATCTTATCAGAGCTTTTCCCTCGACCAACCGGTATATATGCAAATGGATTAGTTTTTGTCAGAACGCCATCTGTCTCACTAAGAATGCTTTCTCTTTTGGAAAAACACTACAGGAGGTGTGTTGCTGAGCTCAAAGATATCGTGTTCAATCCAGGCCGTGGTGACCTGTTCTCTGTCGGAGGGGAAAAAATACAACTGCCGGCGTGTCGATATTTCGGCGCGCAATTAAGATTCGCAAGGCGTTCTTGATAATCCGTAGCGCGCGTCTTAGCTTCAGCACGTGAAATTCCCCAAGACTTATAGTGTCTTCATAATCGCATTATTTCTCTTGTCAACTTAACTGTGCGGAGAACCTCAATGCTTTAAAAGCTGCTTTGATGATCTAGGTAATATATTATTACTATTTGCAACGTGGCCCATTGCAACCTGATCCTGCTGAAGTGTATATTATTACTTTGCGGGAAGGGTGAGGGGACAGGGCTATACTGTGGACTTGGCGTGTTACACTTCTGATAAATATTTCAGGCCAGTTTTCATTTAGTGGTTGCTGCGTTACATTCTTTCGTGGGCAGATTTAGCATTTATATCCGCTTCAAGAGAGCAGGTTAGAAATTAATTCAAACTTTGTGGTTGAGATAACGCGGTATCTAATAAGCTCGTGGTTAATAGCGTTAATCCCGTCACATGCAGTCAAACGTTATACGTACCTTGTAAGCGGGTAATAAACCGAAGTAAGATTGTCGTGCGCGGTTGTGATTTTTGTTGTATTTCAAAAGGGTCATTCATGCGGTGAAAAAGCTA
Organism: Haemaphysalis longicornis; assembly: GCA_013339765.2. Taxonomy (NCBI): domain Eukaryota; kingdom Metazoa; phylum Arthropoda; class Arachnida; order Ixodida; family Ixodidae; genus Haemaphysalis; species Haemaphysalis longicornis. Next base: position 139,436,381 of record CM023456.1, read on the forward strand.
ACTTCATACAAAGCTCATCCTTCCTAGCGAAGAAGCGGCTGTACCTTATTCTAACTTAAAAAAAGAGTTTCTACTAGAAACAAATTCACACATGAGTCTCTTAAAAATTCAATCAGACGGAAAAATTATCGCAGATGCCTAGACAGTTGTGCCGTACGACTTTTCAAGGAAACTACAAACACTGCTTCTCCCGTGATTCTTTCTTTTCCGCCATCAAATATCCCTAGCGAACACGCGTATAGGGCTCCTGCGCTGCCCAGGGGGCGCTGCGAAACCGGCTTCCGGGCAGTACACCCGGGTAGTACAAAGCTGCGGGGGTCCCATAGGATCCCGTGTTGACAGAACCAAAATGAGCTCGATACTGCCGATTGTCTTTCTACACGGTCTCTAGCCCATCCCCGACGCGTCCGATCTCGTCCGGCGATCAACTTGGCATTATTGAAAAAAGCTTTGCAGCGCTAAATACGTTTACAACGTCGCGGAAAGTGCTGGGACGGTGACGGCGCTCTGCCACTCGCAGATTCACCGATCGGTGGTGGTGTGAAGTGAAATTTGAAGTGAAAGCTTCTTGTTTATACTAATACGCTTAGTTAGTGGCAATGACTTTTCAACAACAGCCGGTCAAACAAGAAGAGTAACGCTATCGGCGATGATCGCGCGTAAAAGCCAACGAGTCTCGCGGACCGCAGGCTCGTCCGCTCTAGTTGGCCGTACTTTTGCGCACCTGCGCACTTATGCGTGCATTACCAATAAACACTTCTGGTTTGCGTCATCCTTACGAATACATATTGCAGCGCTAGCTTGCTGTTTTTTCCGTGGCTCAGTCACAAAATTCAGCGAGCGTCATAAGCCTCAAATATGTTTGTGATTCCTAAAGTAGTGGCCGTAAAACAAAGTGGTCGGGCGAACTGAGTGGCCGTTGCGTTTTCTTAATGCTCTCACCGTATTTAATTACGCTCTTGCATCATATGTTCCAAGTTCGCTCTTAATAGACTAAAGAAAGGATCGACAACGTTTCGAGGTGTAGTGCCGGGTTGCATGAAGTCGACACGGCGGAGGGCTGGACGGCAAATCGGGTGGGAGAGGGGGGGGGGGGGGGCGGCGGGCTTTGAAGGGAAAAGAAAAAAAATCAGCGAATTGCCAATATTTGACAATAATCTGGCGAAGTGTGAAGATGGGGGGCAATGCAAATGGAAGTGATGAATTCTGATCTGTTATTGTCCCTTTTAAGGACAAAACTGGCGTGTCGGCGTTCATATTAGCGACGACCCCTGCACTAGAAGATAACCAACACAGCCAGTGACAATCTCATGTAAGTAGAAATTATTAGATAATTAATATATTATATAGCATATATAATATTATATTAATAGTATAATAAATAAATAATTACATTATTATTATATTTGTTGATAATATTATAATAATATATATAATGTATAAATATTATATAAAATTATGTAAATATTATATAAATATTTGGGCCGTGTACCGTGCAAGAGACTGTGTTATGCTACAGGCAACGGATGCAGCGGACTTGCGATTCGGTGCTTGATTCGCGTCTTTTATTACTTTAATTGCGCTGAATTTGTTTATTTGATGGTATTGTTCCCCTACTCGCGGCGTAAAATTTTAAGCAAGGAATCATTTAGTTTGCGCAAGTACAAAACAAATTTTCCACTCGTTTTCGAGGCGTTGCCAGGCCAGCAGCGTCCACTCAATGGGCTGTGCTCCTCGCGTCCGCTGGCATGCTCCTGCTGAAGCGACCATTTACAGTGACCTCAGGCTCAGCAACGTTCTGTTTATGCTACTTGTAAACTCTCCTTTGTCGCCCTCACGCAAGGAGAACGAACGATAGTGATCGTCAAGAAGTTAGACCACCGGATGTAGCCCAAGCCACGACGATCACGACAGGTAGCTCAAAAAAAAAAACGCCGATAAATCGGCTCGTTGGGGAGGATATTATTTTGTTTAGCCTCTGCAACTACTTTAAGTACATTTTGTTTGGTATGCAGTCAATTACATGCGCCACAATGTGAATAAATTAAGTACAACCAACTTTCGCTCTGGCTTGTAATTGAAAACATATGAAGGGCGCTGAGGGTCGTCTGCTTTTGTAATACCCAAATGTACCCATAGGCATCGGCTACTAGGGGCGCTGAATGTTGCCCAAACTTCAGCGCAGGAAGCCTATTTTTGTGGTCAATTTCACGGCAGTGAGAGCGCGCTCCCAGTTCACGAAATATTTCACGAAACCCGGAGAAATAGCTTCTAAGAAGTGTCGCATTAAAAGTTTTGCATGAGCCCCACAAAGATTGAGCCAAATTTATTGAAGTAGAGTCTTCGACACTTTTAGTGGTTCTGCTAAGTCCTGCCAAAGTTCCTTAAGCGTAATTTCCTGCCACCTTTTCACTTTCTTACAGCCTTTTCGCACGCCCAACTATGTCAACATATTTACAGAAAGCCTTCCTATGCCTCTTAGTTCTCCTTTTGTTTTTGTGGGTTTTCTTGTCTGGTGTGCCATGACCTTTGTTCCTATGAACCTACTGGTGAAAGGATTCGCTGCATCGGGTCAGAAACGGCGCAAAACACGACGTAATGATTGCGGAGATTAGACGCCTTTTCCCCTGTAAAGCGTTCACCCAGCTCCCCTGCTGCGGGAAATGAGCTTTCGCAGGCTCCTGTTAGGCGTATGGGGCTTGCAGGATTCCGCGCTAGCGATTAACCCGCTTTTACTTTACTTTTCTATACGCCTACGATTCCGCAAGGCTCTGTGTTGACTCCCCTGCTGCGCCTCTTCCTTCTGCCGTTTCTCCGCGAACGGCAGCGCCGATGTCGAGAGCCTATTAACGATGCGCTGCATGGCGGTTCCGGATTAGTGGGGCGCCTCGACCACGTACCACTAATTCGTGGAATTGAGGCTGATGACCGAACATTACGCGAAGAAACTAGCGAGCTGGAGGGCTAATGAATTAGTGAACTAAGTGGGAGGAGCAGCGAACGCGTGAGCAAATCGAAATGGTGTAACCGTCGTAATTATTACCACAGCTCCCGCTGGCTTCTTCGTTTTCGATTTTTTTTTTGCTTTGATGAAAGCCAGACGAAAGCGGCGTGGTTGCCTTCCAACGTCAGTGCCAGCTCCAATCAGCGAAAGATCCAATTGTATTATCCGATTCCTGGGTGTCTGGGTTTTACCCGTAGTCATTGTTTGTCTGTTTATTTGTAGGAGAAAGTATCGTCTAGGTTATACTGAAAGACCTACGATTACAATATTGTCCGCCTCGCCTCGAAATATGCTACTAAAAAGGGCTTCTGCGGTAGTCTCGTAGCAGTTTTTTAAAACACGGTAACGGGTTGAAATGAACCACCCCGTGTTGTTATCGGCAGGGTCTGTGAACCTTCGTGGTGTCGCGAGATATTCAGCATGAGAGGTAAGCGGGAAAAAGAAAAGAAGCATTTTCTTGCCAGGGGTGCCAGTCGGCTATCATCTTGCGTCGACATTTGCAACGAAAGGAGTAGATAGGCGGCCAAATTTTTTTCGTCTTCAGTGGCTTCTGCTATGGGCCATTGGCTAGTCTCCCTGGTCTTCATATTCTTCTTTTCTCTTTTAGAAATGTTTTTTTATCTGCCGCCGCTGCTGCCTCTGGTCCTCCGCGCCATGCCACATGTTTAATTACTATAAGTAAACAACCTCCCCTAGTACAGGCACCATTGCCATGGGTCGCATGGGTCAGCGGGGTGTATCGGGGCACATGTGAGTACAAAATGCGTAAGTAGAAAACCGGGGATAGCGGTATTGTTTGAAATCTAAAAACACATCGGGAGCGAAAGACGCTCTTTAAAGCCACCGTATTTGAGTTACCAATAAGAGAAAAAAAAATTATGGAACGTTTAGGGAAAATTTAGGGGAAATTTAGGGAAAGTTTAGGGGAAAATTGGGGAAAATTTAGGGCCTGCTTACGTGCTTTGAAGGTGAAAGCCTGGAAAGACCTTTTTACTGCTACGCTTTATTTGCGGTTTTTTCTTCGTCTTCCGGCACGAATCTATTCAACAAGCAGACTCGTAATACACGCCACAGCTTCACCTGATTCAGAAACCTGCGCGGCTTGGTGTCCCTGTTCTACGCATGGGCCATCACGTTCACGCGTCACGCTGCACGCAATATTATTCTTACCGTTGGTTCACGGCTGCGAACGTGCGGAGAGAGCGGGGAGTGGAAGCCCACTAGCTTCCTTCTCTGGAAACTCGTGTTGAAATCCCTAGCGAACTGAAACGTTGTTTTTATTAATCGTTACAGCGGCGGCCGCTTTCTGTACCGGGCAACCACCACGACGGTAGAATTCGGCACTTAGGCATTCGCCTCAAAAGGGAGCTGCCAAGAAAAGCCTGTAAGTGTCGTCCGTATACGAGCAGGCCCGCTGACGTGGTCCAACACTGCCACGTGGAGCGTGACACCACTGCAAATACCCGTGTTTGGGGGTGCTGGCCGCATTTGCGGGTTGGCCGCTAAGTACAAAGGAAGGTACTGCTGTAGCGCACTGCTCGTCATCGTGACACTCCACACGGCTCTGCAGTCGGAAACTATTCCGCACAGTTATCGGCGTGGCGGGGTCCTGGGTCCGATCGAGTCAGCACGGTTGACTACTGCGTGTTTGCTCGTGTTCCCTCATTGGCTTGCTGTATATTTGCGGCGATGTAAGTTCAGGGTCGTGCAGATAAAGGAACACGGGATTCTGATAACGATAATAATGATGACGACGATGACGTAAGGTGAGTATGATGAAGAAAGTGGTGATGACTAGGCTTATAGCAGAAAATTAAAATTTCATCAGCGAGACACGTCACTTAGGGTGAGCATCTTGATGCGCTTGACTAAATCTATGTTTGGCATCCCCTGACCTAACTTCGTAGGTATTCCGTATGTTCTATTTTTACGTTCAGTTGGCGTGACTGTCAAGTAAATGCGCTGACTTTTTGACGGTATAGCGTTATTAGGCTCATTATTCGATTTACCGGTGGCTCCCAGCCACCCGCTATCAGCCGTGCTCATCGGGCGTTCACGGAAAGCCGTGCCCCCAAACTTACGCCATCACACCAAAGCGTGTTTCCACCAGGAGATCAAAAATGTGAATTTCCGGTAATTCATGCCCAGATACTACTCCTGGGCTACGAGGCATGTCACAGTGGAAGTCTCCGAACGAATTTTGACCACTTTACGATCTTTACCGTGCACCGAAATCTCGACACACTGGCGTTTTTGTTTTCTACTTTAATAATAAAAACGGCCGCCGCATCCGGGAATTGAACCAGCGTCATTGGGCTCAGCAGCGCAACGCTTTACCCACTCAGCCACTGCGCTGTGTTTTCCACCAGGACTTATGCCAGCACCAACAGCGGATGACCTAACTAAAACAGGGGACAAAGGATTAAAGCTGGTCTCAGAAATCAAGTAAGGGATAGAGTATAAGCCAAAAATAGTCAAAATAAAGCCAACTGTACAAGGTCTAATCACATGAAGTTTTGAAAATGTTTCTCAACATTCCCATGGTTATGTCTCCGTTGCAAGCTCGGTTTGGTAAACGACAGTCGGCGCAACGCTGCCAATATAAATTTCACCCTAAAAACAGGTACAAATATCCTCCCTAAGAACGGCCACGTAAGAATTCTCGGTGGGGTTTTAGACAAGCGGGTAGTGCCGAATCAGCGGGTAGTGCCTATTATTGCCCACAAGCAAAACGTCAACCATGTGATAATATGATAATCTGGATCGAAGGTTATTTAAAACATCGTCGTCAGTGTGTTGTTTTGAATCAAAAAGCATCATATTATGTCGTCCTGACCTCAGGTGTGCCACAGGGCTCTGTTTTAGGTCCTTTGTTGTTTTTAGTTTATATCAATGATATTTAGGTTGGTATCTCATCGTCTATCCAGCTTTTTGCCGATGATTGTATAGTCTACCGGAAAATTAAGAGTGAGCAGGATGCCTCCCTACTTGAAAACGACTTGGTGCGCATTCATGACTGGTGTGCAACGTGGAAAATGTCTTTGAATTTTAATAAGTGCGTTAATCTTTGTTTTTCAAAGAAGAAAAAGAAGATCGAATATGGATACTGTAGTAAATGGTGTACCAGTTACCACAACAGACAACTTACAAATACCTGGGTGTTTTCTTTTCTTCTGACTGCTCATGGAATGTACATGTGGATTATCTTGTCGCGAAAGCTGCGAGAGTGTTAAACTTTATTCAGCGTAACTTAAAGGGACCCAGAAAAGCCTTTTGTTAAAGTTACAAAAGGCCTTTATCGTCGCGTAGTACTAATATAGCTATAGCAATGCAATGCCGTTGTAATTATTGATCTACATTCAGTATGAGCTGCGCCAGAAGCAATTAAAGGGGCCCTGAAAGGCGTTTTGAGCACACTAAATGAACTAGAGCAATCGTTAGATTGGGTCGTCAACGTCATCTGTGCCAGAGTATTACTCTTTTACGCGCAGCGGAAAGCTCACACTTTTGTTGCAAAGTTTGTCGCTTTTTTCTCACCCTTCCCTTCGTGTTTCTGGACGCCGCCATCTTCACATGTCTACGTCATCGATTCCCAGATGTTCGTCATGAGCTAGACATCCTGCTATTGGGCGACTTTTTCACGCACTTCCGGCAAAGAGATGAGTCGTCTGCTCAGCGTCGGCTCGCCGGCTGATCTGCCAGCGTAGTGCCGGAGTGCTTGGACATTTTACGACAAACGAAACAAGTGTAAACAAACGCTTAACCGTTTGTATTGAATGCAACACGGCCATAACACGACATGGATATTCTCTTACCTGAGTACGTTCCATAAAGAAAGCGTTGAAAGCCCCGTGGCACTTCTTTCGTGCAATCGCAGAGAACGCCCTCAGCCGAATGCCCGGGTTTGACGCACACATTTTATTAAACTTCAAAATAATCCAGAGATGCGTTTCGAACTAACACAACGTCACAACATGCGTTGCAAGTTTGAACCGCGATTGACCGACGATGTGTTGCCTCCTCCTGCCCGTCGTAAATTCGGCACTCACCTCGCGCGCGGTTTGCGGGGACGAACAGCAAGTCACTTAACTCTGGCGCACAAGCCGAGATAGCTTTTAGCCACGCACACTGCACATACACCATGCGAGGTTGAGTCGTACGTCGCTCGAGAAAGATAATCCAGACCATGGGAAGCACTATCCACCCGCAGAAGGACAACGTCGCGTTTCATCGCGAAACAAAGGCGTCCACAACACACACACCATAGCCTCGTGTAATGCCAAACGCATCTCGCACTTCCCAATGGGAGTGAGTGGTACGCCTGCAGTACCCACATGTCGCGAGGTGGGGCCCCGAGTTGAACCGGGATCACGGAACCGTAACTGACCTTTAGAGTGGTTTGTGCCTTGTTGCCAAGGCAACCGATGTTTGAGATTGTCAAGGAAATGGCGCGCGCTCCTGCGCTAGAAAGCTCATAGCCGCGGCGCAGCATGTTTTGTCAACGTTGCCCCTCTCCACCACGTGTCTCCCCAAGCTGAACTGGTCACATGATTGAAGCGTTTTGTGCACGGGTTCTGTATCGGTTTAAAATGTCTTTTTCACATGCCGCCAGCAGGAATTTCCACCGCCGCCAAATAAGACCCGGCACCAGCGGGGCCACATTTGATACGGCACTTTTTGGATAAACAGTGCGCGGTGCATCAAAGAGAACGAGCTCACGATCCTCCGCGTGCGGCTGCGAATTCGCCGCCTATAAATGCAACGCCACCCCGTCAAATGCAGTGCGCAGCCAGAAGTGGCGAAGACCGGAGATGCCGAGCGGAACGCGTTCCGCTCCCCGCTAGCAGACGACGCTCGCTTTCCTAGCGCAACTCGCAACCGCAGCGCCGCGGTGGCGAGAGTCGCGGCCGGCCGCCTTCACTCCACGGCCGCGGCGGGGAGATACGGAACTGAAACTAAAGCGTGGCAAACTGTTCGCATGGCGACGCAGTGAAACATCCCCCTCGCGAGGGGCACGATCAAATGCAGAGCATTTCCGGGGGCGAACGACGTTAAGTAGTTTGCGTTACGTTAATGTTGTTGCACTTGTGGCAACTGCTGACGAGAGAGCGCTCGTCAGCAGTAAAATTGGCAGCCTCGGCGCACGTTGAGTCCAAGAGAGGGGAGAGAGTGTCCTTGAAACGTGCCTGGGCGCGCTATCGAATGTTGATCGCGCCGATAGCGAAACGTCTGAGCCGGGCATGTCGAGGCGAGCGATGCGGACAACTACGGACGCCAAGAACGGGTGACATCGTGAGTTAAAGAAATGCGCTGCATTTAAAAGTACACCGCGAAAGGGCAAGGCCAGGCCGCCGCACACATGCGGCCAGGTTTTTCGTTCGCTTTTCCAGCCTTGATCGGAGTGCGGGATTCAAGGTGTCAACAAAGCTTGCCCGTAGCAGACGGCAGTATGAGCAGCGCGAAAGCGGAAGTACGTCACCGCCGAGGAGCGCAGCATCATGGGAAGGAAGGCTTGCGCGCCGTCAGCAGCGAAGAGTAAGTTGAAAGGAGGAGGAAACGCGGAGTGACGATAATGCGCGGTTTTTGATTTACGATTTCTCATCGCTGTAACAAAATTCTTGCGGGAGGAGATTGCTAATACATTGCTTTATTTGGTTACATGTGCACCCATGCATCGGTGGAAGGTATTTCAGGACCCCTTTAAGTGCACCTCTCTCCACTTGCCGATCGATCCATCCTCCCTCTCTTCTTCTTTCAAAGCAGCTGGAAACACTGGGAATAGCCATGTGACATCGCGACGCTCCAAATCCGTTCTCCGCTAGCTACATTCCTGCGCCTAGGCACGCGTCAATCGCTGCAGACCAGCCTTTGCCAAGGCCATTGCCTCGGGATCGCGCAGGAAGGAGGAAGAGCAACCGGAAGCCAATGGCAGTGACGTTGCCGGCGACCGACGATCGGCCGAATCAGGCGGGCGCCTCGCCGTTGCGTCAGCCGCGGTTGGCTCGCTGCGGCGGCGCGCTCATCGGCTGATAAAGTCGATCTTCAAAAATTGTTTACAAATTATCCGTACAACGTATGGGGCTCACACTTGGCTCAAAAATCCCCCGTTATGTGTTCTACCACCTGAATGCATTTGATTGCCACCTTCACAAAGCTTTTCAGGGTCCCTTTAAGATGTTCCCATCAGCGACTTAAAGAATGTGCGTATTTGACGTGTGTACGACCAGTCTTAGAATACGCCTGCGCTGTCTGGGATCCGGCGCAGGTATCTCTCAGTGATAAGAAAGAAAAAATACAGAACAGGGCGGCAAGGTTCGTCCTGGGATGGTATCAATGGTGGGAAAGCTGTACCGCTATGAAACAAGAATTGAATTTGGAGCTGCTTTCATCACGTAGAAGAAAATGGCGCTTAAAACTTCTATATTTATTATTTAATATTAAAACTTGAATCAACAAGGATATGTATTTACAGACGACATATTATATGATCAATTCGATACTCAGGGAATACCGTCCCAGGACTGGAATTTTCGCAAATTCATTTTTTTTGTCAAAACGATACATGAGTGGAATGGGCTCTCAAATGTACAAGTGTCTTCTGTGAATAAAAACTTGTTTTTTTTTCGAACATGTAACCCCCCTTGTATAACGCCTTCAGGCGCTGCAGGTATACGTTGAATAAAGAATTAACAATTAAGAAGAGCAAGAAAAGAGAAAAGAAAGGATAATACTCATGCAGCCACTCTTTATGACCAGAATACTGCAGAGCCTGCCGTACCAATATTTACCCGCACCAAAGAAAGTTAAAGAAACACCATTATTAGGACAGCATAAAAGGCAGTTCTCAACCACACAATTTTTACCGTTAGACGAACTAACAAAGGGTGGACCACGAGGGTACCAGAATGAACGTGCATAGACGGGTCTAGCAGAAGGGGATTTTATTTATTTATTATACCTTACAGGCCCATTGAAGAGCATTGAGTAAGGGGCCCATTACTTGATTGAAGGATGAAATAACAACATTCAGACCAAAGAATGGGTTCTGAAAGGAAACCACTGCACGCCATGATAGACACGGCACCGATCCAGCGACCCCGCATAAAAACTCTCCTCTACCAAAAATATGAATACAATCCTACACAAGAAGCGGCGTTATGGCAGGCTCAACTTCAATCGGGAAAAATTTCAATATCAAGAGACCACAGTATACGCCGACTCCGAGATCTACGAAAGCACGACGCTCAATGTCGAATAGTTTAAAATACCACGACCCGATACGAAACACGACGCCCAATTTCGTATATATATTCCCACCAAAAATACGACTCCGGATCTACAAAGCAGACGCCCATTTTGATTGAGGTTTCAACTTCAATCGGGAAAAATTTAAATATAAGTGACCACATTTACGCCGACTCCGAGATCTACGAAAGCACGACGCCCCAATTTTCGAATATATAGTTTACAACATTACACACCGACTCCGGGATCTACGAAAGCATCGACGCCCGAATTTTCGTATTTATAGTTGACCACGGTATACACCGACTCCGGGATCTACGAAAGCACTACGCTCCCATTGCCGTATATATAGTTGGCTACTCTGGCAATCTTCGTGTCTGCACGACCCTCGAACATACAGGAACAAAGAAGTGGAAGTTGGAGCCATCTTCTTCGCAATCCCAATACCTGAAGTAAAAAAAAGAATCGTAACATCACTGCAGACTCACAGAAGGCATTGTACAGTTTTCTGGAGGCAGAATACAAAGCATTCGCATCCGTAATGCAAAAAGTTAAGAATTTCACCAGTACAGTCGGTACCAATGGTCCGGAAGTGAACGACGCACTATGCAAGAGGCACACGAACTCACATACCGTGCCCCTTGTGACCACGACTACCGCGCTGCCCTCTTCGAAAAACGTTAAGAACGAATCCTCATCCTATGCCTAGGAACACAATCCTGCCCCTTGGCTACAGCGAGGTCTCAATCCCAAAGAATCACAATCTCTGTGGACGAAAAACGAACGCAGTTATCTGAAAATCAATGTGCGTTAAGGTGTTCGGTGGGAACACCGGACATTGATTTACAACTCTGCTAAAATTGGGGAAACCTCCACCCTCTTGCGTGCACCCTAGCCTTGTCCAAGGGTATGGCCAGGGGAGAACAACTCAAACATAACATATCCCACTTCCTCGAGGCATAGAAGGCAGCTTTGACCATCTCGTTGCCTCAAGATCAGCGCGAGCTGATTGACAGGGCAAGGGAAGGAGCTGCTGCATCTGGTGCCGTAGAATCAGGCTCCACCTTAGAGCTCCCTGCCATCTCTCTGCCCCATTTTCCTAAACCACAACTACGTCTTCCTGAACAAAGATATTCTCTCTCTCCCTCCCTTTCTCCCTCTCTCTCTCTTTCTCTCTCTCCCTCTCACTCCTAAAAAATTCAAAATGGTTCAGCCTGACCGAGTCATCACAGAAGAAACATTTCGATACACTGACGCTGACTCCTCCTTGCTCAAACTGACCAACACCTCGCATTTGTAACCTTTCACGCTCACATTTTAAGCCACAGAACCGCAGACAGCCTCTGTCTCTCTTTGGACACGGCGATTAAAAACCGTGGTTGCTAGCCTTTCTCTTTTCGATAGCAGCAGCTGCGTACGAACACGCTCCGTGGGAGTCGAAGTATCGCTATTGCGCCTTACATCTTAGGATACAAACGTAGATGTCTCTGGAACTTTTAACGCAGTAGCGTTATTAGGCTCATTTCTCCGTTTTTCCGTGCCTGCTAGCCGTTCACTATCAGCAGTGCTCATCAAGCGTCCACGGAAGTACGTCACCGCTGCAAACCGGAAACTACAACTGAGGCAGCCAGATACGAGGGCTTGCCTAAAGCAGCAGTACAGAGCAGCAGCAACTAGATTGCAGAAAGGAGGACAATATGATACTGCGGCCCAGTCGAAAGAAAAGATAGGTGATTCAAGCAGGCTCCACGCCTGTGTAGAGATGTTTGTTCTGCGCACCCTAGCTAGTCGCGTGCTCGGCACATACTCGCTAGCTGTGCCCACAACCTACGCCACTACCAAAGCGCCTCTCCTACCTACATAATACCGGCGCTAAAATTGTGTCGCCTAAATAAAATACGTGCAAACGATTAAAGCCAGAGTCTCTAAACTCCTGGGAAACCTAGGTTATCACCAGAAAGCAAATAAAATGTGTCAAAATAAAAAATAAAATCGAGTGTGTGTGGCTTCTAACTGCAAGAATTCGGAAATGCTCTTTTTTTAATTTTTCGGGCCCGACAGCAGCGCATGCTCTCTGCGGCAAACGATGAATGGCGTCACGCGGAGAATTTTCAAGACCTAATAATACGTGAACATGTGGTGCCAGAAAACAGCGCCGTAAGAATCATTGGCATGGCCATACAGGGAAGCGACGGAGCCGATCCCGCAGTCGCAAAAATACAGGGAATATTTGAACATTAGAGTTACATTGTAAAAAGACGATACACGGTACATGAGGAATAAAAGAAGAAAAAAAACGTATACGCAGTGATAATGCGTCGCATATCGTTCAGCCTGCCGTACCAAAAAACTTACCCGCACTGAAAAAAGCCAAATAAGGGGACTATTGTCACAACAGCATATAGGGCTGCTCGACGCGCCTGCAACTCAATTTTCAAGATCACCGCACAGGTCCTAAATTGTATTGCAATAACTTTGAATATATTTGACAGGCCACTGTCGTAGCAAAAAAGGAGCCCCTGGGAAAAAGTTGGTACCGGCCATCCTATTGAATATATGCCACACCTCCAGGGAGAAAAGGATCTCGGCGCCATGATTGTTCCCCAATGCAGCGGCTCTGCATTAAAGCCCTCCCGCTACCGAAAAACATAAACCCAGACCTACACAAGAAAAGGCGAAAAGCTAGGATCAAACTATTTTGTGGAATGCTACAAAACCATGAAAACACAGTTCACGCTGATGCCGGGACGTTTGAAAGGACGAAGGCAACAATTGTCGGACGGTACAACAGTTGTAATAGCTACGACATCGTTACACTCCACACACAGAAAAAGAAAATCGGAAATTGTTTTTACAAAACGCCTAACGGAACAATGCTTAAACATCGTTAAACACGCACAAAAGGCCCTTAGTATCTTGGCTGCGCGCATAGTACCTAAACCATTAAAGTGGATTCTTATACCCACTAAGATGAAAGTTCACGTCACAGTAAAACCAGCACACCGCGGACTGAAAGGGAACGATGCAACCGACGAAGATCCGTCATGATTGGCGTACCGTCCTCCAGGTTGAGCCCGACTACCGCCATTCGCTCCCTGAAAAAATATTGGCAACTTATCCTCATCCTACGCCTGCGAACACCATCCTTCCCACCAACCATCCCACACAACATTCTTAGCGCCGAGTAACTGCAAACTAGGCGCACGATATTATCAAATACATATATCCACAAGTCTAGATGGGCGAATATGTTAAGTAGGCAACGTGCTACACTAACCATAAACTGTGGTATATACGGGCGAACACCCACCCTCTTTACGAGACATTGTCATATTCGAGGATATGCTCTGGGGCGAACAACTTTCATTTAGGTTTACTCAATAAAGCTCTGACTCTCTCTTCGTCACCCTCTTTCTCTCTGTGTGTTTCTGTTTCACTCTGCGTGTATGGTATAAATAAACCAAAACTTTCAGTTAGCCCACAACACTAGAGAATACCGTAAAAACCCGCGTATAATACGAGGTGTAATTCGGGGACAGCAAAATCAGAAAAAAAGTTTTCATCCGCATATAATACGAGGTAAAGAGCACAGAAAACATTTATTTGTCACTGCAGTTACCCGTCAGTCATTGTCAGTTTTCGCTGGCACTGTCTCCCGACGTCCGTTCAGTCATCGTCAGGTTCCCTGCCGCTGTCTCCTGAAGTCGCCTTGTTGGAAATGTCTTCCCACACAAAGTGGTCCTCAGTGCCATCAAGGGCGTTCGAGATGCCGCATTTATTAAAAGAGCGACTGACGAGCTCCTCTGGGATGCTGGCCCACGCATCCGCGATCCAGCTACAAAGCACCGCTGGAGAAGCCCGCGTCAGCCATTCGGTAGCTGTCACTTACGGGTCTCCTGACCTCATCCTCTCTTGGTAGCAGGACCTGATGCAGTCTTTGAAAGGCTTGTTGATGCAAACGTCTTGCGCTTGCAGCTGGGATGTCATTCCTCCTGGAATGACAATGAGTTCAATGCGGGGTTCGCGCAACAACTTCTTCACGGAATCGGCCAGGTGGCAGCGAAAGGCGTCCAACACGAGCACTGACGGGAACCCCCAACAGTGCTCCAGGCCGCCGACACCACACAAACTTTATCCAGTCAAGCACCAGCTGCTTTCTCCACCCGCGAATGCTGCTTTCGGTGACGCCGAACTGCCGTCCTGCGGCGCAATTCCTGATGGTCTTGGCACATAAAATAACTTTTCTTTTAATTGCCGCTGAATGCTGCCTTCGTGCACCCGACATCGTGTTAGACTTTGCAGTCAACGTGCTCATCCTTCGCGTGTGTCAAAAACAATCAAAATGGCGCCGGCTGAGAGAAGCAGCAGCTAGCTAACGCCACCGCAAGACAGCCCACCCTCGGCTGAAACCGAAACCGAAAGTGCACATTTTCGGCTGAAAACTTTGGGATCCACATATAATACGAGGCAGAAATTGTACATAGTGAAATTTGTAAAAGAAAACTTCGTATTATACGCGGGTTTTACGGTAAATATGGTGAAATACTGACAGTCACCTTCTTACTCAAGCTGGCCAACATAGTGCAGGTGCAACCTCAGGGCCAAAATCTTTAGCCACCAGGCGGAGATGTCGTCAGTCCTTTCCTGGACAGCAGTGATCGTTGCGGCTAGTCACTCAACTGCAAGTCTCGGCCTAGTATAAATGGTGAATTCACGACTCCAATCCAAAACGCTGCATCCATGCCGAAGTAACGCTATCGCGCCGTACAGCTTCAGACCTAAGACCGTATTTTTCGTTCCTTTCGCGTTCCCGAAGTGGTATATTTGGCGCAATGGTTTTAACTCATATTGAGACGAAATGATGGTATAGATAATCGTCGCTGAAATAAATAGCTGTAGAATTCCCTAACCGAACTACATTGCGTGGTTTAAGACGATCGTAATCAGTAATTCACCGGTGGCCAAAGAATTAAGCTATGGATCATAGTGAGGCTACAACTACTATGACAAATATGCTCGGCAATACGTCTAATGCTGCAATATAGCTACCTTACAAACTGCTCATAATTCAGAATAAGGATCATCGTGATGAATGGCCCCGCGAGCAATTGGCCGCGCTGTTGAGTCAGCAGGAACTTCAGCGAAAACGACAATGAAGAGAAGCGCGCGTCTGGGATCACATTTTTTACTCATGGTGGCCCCACCAATACCGCCCTCAATGTGTATATGCCCAGACATTACTTTCACTCCCTTAATATTATACATTCCGTCCGTTATGCAGATGTCCTGGGAAGCTATCTCCCTGTTCCCCTAACCTTTAATAACATTTTTCCTAACAATGCGGAAATGCTGCCTACACGTCTACTGACGGGTTCGTTGAGCGACTATCTGGCTAGCTTGGATTCATACGTGGTTGTAGCGACTGATGCGTCTCAACTTGAGGGAGAGAGCGGGTGTGGTGGGGATTGTTCAGTCCACAACTCAACTGGTCGCTTTCGATCTGCCTACCGACTTCACGCCAATCTTCTATGCTGAGTTTATGGCACTATTCATAGCACTAAAAAAACTTACCTCCCCAGATAATTAAATGTCTTAATTGTGTCTGATTCATTAGCTGTTTGCTCCGCTTTGATATCCCTAAAAAATTCTGCTCTTCTTCGCACATTTGGTTTTTACTGCAAAGCAGTATATGTGTAACCCCCCCCCCCCCCCCTCAGTTTTCATTCCGGTGTCATCGATTTACTCGGCGCCGCTCCGGGGCTCCTCTTCTCCACCGCTGACACCTCTTTCACAAACTAATTTTCCCCCTCGCCTTCAACCGATTCCCCTTTGGCAAGTTGCGCAATCTGGCCGCTAACATAGCGAAAAATATACAGAAGCACGGATGGGCATAAAAAATGCACTGACGATTACTACACTCCATAGTATGAAATGTGTGCGCAGCGTGAGCTGCAGTCTTGTCTGTCACGGCGCTTTTCTGCTGCGTCTCAGGAAGTGTTCACGTGATCAGCGAACGTACTGCGGTGTGCGCTACTCTGCTGCAGCCTCGCAGTGCGCCGCCGCCGCCGGCCAGCATGTGGCAAATCGTGTTTGAACCTCCCACGCAAATTTCACGTGGTTCGGATTACCTCGCACGAGGGAGCAGCGAGCATGTTGTTGCATATCGTGTTTGAACCCCTGCGCAAACGTCACGTGGTTTGGATTAGTGGAGAATGGTACAGTGTCTGGGGAAAATGTCAAGGGAAGGGCGTGGTGATACACAAAACGTGTGTGAGGGAAAGGCAGTGAGAGAGATGACACCGTAGCCGCACGCGTCGTACTTCACTTCACCCTTCGCTAGACGCTTCTCTCCGTTTTCTTTCTTTTCGTCGCTGATGCGTTCGCTCACTCGGTTATGCAGATATAAACAGACGCCCTCCCGTGAAGCCCAGGTAACGGCTGCCAAAGTAAGGGCTGCCCCCTAAAACAACCGAAAACCGCCGTCACCGTTCCCACTCAAATTCACTTAGCCAAGTGGCTGCAAATCCTTCCCGGTAGAAGAGAAACTTCTGCAGTTGGAACGCCGGCTTGAGCCCATTTTTTTTTTTCAGTTTGGAAGGCCTTCCGAGCGAGATTTTTGCCGGCGTCTTTAATGCCAAAGTGTGTGCCATCACCGCTGCCTGTTTATGCGTTGCGGTTTGCGGGTAGAAAAAGGGTGGCGTGCACGCACAGCTAGGCTTCATGCCGCTACTGATGAAATGCCGGTTGTGCTGGTGTTTAGATGTCGAAATTGCATGGCTCAATGTTGTTAGCCGGCTGACCTCAATCGAGTGGTCCGGGTGTGGGTTGATGTGTTACACAGGCATCTTACGCACACAGGAAAATGCACGAGGGGGAAGGAAAACGAACAGCCACATGTTTGTACGCGAGAGTAGAGCTCAAGGGCTTCCAGGTTACAAATCGTTATGGGACAGATGCGTGCCGTTCGTTTGCAGGAAGAAGAGCAAGAATTGAAGCGTTGGCCCGAACACAAGCGCGAATGGGTGCAAAAACAACGGAAAGCTGCTGGCACCGCCGTTACCGCCTCCAGTTCAGGCCCTCGAGTAGAGACGAATCCCTCCCGGATGAACCGCAAATTACCCGCTTGGAACGCCGGCGTGAGCCAATGTCGCTTCTTCAGAGGGCTTTCAGGGGATATTTTCGACGGCGTCTGTCACTTCTAAGCACGCCCACACGACCGGGTGGAGGTTTATGCGTTCGCAGATTTGTAGTCGAGAATAGTTAAAAGGAGGAGGGGAGGCGTGTACGCGCGCCTACAATTTTAATGCCTGTAGTGATGGATGGCATGTCCGTAGGGCTGGTGCGAGATTTAAACTGGGGCGGTATACGGCCCAATGGTTCCTGTCCGGAGTCCTTATTGGCTGGAGGCGATTGGGTTTGTGTGTTAGGCTATGTTCAGGTTACCGACGCAAAAACCTTATCGTTATCTATGGACAAAAAAATGTCATATCATGCAGTTAGGTTGGCTGAGATCTTAAATGACGTCATTCTTTAAAGTTATTACGATAGTTGCGGCAACAAGCTGAACCCGGCCTTACACAAACAGCGAGATACTTACGACGCGGCAGGGACACAGGCAGTTCCATGTTTATCGGCAAGAACAAAGCTTGGATCCGTCAAAGATACGTTCACCTAATTGACTAGCAAATGTGCTCCATCGCAAATTACAATAAATGTGTTTTGTTTCGCCCACTCCGTGGACTGCGTCCTTCTTTGCAGGTCATCCTTCTTTACAGAGTGGAAAGGCGCCAATTTTTTAGTTCCTTCCCACTTAAGAGAAATCCCCCTGCTATGGGTGCCTGGGAATAAGAGTTTATGACTGAATGAATAAGCAGACTTTTTTGCGAGGTCATCTCTAGACGGCCCTCCGATCGACGTCTGTCCATTTCCCTGCATAGTGGCCGAAACACGGATACGTCGGCATCAACATCTGGCGAGGTGGCAGGAGGGTATCATCAGCCTCCTTAGATGATTACGCCCATTTGGGATATGCGTGGAACTCCCGATGTTGAGAATCTCGCCAATGCGAGGTTACTTTAACTAGCTGATGTTGTAGGGTTCCGCAGATCAACTTCTATATGCACCGCGCTGGCCTCACCTCCTCTCGTCATTGTGCTCTTTGTGATGAACCAGAAACCATAGAGCATTTTTTTCTTGCATTGCCGCGGTTTCTCCTTAATGAGAAGAAAATACCTCATGGAGCCAATTCAGCGCCTTGTACTTACCCTATCAATGCCGGTCTTACTGTCGTTTGGTGCAATTTTGCTTGGGTTTCCTCACAGGCATTCGGCTACAGCCGTCCACACCCACGCCTCAGAAAATAGGCGACTGCCCTGTTAGCCGCTCTTCTTGTACACAGACGAAAGAAGAGCCTTTTGGAAATTCCCGCATAGCCTTTTCTAGCAAACTACTGCATAGTGCAAACGTTTATTGTTGTTTTGTTGGTCAAAAAAAAATGGCTCGCACCCACTCAGATTCCTGTATATGTAGTGCCATTATTCTGATCGTCATTTTTTTCCTCCAAAATTTAGTCTCCTAAAGCGGGCATATTAGCCCCAATATATCTCCCGATCCTGGGCAATCCCCACGAAAAAAAAAGGAAAAACAACAACAACAACAACGAGGGCTCGAAAGTCGACGGCTGGGAGGCAAGCGGCGGAACAGGGCGCAATAACGCGGAAAACGACCCCGTGGGAATCCTGTTCCACGAGCCACCTGGAACAAGACCGTTACTACCCTCCGTCAAGGCTCGAAAGCGCGTCTGGGCACCGTCATCGCGGCACTGGTGCGCCGACTGCTGACGCTCCGTTCCTGCTGTTGAGCCGCCAAAAACACATCGCGACGGAATGCGAGCTCACTTGCTACCGCGCATTGCTCTCGGACCCTGCGAACTGCCACATTATATATCGTGTATCTGCAGACTGTGTTGTGCCTTTACCCATCGTCTATTCTGCCCCCTTCGTGTGCTTGTCCTTCACCTTGTTAAATATATATTCTACGTGTTAAACAGCGTTCGTATCCGCCTGCGTGGTCCTTGGCCCATTCATAACAATCACGTTCAAGTGGCCTTGGCCACACGTTGATTTAGATATGCTATAGAGACATTTTTAAAATTCGATACCGCGGAAAACTACCACGCAATGGTATTATCCTGTCGCACCTACTGAAACATCATTCACAAACCCTAAATTTCACTTCACAATCCTCCTCGATGTTCTGTTCCTCACTAACATGAAGGACAATAATAGCCCTTCCCAGTCTGTTCTGATTGGTGCGATCACATTCATAGCCAGCTGATCATTTGACTGATATGCTGATCAAAGAACTGATCAATTTGATCTGATGTGGTGCTAGTAAAGAGGATGCTGTTTTCCCGGTTGGAACTTAACGTGCCATGACGGTTAATATGACGATGTATCGGGATGCGCTCAATTAACACCCAGTGTTTTGCCTATATCTTACAAATCCGTTGCTTGGAATTTAAAGGTTCTGCACAATAGTATATCGTAAGAAGCTAAAAACCACAACACACAGAAATTAAATTTTACTTCACCGAAGTGGAATAACCGGTTTGTGTAGGTGGGCCCTGCGGGCGATTCGTAATTATTTCTCTATGGTACAACAGTTTGCCATTAACGGAAGTTGCGCAATATTGACCATGTTACCATTCGATGACTTTCTATTCGCATGTCAATTTGACATGTGCACTGATTTGACGCGAGAACAAGTGACTGGGAATGGAAGGGTTGGTAAAGTTAGTTAT
This sequence comes from Haemaphysalis longicornis, assembly GCA_013339765.2. Lineage (NCBI taxonomy): Eukaryota > Metazoa > Arthropoda > Arachnida > Ixodida > Ixodidae > Haemaphysalis > Haemaphysalis longicornis. The sequence goes on from CM023456.1 coordinate 139,456,432, forward strand.
GAACAAAATTATGTACATTTCTTGGATATATCCGAAGCAAATTTGTTTCCTTCAATGCTCTTTTGTCAGCTGCCTTGCTCTTGCCTTCACACTGACCTTAGAACCCTGGATATGTGCGGACAGTGTATATTCTCATGAACTACGCCGCTTGCTACACTCCTGAAAATTTCAACCGTGATGTGATGGAAAACGCTTTAAAGCAGAACAGACATTTTAGCAAGATTATATGTGCTCGCATTTCTTCCGTCGTCCTTGTTCTTAGAGTCCTTTTCGGGATGTCATCTTTGATCATTTAGGCATACAAGGTCTTCTTCCAAATGAGAGCAATTTTCACAGTGGTTTGCGCGTGTTCAAAGTGAGGGATCGCGATGCGGAACCCTCCAAACACCATCGCATGCTCTCAAACGAACGCAGTGTCGCTGCAGGGATGGGTGGAAAAACAGAGAAGAGCTAATCTGCTTCGCACGCTGAGGGTTGACACCATCCCTCCCGGGAGGGCCAGAGACTCAAATTGTAGAGGCCGTTCTCGAGGAACAAAGCCGCTCGTTCTATCCGGGTAAGCCCTAATGAATAGCGCAAACAGAAAAAAAGGCTCGCAGATACCGCGTGGCGCCTGCATGGTTAGCAGCGGCAGTTGCCTGATTAGTTCCGCGGCGGTTGCGTTCCCGAAGGAGGGTCCTGTTTCGTTGCTTCCTTTCCCGATACGCCGCGTAGAAATAAATTCCCCAACTGATAGAGAAAACAGCAGAAGAACACCCGAAACACAGCGAGCTGGAGTTGCCGGGGACGTGTTGGGGAAGCCTAGAGAGTAATCGGCTTACATGGTCTCTCTACGCGCCTGTGGCCGTAGGAAGACCACGAAAAGTGCGTCGGTATCGCTTTCTATCGCCTGCCGGTCGTCGTCGGCACACCCTCGGCTAAGCCAGGCAGTTTCGCTCGTTGCGCCGGCTTTGCCCTAACTGTGCGTAAATAGGACTGGCGAAATGACGCGCTGGAGGCGTGTGCGGTTTGGTTGGTTAGCTCGTGTTTCTCTTGGCTGGCTCGGCTGTGTCCTTTCTGGGGCTGGTTCTCGGCAGTTACGCTAATATTACGTGGATAGTAAGAGCGCTCTTTGTCGTTCTTAAAAGCGACAAGGCGGTGATTTGGGCGATGATTCCCTCGCATTTGTTTCATCCTGACTCGACTCCATAAATTAATGAGAACACGGGGCTACGTGGTGGTGCCACTAGTTGTTTCGTACAATGTTTCTATCAGAACTTCATACGCAAGCGCTGTGAGCAGATGTAGTAAGAGCTTGCTACTTACTGGCTACTGTGACGTTTGGTCGTGAGCAATGAAACGTATGAAAGGCATTGTTAATATTTTTCTGTTTCTATGTATCTTCTACTCACGAGGTTGTTCTAGTTGTCCGTTTTTTGCTGTGCATGTGTGCACTACCCGGTTCTTCACGAACATCCTCAGGGTTCACTGCGGCGTCGACAGACGTGGCCGACTCGATTACGAGGTCCGCTAGGGAGTAACTTTGAAACCTACAAAGGCCCCGTCTACCCAAATGCCACGCGAGAGGACATACTGGGACCAAAGTGCAGAACCTGTCCGGCGTCAGGATCCCCGAGAAGGTTTGTGAGGTCCTCAAGCTTGGGCCAAAGTTTTGTGTGGAGCCCACCCTGAGTGCCGTGGAAAAGGTAGCGCATGCACGACGTGTTTCTAGACCTGTTGATGATACCGAGCACCCTTCGATGCGTGGCCGAGGGCGCTCGCATCGGCTAGAAGAAAGTTTGTTTGCCACTGTTGCTGAGACTTTGAACGAAAAAGATGTGAAATTATTGGAAGGTTTTTTTTGTGTTGCTTTCCGAAGGGCAGTTTTCGGAGAAAGCTTCGGCTGCTGTAGCCAAGAATTTCATAAGCGTTAAGCTGCACCCGAAGAAGATTAAAGAACGGGCAAAGAACCTTCTCCAAGAAATGAATCTCGACCGTTTATCTCAGTCGGTACATAAGTCTGAAAGACTAAGCTTAGACGTGTTCTTCACGATAAAAACGCATGAGCCTGACTAACCTCTGCACGCCATTGTTTCGGAAAGGGGAAGATGGCAGGTTGTGGTCTCGGCCTTTCTAAAGAGGGAGCTGCACAAGCTGCATGTACATGATCCTTTTGAGCTGCGAAATTTTGATGCTATTGTTGATGATTTGCAGAGTGGTGTGTTAGATGGTTGCAAGGCATTTAGTGTGGATGTTGAAAACCTCTATTATTCGCTCCCACAGCAAGATCTACTGAGCTGTGTCAAGGCTTGTATTGTTAAAGACAATGATGAGCAGAAATTTCAGTCTGAGAGTGGTGTAACTGTTGGTGGCTTCATGGAGTTACTAACCATGTATTTGCGGTCGACGATCGTAATGTTCAAAGGGCAAGTCGTGCTCCAAAGGGCAGGCGTTTGCATCGGTTCTTGCGAAGCCCCTGTATTGAGCCGTATTTTCCTTGGGAGAGTGGATGTTTTCATAAAAGAGTGCCTTCAGGATGATGCATGCCGTATCTACAGATATGTGGATGAGTATTTGGTTTTTGTGCGCTGTAAAGAACCTAAGTTTGAATTACACGACATTTTGAATGTGTTCGACAAGTGTGGGACGGGCCTAACCTTCACATTTGAGCAAGCAGTTGAAGGGTGCATACTGTTTCTGGATTTGAAACTTCACCTCTCAAGTCGGCACCCGTGTTTGCGTTACCACCCGCGTTCGGAGAAGCCGTTGCTGAACTACTCTTCTGGCCATTCAAAGATAGTGAAAAGAGGAATAGCCATGTCATGTCTTGGGTCGGCTGTTAAGAAGTCGTGTGAGCATTTGGTGGGAGAGAGTTTTTCGGAGCAGATCACTCGCCTTAAGGCGGCGGGTTTCCCTCCGTCTGTACTGTCGGCAGTGTGTGGTGGCCTTGTGCGCCAGATAAAGTGCAAATTTTCAGAGGAGGAGAAGGAACCGGGCGTGAAAGAAAATGTGCATGTAGTCCCGTACGTCCATAAAATGGCGCACGTTTGAAGAACAGTGGGGTCCCGATACGGCGTAAGGGTGTTGTTCTCGGCAAAAACAAAAGTGGGCAGTGTCTGCCGCATTGTTAACACAAGGACCGGCTAAGAAAAAGAGGAATGAGTTTGGCGTCACCCACACGCAGTCTTTTGTTCTTTGTGCGATTGGAGTCGTTTGCAGAATCCCGTTATCATGCAAGTCTGTGTATGTGGCCAAATTGGACGCTGTTTAAACATTCGTTAGAATGAGCATGCGTCAACTGTGATAATTCAACAAGCGCCATTTTCCTGCTACATTGCAAAAGTGGTAAGTGTCACCCGTTGTTTGGTGACACAGAGGTGCTCTACCGGCATAATCATCAAACTGTCAGAGAATTGGTGGAGGCATACTTTATCAAGGAACATAGCTACAAGTGTATAAGCAAATCGTCCATTATTCTTTACGGGAAGGCGAGCACTAATCGGCTACATTGTTGTTTAATCTGTTTTGTGTTCATGTATAAATTTGTGTTTTTCAATAAAACCGGCAGTTGCGAGTAAGCGCGTGTGTGTGTCGCTCCTCTTTGTCCCCGTCTATTTGTGCGCTTTGAAGTTTTTTCCATATCATGCACCAACTAGCCCAACTTGCGGTATTGCACTACGAAGTCTTCCGTTTACTGGCTTACTGTATTGTGATCAACGTCACTAGTTCTTGGACAGATGTCTGTCACTCACTCACTCCCTCACCATTTTGGGATCTTACACCTTCTTGCGGTCTCGCCTCGCGCAGGTCGCCGAGGAAGGTGACAATGGTGATGGACAGCAAAGTAATTGCGCCAGCGATCACAGGGATTGGCTAATGTACCCCACGTTTGGGCGTCATATTAGGCTTTTTTAAAGACGATAGTCTTTCTTGGGTTACTTGAACGGGAATAGTTTGATCTGTTTGTCTGTCTGTCACTCGAATCAGCCTGCCGGCCGAACTGAGCGCATGTTGCGCAATATATACTCATAGCCACATCTGAACGTCTTAGTCGAGTTTTATTGTTCATACTTGTCAACAATGTTGAACAAAAACAGGATACGCAAATATAAGGCAGAAAATCAATAAATCAGTGATAATTGCAGTGCTCCTTTATTAAAAAATATTATAGATGCTTGGTATTTGCAAGAGCAAATAAAATACTACATCAACTGCAGAAAACCGTCGCCTGCTGTTGCCCGGGCTACCTGGCGGAATTCGAAAAAATGAAACCGAAACAGCAACGAAAGTTTCCACTAGACGTTCCGCATTGCGTTCGTTCTATAAACGTTGTAATCGGATGCCTCGATTCACGCGCGTCTCCGCCGTACGGCTGCGCTGGCATCGAGGCACCCGTCTTGGAGCAGTGGAACGCAGTAAATATAAATTGACGTGAGCAAACCTCTCTTATCTTGGAAGGAACGAAACGGGAGAGGAACAGCATCAGAGGTGAGCGGGGAAGAGAAAAAATGCATTTTCTCGCAAGGGGTGCAGTCGACTATCGTGTTGCGTCGACATTTGCAACTAAAGGAGCAAATACGGGGTCATTTTATTACCCTCCCATTTACACGCACACAGGCGGGCTTCGGCACGCCTTACAAATAGATAGCACATGTGAACTGTCAGACATTTCACACGCGGGTATTGCACGTGAGGGTGATAACCCCTGGAAATACAGGCATGATGAATCGAGCTAAGGGTGAGGTGCACAAGCATTGGAAATAGTGGGGAGTCCTGCGCAGACGTACGGCCTTTGTTTCGCCAGCACTGAGCGGCTGAACAAATATGCACTTTTTATGTTTTCCAACAATAAATTCCTGAAGTGCTCCTGAAGAAAAAGCACATACTCAATCATGGGATCCGCCAAATATAAGTAGTTATAGAAAAGAAAATGATTCCTATTATATTGAGAAAACCTAATTTGGAGAAAGTTATTTAGAAGCATTGAAATTTGTTTTTACGCTTTATGTGAGGAATCGAGATAAGAATACCAACTCCATCAACTTCGTCTTCTATTATTGAATGCCAACCATCCTACGCCTTTTCATTTCGATTTTTTAAACATTTCTCCATGAGTAAACAAAGCCCAAGATATACCTCGTACCCCATGATATTTTTGTTGTCTGTACGGTTAAATACACAAAGAGAATACCTTAAATATTTTGATCCACATAAACACTTCTCAGAGAGTCCTAAAAAGACGCTCAAAAATCAACGGCCTCGAAAGTTGCGGGATCAGCTCGAATATTCATCAGAATGCGAAGCACTTTCCCCGAATCGGCTTTAGTGATGCGTCAACTGAGTTGACTTGGTGGCCGAGGAGGCATTGTGCTCTATGCGGATGGGGGTGAGCCTTCGACCGAGCGCTGCCTCGGCATGTGTGCGTCGGAGCGTCACCTTCCGTGAATGCGAGAATGCCACCCGCCTTCGAAGGCGATGAGTTTTCCGACTCTACAAGCTGGCGCCTTCGACTATGCTTGTGGAGGATGGTTGCACCTGAATTCCTGAAGAGTGCAAGAAACGCATTTATTTTAGACAATGATTCTGCAATTGCTAGTGATTGTCGCAAATGGTTTTTCTCGGCGCTTGCAGTTACGTTGGCTTTTTAAGTAGTCACTTTGATAAGCTGCTTAACGTTCTCTCAGTCTTAGTGAGTTCAACCAAAACATATTGGTACAGCTTCGTTCTAGTCGCGTGACGACTGGGAAAAAAGCGAAGATGTAGGCTCCACCTCGCTTTTGCTTGTTTCGACTAAGTTTATGCGTAATTATGCTTGGAGACTCCGTCAATTTCTCTGCATGGTTATGCTTCGAGACTCAGTAAACTTTTCTGCGTGGTGTCATAGTTACCCCCCCCCTCCCCCATAAAGAGGATTCAGCGTCTTCAGCTCCAACGAGACGAAAGATACAACGAGGCGAAAGATACAACAGTGGATATTCCGTCTCGGTGGTTCTTTCATCTCGTTGGACATTCAGGCTCGATTGGACCATCCGACTCGGTGGATCTTTCGCCTCGTTGGACATTCAGGCTCGATTGGACTTTTCATCTCGGTGGATCTTCCGTATCGTGGATATTCAGGCTCTTCCCTATTATATGAACATGCGAACCACACTAAAATCCCCTTCACTACCCAATTCAGCCAATTATTAGCGAAGACATGGGCGTTTCCGGTGCGAGTATATGTACGTGATAGTTTAGATTTAAATTTACTCCCGGCATTGGCCTTTTCATGTGGTCAGGAACGCTATTTCCGAACAACAGCTTCACGGAGATGAAAGTACTAGTTTACGAGATATAGGCTACAACTGTCTTATCGACTGATCCACGCCCACAGCAAACATTTTTGCAGATGCGCTGGGTTCTCCTTTATGCCTATGTGTGTGTGCGTGCGTTCGGGTGTGCCAAATTTATTATATTCCGCTTAGCAAGAACGCTCCAATGGCCTATCTAAAAACAATACCTTCCTACGAACGAGCTGAAGTTCCTTCCCACCGCATGGGCACGTGCAGGACTTAAGCAAGCATACCTGAAATCTGCGAACACTCACTTCCTCAATTGCGCACTTTGCTATTTTCATTTATAATTTAGGTGGGTTTCCGAGAGTGCACAAGTCCCCTCTATACATTTCAAATAACATCCCTCATCGCATCTAGGAGCCTAACTATTAATAAATAACAGAAATTGCCCCATTTTACTGTGCCGCCTTTCGATCCTGCGCGAGACTGCGCAATACCGACCTCCCCAGGGAATGGATGAAGCCGGGAAGCCTGAGTTTGGTTCTGAGGTGTGCGCAATACCGACCTCACCAGGGGAATGGATGAAGCCGGGAAATCTGAGTTTGGTTCGGAAGTGTGCGCAATACCGACCTCACCAGGGGAATGGATGAAGCCGGGAAGCCTGAGTTTGGTTCGGAGGTGTGTCGCAATACCGACCTCACCAGGGGAATGGATGAAGCCGGGAAGCCTGAATTTGGTTCTGAGGTGTGCGCGATACCGTCCTCACCAGTGGAATGGATGAAGCCGGGAAGCCTGAGTTTGGTTCTGAGGTGATAGTTCTACCGTTTTAAAGGACTGAGTAAGTAAATAACTGCGTGTTATTGACCCTCAAGGGCGACAGTGCAGTTTATTTACTCCACCCTTCTACGAAAGGGTTGTTCTCGGGTCTCAATTTCCCAGCGACCGACCATTACGGTGTTGGGACGGCGGTTCGGTAAAAGCCTATCGAGTTCTTTATTGCAGCTCCAACACTAAGCTTCGCGATTTATTTCTATCCACGTGTAGAAGCCGTACAGCGTGGTAGAATTGCGGCGGCAGGTTTTAAGCTGTCTGTGGGACGTCTGAGCACGTATTGGATGGTTTAGCGGACGGCAATACCTGCGCGATTTGTGTCGGCCACGGTGTCAGCCGAGGGTTGCGAATACCCGAAAATTTGATTTGATTGTAGGGGTTAACGCGCCGACGCAACGCAGGCGATGTAGGCGCGCCGTAGTGGAGGGCTCCGGATTAATTTTGACCACGTGGGGATCTTTAACGTGCGCCGAAATCTCGTACACACGGGCGTTTTTGCTTTTCGCCTGAATACCCGAAAATACTTCAAGCACTTCAAGCAAGGTCCAATCCGACAAATGACGGATTGGACCTTCCGACTCGGTGGATGGTTCGTCTCGTTGGACATTCACGCCACAAGCGCCTAAAGAGCAATGACCACTTGGTCATTAAAGTATGTACAATGTACACGTGCCCACCGGCTTTGCTGGTGATGCTCCAAGAGCGGAGGGCGTAGCGGGAAAGCTTTCGGACAAGCGTTTTGAATGAGTTCCGTGGCCACCATTCGGCTTGTCTGGTTGGCGCGTAGAACGCTAATGAACAAGTAACGCTATCACTTTTCGGCCTTCCGGTTTCTTTTATTTGGCAATTATTATTTTCTTTGCACCTTCAAAACTAAACCACTCGTCGCAACAAGCGATAGAGAGAGCCACGCCGCGACGCGTTTCCAAAGTCGTACCTGTAGCAGTTGTACCGCGCCTCCGACAGGTGGTGATACGTGTCCGCCCGAGAGCTAGGGTAAAGCCTTACTTCCGGCACGGGCGACGACGTCATCGCTCGTCGAGTTATTCTTTTAAACGCAGAGCATTTCAGTAACTCACGATGTCACCCGCGTTGACATCCGTAGTCCGCACCGTCGTTGTCCCTACTATATAAAAAAAAATACTATCCGGGGCCCGGTTTCGATCCCTCGACCCTGCGGGCGGAACGCAATGTACATGGTGCTCTACCCACTGCGCCACAAAGCCGACACAGAATGGGAGGCTACGGACGCGCCTTATATCGTTGACTCATTCAAATTACTGCTGACGAGCGCTCTCTCGTCAGCAGTTGCCAAAAGTGCAACAACATTAACGTAACGCAAACTACTTAACGTCGTGCGCCCCCGGAAATGCTCTACATTTGATCGTGCCCCTCGCGAGGGGGATGTTTCACTGCGTCTTCTCTCGGTCGCGGGACCCGTGGCGCCATCTAGCGGAGGCGCGGCACAACTCGTAGCACTTTGAAAAGATGCGGCGCAAGCCAGCTGTGTGTGTGCGTGCCGCACTTGTACAAATGACGAGTGCATTGGCTGTCCACAGAGCAAAGCATTCGTGCAAGTAAGCCGTTGCAGTCAGGTCAGTCAGTCAGTCAGTCAGTCAGTCAGTCAGTCAGTTAGTAAGTTAGTTAGTTAGTTAACAACTCCGCAAGCATTTGCGTTTCTTGCTTTGTAAACAAAGCGAAACACGCAAGAATGACGACATTTCCTTGACTCATTCAAACTACGTCAAGAAGCCGCTGATACAACGCATTCACTACCACCAACTCCCCAAACACTAAACGTTAACGCAATAGACCCACCCCCTATGCGACGCATTTACTCGAGTCCCCCTCGCGGGGAGATGGGCCCAATTTCTCGTTCGCGCGCGCTCCGGTCGCTAACATCTGTGGCGTGATCATGACGTCAACATCACGCGTTCGTGTGGTGGCGCGATTTCGGCGCTATAACACTCTCTCGCGAGGGGGCATTGGATTGGATTCGATTGGATTGGCTTGGATTGGCTTGGCTTGGCTTGGCTTGGATTGGATTGGATTGGATTTGGATTTGGATTGGATTGGATTAAAGTGGATTGTGTTGGATTGTGTTGCGTCATAGTCGCGCCACGTTGCGTCATAGCCGCTCCACGTTGCGTCATAGCCGCGGCAGGGGGTTCACGGCACGTTTTTGCACTTTCGAAGGCCTAACCACCAGCCTAAACAGCATCGCTGTTAAAAGAGTAGGCCGCAGTTATAGCAGACCTCAAATTTTATTGCCATTTTTTATGTAAAAGCTTGGATGATCATATGTGTACCTACTTTACGTTGCAAATACTCTAACGACCGTTACATCTCGTTATATGCGCCTGCGGTTGAAAGTATACCAATTACAACTGGGATCCACTGTTATACAAATCCGGCTTAGTATACTCCCCGCTTCGTATTCTGACATGCTCCTAGAAACAACTTTTGTTATTAATGAAGTTAGGAGGCTGAAATTCTCGCAGCTTGTAAAGACTGCGGTCCTCTTGTCATATATGCAATCAGATTTCAAATATCTGCTCTGGTTAAAATTGTACACCGCATGACGTACAGAAAAATGGCTTTTTGTGCACACTATTGTCTATAGTAAAAAGTTTACTGAAAGTTTTAAAATAGCCTAGGTGGTTTCCTTATGAACTGCAGAGATCCAAAATCTACCTGAAAAAGCTGTATATTCATTTTCCTCACCACAAAAAAAGATGACTGGTAGTGTCCTTTTTCTTGTTCTGCATATTCTTGTTTTATGACTGTCAGAAGTATCGAAAGAGACAAATGGCATAATTAACAAGGTTTCGGCACTCTACGTGTTATAATGAACATATGTGCAAAATTTCATCGTGATACGACAATTTTAAGAGGAAAATGAGTGTGCACAAACTCAGAAAATGGGCAAAAACAACAAACTGAGAAAAACAAAATTGAAAGTTTATTTCTTTGGAATATTCAGAAATTCTTGCTCAAACAACATGAAACTGGGAGGGGATATAGTCTGAAATGCCCACATTGAGGTACCAAAACTAGAACGCTCCTGCTCCATAAGTTGCACCCTCACGGTTCGTGCGGTTGTAGTCCTCGGTACGGGACCGTTTCACCAGGCTGCAGCGATGGGACCTAGACTCAGCAGTCAGCTTGGCAGACATCTGCCTGATCTTCCGCTGGTCACTTGCCCTGCTTAGTCTGACCAGTTCTTCTGAAGGAAAGATTCCCAGTTCTTGGTGAACTTGCTCAAAGCTAGTGTGGCCCTTGTTGAACCACAACACTGGGAGAGCAGTGGCCGTTCCACTACAGTGAACTGCAGGTTGTACGATACTGTCCTGTGCCAGATGCGCAGTGCTGCTTCCGTTTCCATGGAATGGGATAAGCAGTCGACATTTTTTGACACGCACGGGTATGAAAGGCTTGCCACACTTCCTCCTCTTGCTCATCAAGCTTTTGGTGGCGGCTGCAACTTCCTTGACAGTAGTTAGACAGCACCTCAAAATCTACGCAAAGACCAGTGTCTAGAGAAATGGCAGTACCAACACTGTTGTGGCTCTTGTGTCTTTGCTTCTGCCAAGTATCATCAAACATCACGCTGACGTCAGTCTGACCAGTTTGCAACGCAGTTACTTGCCTTGCTCCAGCAAGGTTGTCAGAGACGACTTTTGTGGCCGCAACATGAACTTTCTTGGCAATGTTGTGGAACGTCTTTTGGTGCAGTGGTTTCGGTAGACCGAGAACGGCCCAACACCTGGACAGACGATCGTGTCGGATGCCAACAGCGCGTGCCGCCAGTACCGCTTTCACAATGAAGGCGAAACTATCACGGGGACTTCCAGTGCAGAGTTGAAGGTTGCGGCCTCCGCGGCCGATGGGGGCAGGGCGATGCGACGAGTAGACAGAATAAACCAGTGGCCACTCCTGCAGGGCAACTCCTGCAATTGCAAAAAGTTTTTGCAATTGAGTTCCAGTACCGATGCGAGGCCCTTCCGCTTGTTCGTGACCTCAACTACGACGAGTTCGCGCTTTCCGCACATCGCGCGCACGGCGCCGCTCACAAGGTCACTCAGACCGTCGACTTCGCAGATAACTGCGCTTGAACCGCTCCCGTTGCCGGCTGTCTCCCCACCTTGGAAGCCTGCAACTTCTTCTCTGATGCACCTACAGAGCTGATAGCGTCGCTGATAAAACCACCCTCGCCTGGTTGAACCGCGCTCGCAATGCTTGAAGTGGCGTCGCCGTTAGGCCTCGCCGTGCCGGCGTTGGCCGTAATCATCGCAATGCTGCGCCGCTTGCACTTTCCCTTGTACGGGCGTGAAGTCCGGGACTTGCGGCGATTAAAGTCATGATTCTCCTCACCGTTCATGATTAGCAACACACGATAAGGAAATAGAAAAGATAGCGCGAAGTAGCGAACAGAAGGACGGAGGCGATGGCGGCGATGGCGGCTGTCAAGTGGCTAGAGCCAATGGCGGTCCTGATTTCACGTCACGTGATTTAAATGCCCAGTTGAAGCTCTCAAAACACGCGGGAAGAAATATATTTTTTTATTTTTTTACGCGGAGATACAAAGCTGGCGGGTGGTTTGCTTGAAAGAAGAAGGCTTTGCCTACCTCTCTCAAGTGACTGAACTGGCCGCCAGCTACGCTTCCGTGCAGCAAAAACTTTCAGAGATGGCCGAAATTCGACTTGATTGCGTGATTTCTAGGCTCACCGCGAGTCATTCAGACGCGATTTTCACCAAGTTCTCGTTCGTATTTCGCTTTCATCTTTGTTTCATGAAAGAAGTATAGTCAAAGATGATAATGCAAGTGAAAACAAAAAACAGCATATTTCAAACAAATGGCGATTTTTCGACCCGCGTGTCCCCTTCAGAGTTTTACCGACTTGGGGCATGTCAGAGTGAACGTTTAGGCGCTGTGATGAAATTTTTATTGTTGCACTTTAATTTACGGTGAGAGGGAAATTACCCCTTGGAGGTGGCCCGTAATTTTTATTCATGTGCAGGTATGGTGCCACAGGACGGGATGCCTTTACGTGACTGCTACGGGAAGTCTAGGAGTTTGCGTATCTAGAATTGCATCAAGAATATATGACGGGAGACAGAGTTATACTTCCCAGCCCTATTCCAAGCGCCAAAGCCTTCGAGAGCCTTTGCGATTTTGCTTGGCAGCTGTTTTCCTTTCAGTCAAAGACCACGACGTATCCATCTACCAAAGCATACAGCGTTTCAAAAACAATCAGTTAGGAAAAAGAAAACGTCTGCACAAGTAGCATTTCGGTCGCGCTTGATGGGAAACGCTGGAAAAATAGACAGGATCATGAATGGTTGTCGTGTTTTGTTTTGTACACAAAGCCGTAAACAAGCACATTTAATAAGAGTGAGAAAACTTTGGGGGGGGGGGGGGGGGGGGCTCTAGCATGTTTTCTTAATGATGAAGCTTAGGATGATCCTTCCTTCTGAAACTATCAGACGAATGCTATCCTGTACTCAGTCATTGACTGAGTACCCACATTTTTCTAAGCATTTGCTCTTGTACGGGTTGAAATCATACGAGTCGCGTATTATTCAGAGACGGGTAATGAATGTTTGGAGTGCTTAAAAGCTCACGATGTCCGGCAAGCATTGCTTATGCATCTGCACCATATTCATGATACGCATATGGTTTCAACGTGGTAGCAAATTCTATGCCGTGTTATTAGTAATGAAGATCGCCTGAGATCGGGGAGCCACACGCGTGGCGTGAACCATTCACAGTATTTCGGCTGGAGGACAGTGGTGTCCAGTTTACCTATCGTCAACCCGCGCTATTTCCCCATCATCTCCAGCAACTGAGCAATAAGTCTTCTCATTGACATAATCGTGCCTCTTGGTACACTTTAATCGGGATTTATGGCACTCGACCGGATGGGCTTCCTGGCCGGCAGACGTTTACTCTCGTACACTGATATTCCACGTCATATTATATGACAGGCACACCATTGGTCTTTCCGTCTGAGCAAGCAACGTGGTCGCGTTGCGTATGGTGTACGGTGCACACTTTCTTTACTGGCATTTCCCTTGCGATGAGGCCTACATTCGCGAGAATCTCTTCCGCTTCAGTGTAATATGGTCCCTAGAAATATTTCTAGGGACCTTAAGTGTGGGAACATGTGCGGATTCTACCTTGTCTTTTGATGAAGTCGCTAGTTCCGTTTCACCGAAACTTCATGCACAGAGTTTTGTTTATGCTGGTGTAAAAAGTAATCACACGTATTTCTTACATCGGGCAAGCACGTGCAGACAAGGCAATTTGTTAGCAGGGAAGGGACAGGACTGAGCATTTCACAAGGACGCCGTGACCCAAGGCTGTCGGTGAGCGTTCAGTGAGAGATGGACACCCGAACTGGCGTTTTTCGTCCACGGACTACTCGGATATTGAGCCGAACGATTCAGGATGTTTCCGAGTGCTTTTTACATCGCGGAGCGACGTCTTTTCTGGTGGACGCAGTGCGTTGCTTGTGGTGGCATACTAAAACGGGGTGGGCGATGCGAAAAAGCGCTTGTCGGCCACGGAAACTCAGTCCTTATAGACACAAAGTACTCAAACAGAAGTAAGCATTTGCTGACTTCCTGTCTTTAGAGCCACTAATGGTCGCGTCGTTGACCGAGAAGTAGCCTCACAGAGCGGAATGAACTCGCAGGGCAAGCAATCGCGTACATGCAGCCGTAGAAACAGGGGATGGTACGATTTCTTTTTAGAAGCGGTTCTACTTCACATTAAGGCATGTGTACGTTCCGGTCGTGATTGTGTGTCGGAAAGTGCCATGGGACTGACAGCTAGCGACGGTGAAAGCTTGCAAGCAATAATCTAGGGAACAGGTTTTTCCGCCGCTACTTTACGCCAACGCGCGTACACGTACTCAGTGACTGAAACAAAAAACAATAAGCTCCATTACACGTTGTAAATGTGGTTGGAAAGCCAAGCTTTAAACGACACCCACAATAATTGCCCATGCGACGTCACTTGAATTCACACACGTAGCTCTACAAATAGTCAAACGAGAGATTCTGCCAGCCGTTACTTGGAATTCGTGAGGCGGCGTCCCGAATGCAGCAGCGTCGGCGTCGGCCGGGCTAGACCGCCGGACGCCGCCGCTGTAGCCGGCCGTGCGCCGTCTGCACAAAGAAAACTGAAAGGAGCGCCATCGAAGGGTGTGACTGCGCAACCTAGGCATCTTCAAGTGCTAGCTCGGGGCTACACCACAGCGCGACACAAGCGTAGTCACTGAAACAATTCGGCATGTGAGCTGAGTGATTCCCATTTATACCGATTTAAAATTTTAGTTTAGTAAGTTTGAGAATTTCGAGAAAGCTGAGGGATCTTTTATAATCGCCATTTATAATCGCTCCTTTCCGCTTTTGTAATGCCTCTTCAAACACAACCGAGTTGGTATTCATCCATTTACAAAACGGAAGTCCCATTATTTGCTAGCAGTCCGCAAAAGGGTAGCGTTTCTCTAGCGCCACATATCTGCATGTGGTCTCTACAATTTTCAACCAGACCAATTCTTCACTTCAAACCAATTCTTATCGTATCTTTGCCGTACGACTAGTTAATTTTGTCGGGTACGGGTTACCCAGGAGGTGCTGCCGAACAAGCCAAGCCCTGCGAAGGAAGCGCGCAATGGACGCGAAGCTACACCAAAACAGGCCCAAAACAACCGTCGCTAAAGCAGCCGACAAAGCCGTAACGCCGGCGAGCAGGTACCTCCGCGCAGGGAATGCTGGGTAAATTTGCCGCGCCATCTACAGTGGCCTGTGTGAGTGAAACCCTCAGCCTCTCCCCTCTCCCCACCTCCGCCCCCGCCGCGTTGAGAGTTTATTGTCCGGCACGCCGCAAACGAACCGTTGGCTGGTAGAGGTAGAAAGCTTTGCTTTAAAACCCTACTGCAGATAGCAGAAAAACCGACTGAGGGTTCATTGCAACGATAAGGGCAGAGGGCGATATGCATTATCTGCTTGGCTTCCTGAGGAGAGCACACGTTCTACGTGAACACACAGGAGCAGTACGATCTCCGTCTACTGACTGGCTGACGAGCCGCCGCGCTCGTTGCTCACGTATCAACTGGGTGAGCTGTAAACGAGTAATTTTATGTTTTTTTGATGTGTGCACCGCTTTCCATGTACACTCGTGGACAAATGAAACGCGAACACAGAAATATGAACCAGAACGCACAAATAGCGCTATTCAGTTACTTGCAGGTGAAATGTACGCGCGGCTTAATTACAGCAACGGTGTTGTGAAATGTGGCTTTCCAAACATACCAACAGCGTGCTGCTATGCAACCTCCACGAACAGTACTTCTCAATTTTCGCGTGTTCTGGCTGATATTTTCCGTGTTCACGTTTCATTTGTCCGGTGTCTACACGTTGCTTGTTCGCGTTTTCGTTAACACAGGCATTGCCGACGCATCTACGTCCAGGTCAAGCAGAGGTGTCGCCTGCCTGCAGAGTGCATGCGCATAATCGGATTACTGATGTGAACATTGAGACCTCGCCCTCGGCTGTGCTTCCTTACCACAGTTTATAATCGAGGATAGCCCACAGCTGTCTCTCCAGTCTCGTGCCGCAGTTGTGCAATTTTCTTTATGAGGAGACAAGAAGAGTGTCACAGTACTGATTGATTGAAACTACTAGCAGATTAGTACGTTGTCGCGCAGCAAATCCTGTGCTGAGCCTTGATATGTGAACGACACGGGACTTTCGTTGTCCTGGTGTAGACTCTATGAAGGGACGTGGTACGTGCACCGGTAGAAGCATCCTTCACTGCGGAAATAGTTACGTCTTGTTAGTCAGGAATGCGCACATGTGCCGTCCGGGTGTCAATGCGTCAAACCGGAGACGTGGGCCGTGTGGGATGCGCTTTTAACATAAATAATGCGTTCGTTGGTGTTTGTAGAAGTTAGAGTAACTGGATAGACGTATATATTATGCTGCCGGAAAGAGAACACTCTTTAGCGTACATATGAATGCCGTACATAAAGAATGGCTCGCCCTATTCTTCAGGAACGAAAAAGAGAGACGTGTAAACTAATGTTCGTCTTCCGTTTCTGCTTGTCGCAGGTTTCTGGTTTGAAGAGAACCGAAGGAAAACAGAACGCTCCACGGCCATTCTTGCCTGCGTGCCAGATAACACCTAACCGAAACTCGTCGCCCCTTACAGATAAGTTGCCGCAAGCTGCATCACTACCGCCCTTGCCTGGAGAAATGGTGACTGGTTTTTATAAGAATTTCAGCTCATCAAGATACGTCTGACTTAGTCTTTCAACGCCAAGGTGTTACAACTTTTGTGTTTGGTGGCTTCTGAGTTGCAAACTGCAGCGTCTTGGTGCAAGCCAAACAAACGGAAAGACAGTTCGCGCAAGTGCTCTAACGCCGCAATGAAACTGCAGTTTCAAAAAATGGGCAACGGCCAATGCAACTGTGGCTCAACAACAATCTTTCCGATGGAAGATAATCAGGCAAACCATGTGCCTACTCGAACGCGGCGCATTCCTGAGACAACCCGCCTGGTTTTCCCGAATAATTTAAATCCCCTCTGCGCCAACCGAAACCCTCCCGAATGTTCGTCCCGTGGCCCCCATCCACAATGGAGCCTCCCGTCAGCGAGGACTGCTTCACGTTCAATGACACCGCCATTGTGACGAACTGTGACGGGCTGGTGGTCAACACGAGCTGGAGGACGCCATCTCCGGAGGGAGAGTACCCTGGAACGACACCGGGCCCATGTTGCCGCCGGGCCATATGTACTTCGAGTACCCGGAGGAGATGCTTGTGCCTTGGGTGATCAACGAGTACTTCTTCTTCATCGTGGCCACATACCTCGTGACATTCGCCATCTGGCGTCAGCGGCAACCTGGTGGTGATCTCGTCATGGCTGGTGACAAGTCTTCCAGGAACGTCACCAGCGTCTTCCTCGTGAGCCTGGCCGTGTCGGACATTGCTCCTCCTGACGATATGCGCCCCGCTGGATGTGGCCCACTACTTCGTGGTCCGCTGGGATGCCAGCGGAACAGTGTGCAAGCTAGCCGCGTACGCCGAAACGGTGTCGGCCTTCGCCTCCGTCCTCAACATGGTCGCCGTCACGCTTGAAAGGTAGGAACCCCCACTGGCGCAACGTAAGCCGCTGTCTTTATCAGAGATTTTGACTACACCTAGACTATCGCTATTATAGGAGCTCTTCCTTCATACGCTTGATGTCAGCCTAAAAGCATAATCACATCGTATAATGGCATCCAGAACTCTGTCAACAAAAGTAATGGATGCGTTTGCCTCGTTATTTTTGCTCGGTGTATTTGTACCAACTGTTGCTCCGACAAAAGACGAGAGTTGCCCAGTTATTGATTAGAACGACAAACATGGTTCGACGTCAAGGTACAAGGGTTGCAAACGTGTTTTAGGGATACAACCTGCGATATAAGAAAGGATGAGCAGACATGAAGCGAAATTTTTCAACGTAGCCCACAACAATAGGGAACATTCAAGATATTGCCAAATTCAAAAAATGGAGATAATAGGTGTCTGTTGCGCTCTTTTAGGTTTTACTAATAGACCGGAACTGAGGATATGCACCAAATTCTGTACCACATGAGTACGGAAGTCCAATTACGCAATGCGAGCAGATGTAAAAGTTCTAGAAAAGTGGATCGTCTTAAAACAGCGTTCTGAATAGTGCGCTAAATTCTCGCGCGTACGAAACGGCACTAGACGCGATGCCGTACGATTACGAGAATACGAAGCCAACTGTAAACAGAAAAAAGATTGAACTTGATCTCCCACAGTTTTCACACTGGAGTATAGAATTAGGCATAAAAAAACCTATACAGCAGCATCCGAAAATAGCACACTGTAATCAGCATAGCCTACCGCTTTTATCACCCAGCATTGTAAATCAAAGAAATGATATTTCCGCATACCTCCCACATACTGCTGCTATGACAATCTTAGTCTGCCACCTTTGAAAGCGTCTATGTTGATCCGTGGATGCATCTTTGTGATGTCAGGGTTCGGGTGTTGAACAACGAGACCCGCGCACGTGACGGGCAAAGGACGAGAGGAAACACGTTTCTCCAGGGAACGAAAGCAGCACCTTTGTGTGAAGTAGCAATAGATAATTGTGGCGCAAGCGACAAAACAAAACACACCCCACTAACAATCACAGATAGACTGAAGACTAAGGTCCCAGTCGCGATAGTCCTAACAGTAACTCTAGTTATGGAGCTACGCAAGTAAAGGGATCAGCTCACAGTTCATGTCGCCTGGTAGAGCTCTCGGGGTCAGGCGTCGAGTTGTTAGAAGTGACGTGTGCCGCGGCCTATGTCGTCGCAAGCGTCGGGGACGGATGTGGCGCAATGCTTCCGTATCGCCACTGCCTTGACTGCCGGCTCCACAGAGTCGGCACGAGGCGAGACTCCCCGGCTCACAGCATGGGTACCTCGCTATGTGGGGGCAGCAGGAGGTCCGCAAGATGACGTCGTGGCCACCGTAGGAGGGAACGATGGCCAGGCTGCCCGGCGCAAAGCAGAGTGCCTGGAGATGGACGAGGGTCCGGCTTTACGGCGCGGGCCCCGCTATGCCGGCAGGAGCTGTCCCGGCACAACGGCACGGTCGCCTTGACATTGGTTCTTGCCCTCGCAGTGGCAGGTCGCGTTAGATGAGCAGCCCTTTGCCCCAGCCGGTCTTGCTTGCCCGCCACGTCGCGACGTCCTCTTCTTAGCTCGTCTTTCCACTGACTTGTATTTCCTCCCGGCGGGGTAGCCACGCACGGGTGATTGGCTTCGTTTTATACCACTCCTCTTTATCCTCCTCTTCGTTACCATTCATCGTCACATGATATCTCGCTACACCTTTGCATCACTTCTCTTAATTTCGGGATTTCAGGAGCTTATCGATACGTGCGGAGCGTACACCGGACGCTGGTACGTTTAAAAGTTTCCATGATTTATGCACTGTTATGGTCTGTATGTTCCAAGGTTATTCGAGCATGCATGCACATTCCATTTTTTTTATATTGCACGCAGAAAAATCTCTCCCCTTGAATATTTAATTCCAGTGCAATAGATGAAAGGCGTAGTTCTTAGCATGCCCTTCGTACAGCCAAAGGGTCATCTTGGAAAAGTTGAAAAAGGACAGTGGGAAATAAGTGTGGCAGCTGCTGTAGTCATCGCATTCCGTAATACAGTGTAATTATTGCAATTCCATTCAGCCTTTATAACAAAGAAGCACACCTCGGTTATGGACAGTGGTTGGCGAGGGACACAAACATTCGCCTGGCTGCCTTTCTGTGGAGAAGGGGGAGTATACGGAGAGAGAGCGACAACAAGTGGCGGGAAATGCGAAAGCTTTAGCGGAAGGCTTCGCCTTTGTTTAAACACGGCCACACCTGCCAGTAGGAGGCTGATTAGGAAAGGAGGGCTGTGATCACCTTGAGCCACAATGGTTACTTTGCACAAGAAATCGAATACACACAGTCATGATCAGCTGCATAAATCTGTTCTTTCGCAGCCGTGGAAAGTACTGCAAATTGTTATTTAAAATGCAGGAATTAGTCTGTCCAGTGTTCAATTCCGATTTGTATGAGATCCTCATAAAGCCTACCTAATAACTGATTTGGAGGCCTTTAAAAACCGTGCTGCACGCTTCATCTGTTTCCGATTATTCACGCCACACCAATGTAAGAGCAATAAAAAATTGCGTTGAGCTAGAATTTTTATCCCATCATCGTTGTACATCTCGTTTAACACTTTCACAAACTTTACTATCATGCGTCTCTTCATAATGATTTCATGTGTGAACCTTCAGCCATCTTCTTGCGTCGCGATCATCCACACAGTCAAATGCGTCAAGTGTCCTTCACTCGCATTTGTTCAATCATTCATACAGCTCGAACCGCGATAGAATGGACTAATCTGCCATCGCACATTGCCACCGAAAGAAATGCCTCGAAATTTACTCATGCTCTAAGCAGGAACATGTAGGCAAAACACCATTTTCACTGTCGCATTTGTACAGTTGTTTTTCTTTTCTTGTCACTGTATTTCTTTCTTTCCGCAGGCTAGGAAACGTGCGTGTGACGTTGTATAAACTTTGATATGGTGCTCCCAGAACCTTTTTGGGGGGAGAGGAGGGGGCTTCTCTGCGAGTGTTTTTTTTTTGTTACATGATGTACTGTCATTTATATTATCATTTACTGGTTTTGTGTTTTGCTTTATTAAATTTTGATTGCTACCTTTGTTATTTGCTGTACACCCTATGTAATGCCATCCACCGGAGGGCCTTTAGGGTTATTTTGAAATAAATAAATAAATAAACAAAATTCCGAAGCTAACATTTTTTTTTTTGGAACGTAATAATAGCGTCGGCCTGATATTGCGAAGGAGGATGGTACCTACCTTTTATGCAACATTGGATTCACTTCGAAAATTGCTTTGCAGCAATATGGCTGCTATATGCTACCTTGGATCTCGCGGAGTCTGTGTGTTAAGATTTCGGTGCTGACGGTGTTAGCGATTAACGATGTTAAGATTTCAGTGAATGCTTGTAGGTAGTTCGGTGCTTTGAAGCATCGTAAATGGAAACATAAGCGGAAGCCTGAACCAAGTTTTCTGATATCGTTCGAACACAAACACTCGACAGTGCTGGTGTTAGTATCACCAAAAACCCGAATGGAACGTCTGTAAAGGAAATTTAAACTCGCAATCACGCCTCACTAAAAATATTTGACAAGAGTATTTGATGGTCTGAGGCTGTTTCCCCAGAAGGGTTCTCCGAATCTTGAAAACTCATGCGAGCTGTCGTTGCTAGACAAAATACTTCACCTATCTGACTCCACCGTGTGCTTGCGGGTGTTTCCCTCTCGCAGGTTTGTGGTGATCGTGTTCCCGATTCACTCCCGCACCGTGTGCACGATGAGCAACTGCAAGCGTCTCATGTGGGGAGTGTGGCTCGTCTCGCTTGTAGTCGCCCTCCCCATGCTCGTGGTCAAGGTGCGCTCCGTTGTTACAGTACGTTGTTACAATAAAATGGTATTAAACGCATAGAAACAACGTCGCGACGGAAAACCGCCATCGCGATGAACCTCCATTCTATAACTGGCAGTCAAAAATCATCACGCACATCACTTCCGCTTTAATTCTCTGCGACTCTGGCTCCCCATCCTTCTTCACGCTTTACCGGAGACGTGAGAGCGCTACCATGGAGGAAAGTGACAAGAACAGGATGCGAACGCAAAAAATAGAAATTATATTTTCGGTGAAATTCAATGTTTACGGTGTGTGCAATAACAGACCGTATTTGTTGAAAGAATTTACAAGGCGTTTGCTGAGTATACAGCGTCAGGATGCTCACTAACGGAGAAATTTGTGCTGGAGAAAAACCGTGCGCACTTATTTCCTAAGTCTTTCCCGACATGTAAGAGCTCTAACCAACAAGCAGCGCAGATAAAAGAAACAAATTGTATGGGTTCACACTGCCCTGCGTCTATCTAATTGAATGATATTTGCCGCTCTTGACGTGTGCCAGAAAGTGGTAAAAATGTGTTTCCACGTTTGCTTCTGTTACCACAATAACTTTCACTTCCCATAATGAAACTCGTGACCTCATGCATGAACGGAAACTCTAGACAATCGCGTGTCAACGTCGGCTCACCAACTCAGCACTGGATGTAGCAGGGATGTATTTCGGCGTGCGGGGCTGTATTTATTGCTAGTCGTCCAATCACATATTCTAAAAAATTCCTTTGAAACATAATTTACATCCACTGAAATAGTGCTTTTCTCGGTTGTATTGCGCAGAACGTGGTTCCGACAACGTTTACGAATATGCGGGTGAACGTGACCATCTACCGGTGCAAAGACGAGCACGACTGGCAGGGCCAGTCGGTGTCGTGGTATCGCCTGGTCACGCTGTTTGCCCTCCCGTCCGTGGTCATGATCATCTGCTACTCCTGGGTCATCCTCGAGCTCTGGGTCAGCACCAAGACCATGGATCAGCTCACCCAATCGGCCAAGTTCAGGTATGAAACAGTCAACAACATTGCCGCGAGCTAGCGATGAGCCACAGTGAGTTCGGGACCGCTGATAGAAATAAGTACGAACAGCACACCCAAATATTCCACGGCGAAATCGATAAATGCTATAGGATTGTACGTTGAAGCGTTATACAGTTCTGAAGGAGGATACGGTCCAAGCATGTTCATCGAGCTTAGTGGGGAGCGAGATTGGGCGTGAAGTGCGACGACACGCGTTAGCCTCTCTTGAGCCTCATGGTCTACCACGGTGCCCTATTGTTTCATGCACATTCATCTCCTAACACCAAAATGCACCCAAAAGATAGTCCTCTTCTCTGCCAGTATGAATAAACCCACACTTGTACGCTTTTCGAGAAAATAAACACGGACTTTTTTTATCTGGCTGGATATAAATTACTTTCATGTTTGTGCTGCTGAGCCCGAGGTTTCAGATTCGATTACCGGCTGCGACGGCGGCTTTCCTGATGGGGGTGAAAAGCGAAAACGCCCGTGTGGGCGAGATTTCGCGCACGTAATGATCCCCAAGTGGTCAAAATTAATCCGGAGCCGTCCACTACGACGCGCCTCATCGTGTGCGTTGCGTCGCCGCGTTAAACGCTACAATCAATCAATCAATTAAATTACTTTCATTTACAGCTACCAGTGCCAGGCCCACATGGTTCCGAGGCTAGGTTCCCTACCCAGCCCGGCTCCACAACAGCCGAACTGCAAGCTCATTCTTCGGGGCCACGCCAATTCAGACATCCGGGACGTGAAGAAAGCCCGACAGCAGGTATTACATTCGTTGTCCCGTGTCGTCACTCATAACGGGATGACGGATACTTGTTATTTGACATTCCCACCCGAATTCGGTTGCAACACGACGTAGCTAACACGGGGTGTGAGACCGGCCGCATGGATGATCACAGAAGAAATAGGACCCCTGATCACTTTTAAACACTGCCAAAATATCATTCAAAGTGGCGGTTCTTACTCCAACATGGGGAAAATAGCCATTTGAACCAGAAAAATGTACTCGCAACATCGTGCAATGGCTCACCACCTTAGCCTAAGAGCTGCGACGTCGCGCCTTAGTTTCTATGCTATAGCTTCCCGAAACCACCATGAAGATTTTTGCTTCTTGATGCATATTTCTGAAGGGGTTTTGAGCAGCGCAAAATGCGAAATTGTGTTTTTTTCTCTAACAAAGTACTGGGTACGCGAAAGACGAACTCCAAGAATGGGGTCAGAAGCCCTGTTTATGGCATTGTCGGGCATGCGTGAAACAAGCAGCTAAATCACAGTGCAACTGTAGCGGACGTGTGCACGTGTAGCGAACGTGTGCACGTGTAGCACGTGTAGCGGGCAAGGTAGCTGATTAAGTTCACTTTGCGGCCGCGATGGCTGTTTCACCAACGGTTTAACACAGACTAAGGACCAGACTTACCGTGATCGTGCATGTTACAATGCACCATAGATTCGTCATTACCATGCTAAAGGACGGCTTGTTAAATGGCATCGATCTTCATTTTCTGCTTATAGGTTATCAAGATGCTCATCCTGGTCGTAGTCCTGTTTCTCCTGTGTTGGGGTCCACGCCTGATTATGGAGATTGTCGTCAAGTGCTGCCTCAACGTCTTCAACCACGGCATCTACGCTGTGCGTGTCCTCTTCTATCTGCTGCCATTCGTCCACAGCTGCTTGAATCCCATTGTGTACTGCTTCATGTCCAGCAAGTTCAGGCGCCGCATGGTGCGGTGTTGCCACCACACCTGTCTCCCACCGCGCTGCCGACGTCAAATCAGCCACGGCGGCCAACCGCTCATCGTCCAGGAACGGCACGACGCGTCTCGGATCCACGTACACGTTCACGTCGTACGCGACCTCAACAGTCGCCGTACCGTCCTCGATGCCGTCGCTACCGGGCGACCCTCTCGCCTTGTGACACCCGCCCTGCCCGCCGCTCAATGCACGCGGCGTTCAACATTTCCACGCAGCAGGCGCGAAGGGCGCTGCCAAAAAGAAGAGTGGGAACCACCAACACCGCAGCAGAGACACAACCATAGAGGACTTTCTCTGAACCCCCCAACAACAAGAGGATGGCGTGCCGATCCATTAACAAACACTCAAAGCGTGCTGTTTGGTGGATCGCTCAATAGACGAACATTATAAGACGGATTTTGTCCGCCTCCAGCGTAGCTTGAAAGTTAGAGGGCGGGGTTGTAATGACTTCAACAGGACCTCAGTTCAGCGCAGAGGATACTCCGTGTGAGCAACGTGTGAGTGTGTCTGCGTAGTCTTGACGTGACCGAATTGAGGGAGAAGTTGCCTCATGGTTTTGTCCGAGTTCTGTTGGCATGATGTTTCGAAGAGGACATGCTAGATGTAGCCTCGGTGATCTGCAAAGACTTTCAGACGCTATTAGTGTGGATGACGGCTCAGTTATCTCTAGCATGTTGTCGCTGTGGGAGAAGAGTGGCAGATGATGGTGGATGCAGGCTGGAACGTATCTGTGCGTATTCACACCAAAAGTACTTCCAGTGGCACTCACAATTTAAGTTGCGGCCGTCGTAGGAGGGCTCTAACATGGTTACGGCGACTCTTCCTTGACGAGGGCTAAGCCCGGATGTGAACGTCTGGAAAACCATTGTAGAAACAAAAACAGAGCATTTCACGGCAAACCTGGCCAGTTCGCATGTTCGCATTATGCCAGAGAATAGAGTTGAGGCTTCAGATCAAACCACTCGTGGTTATACGTCCATGCTGGGCATTTCTTCATAGCTTCGGCCAGTTTTTTCCTGCGATGTGTCCGTGGCCCGTACAACCTGATAGTACGTTCTTTTCCTTTTTGACAAACGCCTGTCCTGCAGGTTTGTACATAATGTGCCTAAGTGTGCTGGTATTATTGTATGCTCATCCCCTCATTGTGCAGCGCTAAAGTGTGATCTGCGGTTGGTGTGTTCCCCAGTCCAGTGTTTGACTCAACTATGTGCGCTAGTATCTTGCCTTGCGCAGCAAGACATGCATGGAGTGAAGTGGTAAATTATCCACAGTGCGTAGAGTGGTGTCTTTTTTTCACCATGTCTAAAATAATCGCATGACACCACACCACTATCATAATGGCTTGCCACTGTAGGTTGCGCAACCACGAAATGTTAATGGAAGGAATGCAAGAGCAAATCGAAGCTCATCTGATTTGTGACGTTCGCTCGGTACACGAGTTTCTTGTGTCATTGTTGGTATGAAACCGTGTAACTTCTTCTCTAAATGTTCCCTTGTTCAAAGGCCCCGTCACATTGCAAGCATGGAGTGCATCCAGCGACCGTAAAAAAGGCGAAACACACACCAAGCGTACGCTTCCCAATTGTTCCGTATGTTCCCAAGCTACAAAATAGCTTGACCAGCATGGCGCGCTGTCTTGAAGATGAATTGTGCGCAACAAATGCGTTTGCCTCCTCCGTGACTCTGCTCAAAGTGTGAAAAAACTTACCGCTTAATGCGAAGTGTGCAGAACACTTTCGTGCGAGATTTTCTTACGAAAATCAGAGGGCGCTTAGGGGTTTGTCTCAATCGCGGAGCATGATACCTTTATTGTACTCTGTGATGAAAAAGACTGTAGGGCGCCGGGCACAAACATATGGGAGCACCTTCATCACACGTGTATCAGGAGCAAGCACGTGCTACGGTGTATTCCACTACAACGCTAAGGTCATCGGGCCCATTTGCGCGGCCCACGGAGCATTCAAAACTTCCTGCTCCTGCTCAAATGCCCTCTGTTTGGCAGCTAACTAGGATACCGGTAGTTCCAGTGGGCGTCGCAAGGTGGCGCCACGGGATTTTTCTCTTTCGCTGACGGTCAACGCCACATACAACGCTGGTTTTTTGTGCTCCGCGTTAAAATTCACTGTCATTTCCCGATTTAACACGCTTGGTTGCAATTTATTTACATTGAAAAATATGAAATCCATCTAGAAGAATAAAGATGTACAGTTTGTTGGCTGAGAAAAGAAGAATTTACCAATGATATAAACAGGCAGAATTAACAAAAATGAAAATGCATCCAAATGGGTAAACATGTGCAGCTGCGCTGCGATGCTGACATCGTTGTACTGTTTGTATTCTTTCATCGTCGCTATGTCAGTTCAGTGTTTTCCGCAATGTCATGACCACGTAATAAAGGAAGTAACGAGCATGTGCACATAATCGTTGCAAAAATTC
The DNA here is from genome assembly GCA_013339765.2 of Haemaphysalis longicornis. Lineage (NCBI taxonomy): Eukaryota > Metazoa > Arthropoda > Arachnida > Ixodida > Ixodidae > Haemaphysalis > Haemaphysalis longicornis. The sequence continues at coordinate 139,482,800 of CM023456.1, forward strand.
TATTGTAACCTGCAGTAAATCACTTCAATTTGCTGCCGAAAAATTGTTTAACCAGAGGCCTCCGGAAGAAAATAGACGTCCCGGGCATTGAAATTAGTAAAAGGCGGCTATTGATGGACGGTTACGGCCGGTACCTGACGGAAGAGTTTCCTCCTTGTCTTCGCATACGAAAATGTATGTACAGTTGCCCCAAAAAGTAAACGGAGCGCGGGTTGGAGATCTTGACTGGATTTTGTGGCCATGTTCCTAGCCAGCAGCCTTTAGGTGAGTTTTCAAGAAAGTCATTGTAAAATAAAATCGGGCCGCACAGATTACGTTTGTGCTGGCAGCACCACAAAATATAAATTATTTAAATTTCACGAAGCCGTGCTCTCGTTACTTCTTTGGGCCTTAGGTGCTCAAGTTATCACTTAGCTGCTTCCCGAATCGTGCTGTACAGCTGCTTACAGACACGCTGAATTGCTTTGTCGTCTAATATATCTTACAGTCGCCTGAATAACGGTGCCCTCAACGCCTGCACTATTTTTCTATGATATCACCAAGAAGAAACCATTGTTCTTAGCGAAGGAAATATGCCTGTCTGAGCGATTACCCCCGGCCACCAAACCCACGTTGGTGGGGCTTCAAGGAGCTGCCAGGGCCAGAGCCCACCAAGCCAGCGAAGCGCTGATGCATGGTCGGGTTGAACACGCTGTCTCACGCATACGTTACCCTCCCCCCTGATGCTGAATGCATATGTTCCTTCAGTGACCGTGCTCACCAGTACAATGCCAAGGCTAGTTCACAGCATGTCCACGATGCGGCTCTCCCCTCATTTGGAGGAGTCTTCGGGCGTGCAACTGGCCTACACATGGTTCCGACAAAACCAACGTAGTATTTCCGTCTAATTTCACCCTTACTGCAGGAACAATCGCACAGACTTCCTAGCGTGTATTTCCGTAAAGACATTAACGTCATCGCTAACATGGTAGGGCTGGCCGCATGACAAGCGACGTACACGGACCGTACGTTGCAAACTTTTTGTGGGTGTATTCCTGGCATATCCTACTACCGCGTGCTATGGAAGAAAATGAACGTATTCGTACCGAATATCACCTGCTTCCCTAAGCGTTGCGCTACGTTGAACAACTCCCAAGAAACTCCGGGGAGGCTACGTAACCACATCCAGCTCTTGTCGACTGACTGCGGATCGTTGCCGTGCCCATTTCCGAGAAGAGCACAACAGACAAAAAAGTACACGATGCAGCTGCAGCCATTATGGTATTAACGCAATCAATCAATCAATCAATCAATCAATCAATCAATCAATCAATCGATCGATCGATCAATCAATCAATCAATCAATCAATCAATCAATCAATCAATCAATCAATCAATCAATCAATCAATCAATCAATCAGGAACTGAGGAGGGCGAGATAAAAGCAGCCGTTATTTTAGCTCGACTCGCCTCCATTGCCTCTCCACGTGCACATGTCGGAAGTGGTTCGCAAACTATGCAAATCCGCAGGTCTTAAACACGAGACAATATTCCCGGTGAAAACATTTACACATAACCGATCACGTCATTCTGATTAATATAAAAGAATATGCACAGCTTTAGGCATGACCCAGCATTAGGCATGACCCAGCATGACCCAGGTAGTTAAATAAATTTATTTCGTATCGCTAAGAGCGCACTTCTTAACATAAGAAAAACCATAGTTGATTAGACATCGTACCCTCATAGAAAAACAGCGCTCAAGACGGGACAAACAAAAAAAGCAACACACACATAGCAGCGTTATGTGTGTGTTGCCTGTTTCGTTGTGTGCCGTCTTGAATGCTGTTTTGGTATGAAGTATGAACCAACGAGGCCAAACACTTCCATTGCTTTAATTAATATTATCCTCCTGCTCCATGGTTTGCCCAAAGAATCAGAAGAAACGAATGTTTTTTCTTAATCGCTACTATTGCGAAATTTGTTCTGAGCATTTCGAAATGGTGTGCCCACGTACTGAGCGCTGTCACCGAATCGGTACTGCGCGCAATGGTAATCCACGTCCAGTCATACTTAAAATGGTTGGATTTCTCAGACAAAATGGGTAACATGATCAATGCTCCGAATCCAAAAGGTTCTGGTTTCAGCATTGTTGAATATTAATCTGCGCGACTACGTTCGTTAAGTAAGAAACTTTGAGAGGTCACCTCATCTCATCGTAGTAACGGTTCCATAGTTAAAATACGGTTTGACGATGTTTACATTGACGACACTCGTCATTACTGGGACACTAACCTCATTATGCTAGTAAAAAGTCGGGATAAAGTAAACCGTCCCCCCCCCCCCTCAGTGCCTGCAGCCGTTCAGTCGTCGTCTTCCTGACCTGCACGAAAGCTACCAGATAACGTTATCCTCCCTAATCTTAACGCTAGAAGTATCAGTATTAAATTTCCACACCTTCTTTTCTTGTCTCTTCGTATTCCCGCCATGTAATTGGGATCACCGAAACATGGTTACATGACGGCATTCATGATTCAGAATTTACCCCACCTGGATTCATCGCAGTTAGGTCTGATCGATCTAATATAAAAGGTGGTGGTGCTGCTTTGCTACTGCGCTCTGACCTTAGGTTTTCGGTGTTGCCTTCTCTGTAGGGACAGAATCAGTCTGGTGCAAGCTGCATCTTTCTAAAAAGTCTGTTGTAATCGGCATATTTTATCGCCCTTCTGGATGTTCGGTTGATTGGATTCACTCCCTATACCAGTTATTTCTTGAAAACAACTCTTCCGCGGCTCATTTCGTTTGCATGGGTAATTTCAATGCACCTGGGGTAGACTGCTCGGCAATGACCTGCAGCGGTCGTGATACCATTATTAACTAAACACTCCTAATGTTGCCAGGCTCTGCTGGGCTGGTCCAGATCGTTACCGACACCACAAGGTCCAACGCCCTACTGGATTTGGTTTTAAGTGCAATGCACTTCTTAAGCGACCCTGAACCTGCGTCCACCGGCGATGTCCGCGCACGTGGAGATGGGCGCGCGCAGCCTGGCCGCTGACATGGCACATACCCACGTGGGGGATTGGCCAGGAATCTCCTCGTCTTCCTTGGCAACGGGGGGAGATGGGCGCGCGCTGCCTGGCCGCTGACATGGCACATACCCACGTGGGGGATTGGCCAAGAATCGGGCGTGAGAAGGGCTAATGCACCCTGCTTAAAGGAGTACTGACACGAAATTTCAAAGCTGAGATCCGCTCTTGCAATCAAGTACAACGACAACACAAACAGGTGTCTGTGAGTAAATGCATCTTTCTATCTTTGTAGTTGTGTGTGTGTGTGTGATCTCTCTTTCGCGAACATTACCGAACCGCGCAAATTCAACTCGTGCATTCGCACTTTCACATTCTTCTCCTCGGGGAAATGCGGGGAATTTTTTTCTTAGTGCTAGTGGTGCGCAGAATGGCTTCACTCAAGACATAGTTGAGGTATATCTGACCACAGTGCAGTTGTTGTTAACCTTCCTTCGTCATTCCCTAAACCAGGTTCAATGTTCACAACTTTCCCTGACTTCAATGACGCTGATGATAATTATATTATGGAGGATTTTTTTAATAGCTTTAGGACGTTCAACGAACGCGGACTCAGTAGTGAAAAAACGCCCTCGTCAAATACTTCGAGGGGCTTGTTAACCCGTGCATGAAACGAAGAACCCGTGCACTAAAAACGAAGAAAAACAATCCCAGCGTTCCATGTATCAATCGTGACATTCTACGCTTATCACGCCGTGTTAGTCGCCTAAAGCCATCCGCAGGCAACGATAACCCTGACAGTATCACAAGTTTAATCTTGCGAAAGAAGAACTTCGACGGAAACAAACTCGGCTAGAGATTTTTTATTTTCGCTAACAGCTTCAAAATTTGCTTTAAAAATATTCCATAAAAGTTTTGGCGTTCTGTCCTTCCCAAATCTACTTTACCGACTTCATTCACTACTTGATGCCGGAACTTTATCTGACCCAGCTGACATATCAAATGCCTTCAACGACAATTTTAATTCTAATTTTTCAGTTGACAATAACGTTGTCCCTCCCTTCGGCGATCTCCTCTCTAATCTCTCAATTCGGAATATTACAATTAGCGCCGAGGGCATTTTGAACCATATATTGAATCTCGATGGAAAAAAAATGCAGTGGTCCTGACTGCATTCCCAATGCATTTTACCCGCTGCGGTGGCTCAGTGTCTAAGGCGTTGCGCTGCTGAGCACGAGGTTCCATTCCCGGCCGCGGCGGCCGCTTTTCTGATGGAGGCGAAAAGCAAAAGCGCCCGTGTGTACGAGATTTCGGCGCGCGTCAAAGATCCCCAGGTGGTCAAAATTATTCCGGAGCCCTCTTCTACGGCGCGCCTCATCGCCTGCGTTGCGTCGGCGCGTTAAACCTTACAATCAATCAATCAATCAATCAATCAATCAATCAATCAATCAATCAATCAATCAATCAATCAATCAATCAATCAATCAATCCCAATGCATTTTACTCAGGTATTCACCGTGGTGTGCTCGCTACCTTGAAATTACCTTTAACAACTCCGTCTGCAGTGGTAGCATTCCCTATAGTCCTGGAAAATAGCTAAAGTTCTTCCTCTGCACAAATTCGGCGGTAAGCATTGTTTTTCCAATTACAGGCTAATTTAATTACCTCATATTCTTGTAAAATGCTTGAACACGTAATCTTAATCATATCATACACTTCCTGGAGTTTAATAACATTCTGTCTAATTTTCAACACGGGTTTCGACGCGGGTTCAGTACGGTGACGCAACTTATTACCTTTTCACATGACATTTCCATGAACCTTGACGCAGGAGATCAGATTGATGCCATCTTTATCGATTTTTCTATAGGCTTCGACACTGTTGTTCATTCAAAACTCTTGCAAAAATTAAATAAGATCCTCAATAACCCCCAATTAGTTCACTAGATTTCTTGCTTTCTTGCTAACCTATATCAATTTGTGTACTTTGATTCCGTTGATTATTCCCTGGTCAAAATCACTTCTGGCGTTCTGCAGGGCTCAGTCCTTGGGCCTTTGTTATTTTTGCTTTATTTTAATGATTTGCCTATCATTGTTCGCTCTAGATTCGCTTGTACGCTGATTTGCATCTTTCTTGAACTGGTGCCGTTCCTGGCAAACGAATATTAACTACTAAAAAAACTGTGTTGATGTCCTTTACTAATAAATTAGTTCCTTGAGATTTCAAGAACTCATTTAATGAATTGTTCCTGTAGTGAGTTTACCAATGTAAATACCGTGGCGTGCTTTTCACTCATAACCTGTCCTGGTCCCAGTACCATTGCCTCGGCGGCGTGGGCGCTTACCCAAACGGAAGTTGAGACCACAATTACTGACTGTTAAGAGGATTGTCGCAACTTTTCGTGCTGCCGAATACACAAACCATCACTTCAAATACTGCAACAGAAGCCACTAGCAAGACCCGTCAAGATAATGTGGGCTCCTGTGCAAATTGGAGTCTTAGGGAACGAGAGTGCTCATCGCACAGCTCGAGGACTGACCGGCCGAGAACCTGAAGACGAAGATCTGCGTCCGCTTCCTCTAGTCTCGTATCATGAGATTACCGCGCACTATTGTCTACAGAGACAAACATACGCCCCACCGCACAAGCTACCCAACGGCCAAGAATAGTATACTTGGTGGCCTGAAAACTAATACTTACCTCCTCGAGCCATCCCCCCCTCCCCCTTTAAAAGAAACCACTACATAGCCCCACCCTGTATCCCAGTATGTGCCGCTTCTGAGGGGAATCCAGAACACTTAGAAGGACGAAGCCCCTTAAGGCCGAGGCTTGACCGGCGTCCGTGCTCATGGCACAGCACCTTGTAAATCGAAACGTCTGTGAACAAAAGGTTCGCAAAAGGTTAACAAGAACAAAATAAAATGTTCACAAAAGATCAGAGAGAGAGAGAGAGAGAGAGAGAGAGAGAGAGTAAGAGACGCACAGCACCCTGTAAATCGAGCCCACGACTCTTTCTGCTCTGTGTTCGCAGCGTGTTTTTCCAGTCCATGGACTTCGAGGTGATCAATCAGCGGCACGTTCCTTCGTCTCAACATTTCCAGCGGTGCCGGTGAGCCTTCAACTTTTTCCCAAAGCGATCGGTTTGATTGAAGGGGCCCGGTTAGCCGGTTAAGCTTTGTGTGGGTTGCAAGCCATCGAGTATAACCCGCAGGGACACCTGTATTGAAGCGCCTGACACGATCTCGCGTCAGGGACACAATGGAAGATGAACCACCCGTCGCGCTTCGCCCAAGATCTTGTGGATCACTTGATGACTATGGGAATGGTCCGAACGGAGACGTTCAACGAGAGAGTCATGATCAAGAGGTGTTACTAGCTGGCAATCCCCAAGGTACTCATCATGATGCAGAGGCGCACAATCCCCCACGGGATTGTGCCCGAAGTGAGTGTCCGTGCTTCCAGCCCTGTGGCGCGTCCGACGCATCCTTTCGAGGAATTGACATTGACATTGACAGCTTAAGTACACACAGCTTAAGATCAAGTCCGAGAGAGAGGGGTAGGATGCCAAGGTGGTGGAAGATGGGTCTTACAGTAGATCGGCAATCACTGAAAGTAAACATACGAACGGCTTTATTTTGAAGACGACGCAGTGGTGCAAGATGGGTATTATACGTGTTGCCCCAAGAAGACAAGAAATACGTAAGGTGGCTGTGAATGAACGAGAAATATAACGATCGTAGAAGGGACAATTGGAAAAAATAGCGAGTTTTAATTAGGCCACGAATGCCGAATGCAATTTTAGATGTGACCGATCTTATGTGTTTGTCAACTTTCATGTTTTTGTCTAGGATAACTCCAAGAAACGTAGTAGAATCTGATGAAGAGATGACGTGATTGTCAAAAATGATATATGGTGTGTTTGTAAGTTCTTTATGAGCGGAATGAAAGATCATGAAAGTGGTTTTTAGCCTGTTAATTTGTAACAGGTTGTTTTGGCACCAGCAGTTAACCTTTTCTAGATCGGTCGTTAACTGGGCTGTTAGATTAGAGATATCGTTGTCGCAAGAAAATTTTGTCGTATCGTCCGCATAGAGATACAGTTACTGTTGTTGAGGGAGGTAGGGAGGTCATTGATATATATAAGGAATAATAGGGGACCTAAAATAGAACCCTGAGGAACACCCTGATTGCCGATTCTTGGTTCAGACATAGCGCTGCCGAATTTCACAGATTGGCTTCGGTTGCTTAGGTAATTTTTTATGAGTAAATGCGCCGGGCCGCATACACCAAGCGATTCTAGTTTTTGCAACAAGATATTATGATTGATAGTGTCGAATGCTTTTGTAAGATCAATGAATACGGCATCTGTGAAAAGGCGATTATCTAAACTCTGTTTGATATAGTCTGTAAGCTAAATAAGTGCACGTTCAGTAGAATAATTAGGCCTGAAGCCAAACTGTTGTGGTGTTAAAATACCGAATTTTGTGAAGTAGTTCATTAACCTCGACACAATCAGCTTTTTAATCAGTTTACTGAAAAAGGGCAATATTGTTATGGGGCGGTAGTAGGATAAGATATTTCGGTCACCCTTTTTGAACACTTGTACTATCTTACCTTTCTTTAGTTCTTCGGGAAAGGCGCCGCTTTTGAATATTGTGTTGATTAAATGCACAAGAACAGTCGAAATATCGCCAGCTACAGCCTTTACTTTAGCAGGGCAGATGTTGTCAAGCCCGGCACCGCTGCTATTCATGGTGATAAGAGTTTGAAATACTTCTTCGTATGACGTAGGCCGTAAGTAGAAGAGATGGGAACAGCGAGTGAAGCTTTGTTTTGGTTGACTGGTAGCGGAAGAATTAGGGGAAAAATACGAGTTGAAGGCATTTGCGATGTCGCTGTCGTTAGAATAGACTGCGGTTCCATCAGTGATAAAATTGGGATTAGGTTCCGGGGCATCCTGGTTAAGAAATTCTTTGATAAGTTGCCAGTTCTTGCGGGTGTTATTCCCATTTTTGACAATTTGAGCTTGGTAATAGTTTCTTTTAGCTACATGAAGTAAAACCGATAATTGTTGGGAATACGTCTGTAGCGTTTAAGCAGAGTAGAGCTAAAGGGTTTGGCCCTTAGTTTTTTATGCAAGCTATTTTTTTTTACGGATGGAGCGTAAAAGACCATTTGATATCCAAGGATTTCTTGGGGCCGTAAATCACTTTGTTTCAGTTGTCGTTGTTGTGCAAATCTTTAGGTTTTGAGATATTTCGGAACTGAATTTTTTGAAGGCACTGTTAGCGGAGTCGTCCGACAAAATGTCAACCCAGTCTGTTTCCTTAATGTTCTTGCGGAATTGACGGTAATCGAATGAGCTTTTCTGGATCAGTTTCGGCCCATTTGTGTTTGCGGATTCGACCAGCAGGAAAATAGGGTATGATCCGTGATATTAAATTCTATGATTCCAGCGGTTTGTGATATAGTGACGTTGGATAAAATATGATCAATCAGTGTGCTCGGTCCCTGAGGAATACAACGTGTGGGAAATTTTAACAAAGATTCAAGGCCATGACTTAGCACATTAGTAGCGTAATCTAGACACGTACTATCAGAAGTGTCTAATATGTTTATGTTAATATCTACCACAATAACGATGTTTTTATTTTCCTTGTTAAGTCGAGTCATAACTTCATCAAATTCATGGCAGAACTCTGGGTAAGAGGATGACGGAGAGCGATAGATGCATCCGATTATAGTGTTTGTTTTGGAAAGAAAAGACTTATCTAGTTCAATCCAGACCGATTCACACTTGCTAGTTCTGATTGAGATATCAAATCGGCGGGTGTATGGTAATGTGTTGGCAACGAAAATAGCAGATCCGCCACAGCGACTGTCCACACGGTTCGCAAACTCTGCTCGATAGTTAGGCAAAGAACACAGGCAGGCATCGGTTGGTGTTAGCCAAGCCTCGGAAAGACACACTAGGGAAAAATTGTGACCAATTAAGGTTAAAAAGTTTACCAAATCATCGTAATGTTTGGTTAAAGGGGTCCTGAAATACCTTCCGCCGATGCATGGATCTACATGTAACCAAATAAGACAATGTATTAGCAATCTCCTCCCGCAAGAATTTTGTTTAAAGCGATGAGTATTAGCTGAGAAATCGTAAATCAAAAACCGCGCATTATCGTCGCGCCAGCGTTTCCTCCTCTTTTCAACTGTTGACGGCGCGCGAGCACTGCCTCCCATGATGCTGCGCTAGTCAGCGGTGACGTACTTCCGCATTACGCTCCTCCGACTGCCGTCTGCTACGGGCAAGTTTTGTTGACACCATGAATTCCGCACTCCGCTCAAGGATGGATAAGCGAACGAAAATCTGGCCCGCATGTGTGCGGTGGCCTGGCCTTGCCCTTTCGCGGGTGTGCGTTGCTGCAGTGCAAGCACGTGACTTTAATCGGCGGCGAACTCGCCAGCCGCTGGGGAGGATCTTGCGCTCGGTCCCTTTCATGCACCGCGCACTGTTTATCCAAAAAGCGCCGTATCAGATGTGGCCCCGCTAGTGCCGGGTCTTATTTTTGCGGTGGTGGTAATTCCTGCCGGCGCCATGTGAAAAAAGACATTTTAAGCCGATGCAGAACCCGTGCACAAAACGCTTCAATCATGTGACCAGTTCAGCTTGGGGCGACGCGTGGTGGAGAGCGGCAACGTTGGCTAAACATGCTCCGGGCGCGGCTCTGAGCTTTCTAGCGCTGGAGCGAGCGCCTTTCTTTGGGCGATCTCAAACATCGGTTGCCTTGGCAACAAGGCAACAAACCGCCCCAGAGGTCAGTTACGGTTGCGTGATCCCGGTTCAGCTTGGGGCCCCCACCTCGCGGCATATGGGCACTGCAGGCATACTACTTCACTCTCATTTGGAAGTGCGAGATGCGTTTGGCATTACAGGAGGCGATGGCGTGTGTGTTGTGGGCGCCTTTGTTTCGCGATGAAATGCGACGTTGTGCTTCTGCGGGTGGATAGTGCTTCCCATGGCCTGGATTATCTTTCTCGAGCCGACGTACGACTCAACCTCGCATGGGGTATGTGCAGTGTGCGTGGCTAAAAGCCATCTCGGCTTGTGCGTCAGAGTTAAGTGACTTGCTGTTCGTCCCCGCAAACCGCGCGCGAGGTGAGTGCTGAATTTACGAGGAGCAGGAGGAGGCAGCCCATCGTCTGTCAATCGTTTTATGGTTTCCCACCCACCTTACGGGGGTTTCGGGGTTTTAAATAAAAAGGCACCTCATAAATGGAACCGGTAGGAAAAAAGGGCGGGAGAAATTTTCTTCCGGGATTTGTTTGTTTGGGGGGAACTTACAGTACCAAAAACCGAAAAACCCCGTTTGTGGGGTATTTTATCCCCAAATTATTAAAAAAAAGCCCGCAAAAACCCCCCTCCCCGTTCCCTTTTCCTTGCAGAAAAAGGCGGCCCCGTGTTAAAAAATTGGAAACGAGGGTTTTTTAAGTTAAAATTTTTACAATACAAAAAAATTTTAAGTGGTGAAGCAAAAAAAGGGTTATTGAAATGGGGTATCCCCCCCCCCCCAAAAAAAATTTACACGTGGAAAAGTTTAATTAGAGGGGGATAAGTTCAAAAAAAAAGCAAAACTCAGCCCCCCGCAAGAATGGGAAAAAAAAGCTTTTGGAAAAATCTGGGGGGAAAACAAAGATGCATCCCAAATCGGCTGGAAAATTTGCGCTTTGTCAAATTTTAAACCGGGGGAAAAAAACCCAAAGTTTTAAAACCCCCTTTCTTGCGGGGGGGCATGTTTTTTTCCCCGCAGCACAGGGGAAGTGATCTTTCGGGAACCCCCCCTCGTCTTAAAATGGGCATTGGTTTGACATTTCCAATCAGAAACCCCGCAATTGTTGGGAATGCTTTTTAAAGCATAATTCGACTATATGCGGATTTATTCTTTACGTTCGTGTTCGTAGAGCATTTGTGATTTAAAGTTTGCCATGGTTGAGTAGAAGTTCCGTAAGTTTGTTTTGAGTAAATTTCGAAGAACCGTAATTTTTGAGTCTCTGTAGCGGAGTCGTCCACAAAATGCAAAGGCCAGCTGCCTACATTCTGCGGAATTGACAATCGAATCGAGCTTTTCTGGATCAGTTTAGCGGCCATTTTTTTCGATTCGAAACCAGCAGGCATAAAAGGAATGATGCACGGATTTAATTCAGTGACTTCCAGCGGTTTGGATGTAGGCGTTGGATTTTAAATATGATCTAATCAGTGTGCTCGGTCCCTGCACCAAGTGAATACAACGTGTGGGTAATTTTAACAAAGAATACAAGGCCATGACTTAGCAATTAGTGCGTAATCTAGCACGACTATCAGAAGTGTCAATATGTCTGTATGTTGAATACACTGTCCAAATAACGTCGCTTCCGTCTATTTCCTTGTTAAGTAGCATAACATTCATCAAATTCATGGCAGAACTCTGGGTAAGCAGAATGACGGAGAGCATAGATGTCCGTTCATATGTTTGTAATCTTGGAAACGAAAGACTTATCTAGTATCATCAGACCGATTCACATTGCTATTCTGATTAGATATCAATCGCGGGTGTTGGTAATGTGGTTGGCAAGAAATACAGATCGACAGCGACTTCCACACGGTTCACAAACTCTGCTCGATGTTAGGCCAGAAACAGGCAGGCATCGGATTGGTGCATCTAGCCAATTTCGGAAAGACCACACTAGGGAAAAATTGTGCCAATTAAGGTTAAAAAGTTCATACCAATTAGTCACTAATGATTTGTTGCTACAATGTCTTGGCTGAACAAGGGTCATTTGTGACTTTGATGCGTTATTACTGGTAAAAGTATTTGAAACGATCGCAGGATGTAGGCCATTAAGCTCCTTGACTGTTTGTTTATGTTACATGACCTAAGCAATGCGTGCAGGTTCCTGGCGCAGAAATGCGAAAACCCGACTGTCCTCCGATTTCCGGCCAGGACGCAGTTTTGCACCCAAAGAAATTGCCTCGCTTTTCCTTTACTTCAATTCCAGGGCTTGAGCAAAAGGCGCTTTGTTTTCGGTGTCAAGTGATCGTTTAATGTAACGGTTTGGTTGCTAATGTTCATCCGATGAACTTGTTGTCACAGCGAGCTTCCATTGCCTCGCGCGAATTCCGCCTTTTATTTCGCGCGAGCTGAACCAACAATGATGTTAGATTCTTTTTTTTGCAGGAACCCGATGAAACAACGTCTAAGTCAGTGCTTGCGATGGGCAGTTCACTTTCTCGCCAATTCTCTTCAGAATTTCGGAGCAATCTTCACCCTTTGTGGCTGGTACACCTTTAATTTCAACGTTGTTTAGCCTTGAGTACTGCTCTAAGGCTGCAACTCTTTCCGTTAGCTGTTGGTTCCTTTTGCCCAAATCCTTGTTTTCTTTTACAAGTGATTCTTGGTTTTCTTTGACTGATTCATATAGCTCATTGAACAGGCTGAGACTAGACTTAAGTTCACCGATTTCCGCGCGTATTGTTTCTATTTGTTTTGTAAGTTCCGCGTTAGTTGGCATGGTCGCTTGGAAAAAGGGAGCGAAAGAGCGGAAAGGCCAAACACATAAATGCTGAGACACTCACACACACAAAATTTGACAGTAGCAGTCTGGCAGCAGTTTGAGCGGCAAAACTTACACAAAATGGGCTAGGCAGTGCCTATAACGTGTGACGAACCTGCACGCAAGGCAGACGGAGATTGGTTGCGCAGTCCTTCGCCGCAACCGCTGCTGCCTCGACTGCGAAGGGGTTGAGGTGGCATCGGTCCTTATATATGCCTTGAAGCGGGGATGGTGGCGAGGGTTTCGGTGACGATTGATGGCGTGCTGATGATAGGTCGGCCTGGCAACTTTCACGTGCCAAGCTGTTGACACGTGGACGTCCGGATATGAGCTGGTCCTGCACGCAAGGCAGACGGAGATTAGTTGCGCAGTCCTTCTCCGCAACAGCTTCTTGCCTCGACTGTGAAGGGGTTGAGGTGGGATCGGTCCTTATATATGCCTTGAGCGGGGATGGTGGCGAGGGTTTTCGGTGACGATTGATGGCGTGCTGATGATAGGTCGCCTGTACTTTCACGTGCCAAGCTGTTGACACGTGGACGTCCGGATATGAGCTGGTCCTGCACGCAAGGCCGGCGGAGATTAGTTGCGCAGTCCTTCGCCGCAACCGCTGCTGCCTCGACTGTCAACTGACAGTCGAAAAAGAAGAAGATACCTCCCTCCTCTGCGACAAAGGGAAGTAGCTCGTAAATCTTCTCAGTGATGGCAGAAACAAAGTATCGCACCGACTGCGCGAAAGGATTATGGAAATCTTCTTCGACTTGCAGACAATGTTCATGTTGCTCCGTATGAAGTTATCCCGCGCCGAAGGTACGATCGACGAGCTACGATCGCAGTTAGCTGATCGGCGCCGTGAGGAAGTCGCGCCACATAATCCACCTTCTGTGCCCCGGCAGTCCTTTGTGGATGCTCTGCGTAACCCTAGGGACTCTGCGTGCAATGCACACGTCGCCGAACCGTCACTCTCTTGTCCCCTGCAGCCTGTGCAGCACCGCCGAGATAAAGATGTTAGGGCTTTTGCAACTGACCCAAACCACGTCCTGCACATTAGGCGTCTTCTTCCATCTGTTCATTCAGGCACCGAAACTATTACCCTGCTGAAATAAGCTTTTGGGAACGACCCATCCCGAATCGAAGCGAAACAAGTTAAATTCATTTCCAACCGTACCGGGCTGACGGTAGTTTCTGCGGACCGAGAGTCGATAGAAAATCTCGAAAAAGCCATAAAAGGAAATACTCAGCATAGAACAGCTATCAAAGTCATCCGTCCTCCACGCCGTTTTTCACAGTTAAAATCAGTGGTGTAGATCCCAGCATCGTTCCTGGTATTTGCGCACGAACGTCAATACTAGCATTGGGTTGAATATCCGTGAAGTGGAGTTTAAACACAGGACCTACTTCAAGGACCCTACTGGTAACAACGCCCTTTTTGTGGAGGTATCGCCGTCCGGCTACCACATTCTGAAAACTAAAGATCGCCTATAGATCAGCTGGACGTCCTGTCTTATTAAAGAAAATTTCTACGTGGCGGCGTGCAGTTGTTTCACATACGGCCACGTCGCTTTACGATGCAACTCGGAGATTGTTTGCTGCTTGTACTGTGCGGTCACCCGCTGAGTACAGAAGCCTCAACCCTTCCCGACAAAAAAAACGTTGGTTGGTTGGTTCCAAAAAAAAATAAAGAAAACATTGTGTGTAGGGAGTGTCGCGTGGCAGGGCGAAGTTGCTACCACACTGCGCTGTTTTACAGGAGAATGGAGGGTGGCCCGCATGCGTCAAAAACTATTTATGACACCACTCCGACATCTGCCTCGCCCTCTTCCGTTTCCGCCTAGCACAACAGCTCTAACAGACCGCTCAAACTCAACATGGATTCTTTAAAATTTATTCAAACAAATCTAGACAACACTCGTGCGGCAACCCCACACCTTGTTGATTTCGTCGAAGAAGAGCGCACTGATTTGGGTGTAGTTTGTGACCCATACACTCCCTGGTCAACCGTGCTTGAAGTGCCACACAGTGGCTTGTTTTTCAGCACCCACACACTCCCGGATGCATGGTCCTAATACCCCGCCGTAAATTCAACATCTTTCCCCTCACCGTGTCTCCTTATGTTGGGGCTCAGCAGTGTTTGTGGGCGACAGGGTCGTCTTCATGGCAATCAGACGGGAAGTGGGTTTTCAGGAGGAGACCTGCTGACTCCAATGTGCTTGTTGTCGACGTACCTTCTAGTAAGTGCGGAGGGGATAAAACAGAAGGTACTCGGTGCTTCCGAAATGCCGCTTTGGATGGTTGCCCGAACAAGTTTTTGTGGGACACATCTGCGGAAGCCTGTCGTAGGGCCTTGCCCTTGGAGATCTGTATGTGCTCTCTGTAGGCAGCGATATTCCTGTGACAAGCAATACGATGATCTGCCCGCAAGAGTGAATCCCGGCAATGTTGGTACCACCTACGCAATCCTTCCCTCGGCAGAGCGTCGCTCTACCACGCGTTTCCTCTGTGTTCCTTCAGCGGCCGCTCAAACTTCTCTTTTAAACTGGCATATTTGGATTAAAAAACACCAAGAACTCTTTTGAGGGCGGCCTTTGCAGAGGCATCGTGTGGGTTGAAATTTTAAATCCAATCACCTGCTGCTAATTCCTCAACCCAATATTGTAATGATGCTTTGGTTAGCCGCTTTTTCATGGGCAGTGGAAACCGTTGCAGGCCGAATACTACGTACTTGTAATCTGATAAAGTTGGCGTGTCATGTACAGTCTACGATCAATCACCTCCAAATGGAACCGGAAACAAGGGTAAGGTCGATGACTCCGAGTACGGATTTTGAAAGGTCGCCAGCGAAGTAGAACTTCCTAGAACGAGCTTCCTAGAACTTCCGAACGGACGAACTTCCTACAACTTCCTTAGTAGAAGCTACCGAAGTAGAACTTCGTAGAACGACCTACCGACGTAGACCTCCCCATCGGTCTCGCCACTAATCCTATGCGACATCTTCGTGTCCGAAGTGGCTGCCTGACCAGCACGCAGGTGAACCAGCGACTTCACCTCTCACCTCTTCACGCTTTCACAGACGGTTCTCACACGCCCACGGCGGCTGGAGCAGCCTTTTTCATTCTAGACGCACCCGACCGCGCACACGCCGTGAGAAGGTTCCGTTTAGTTTGTCCCACCATATCCTTTGACGCTGAAGTGATGGCCCTGCAGTTCCTCCTCCAGTTCCTCTTGGACAACAGGCTCCTATCAATATATACTCTGACAATCTTTCTGTACTTCTGGCACTCAACAATCTTTTCAATCAGTCCTCCAGAATTCACCAATTGAAACAAAACATTTTCTTGCTCTCGAGCTCGCTCACCGTGGCCCTGTTCCAGCGCACTAAAATGAGTGGGGGAACGAAATCGCCGACGCAGTCGCGCAAAGTGCTGCTACGAGAGGAGAGGATGTGTGCGGGAAAATATCCAAACATATGGTGCGCTCGTCGCCATTGAAGGGTCGTCGCCTCTTGTGGCAGGCGACGTGGTCAACAAACAACGGTGAAACATAATTATTCCGCTGGACGCCGAGTGTTCTCAAACTGCCTGCTTCTTTTACGCCGTCTAAAAAACTTACCCACCTTATAACTGGCATGACCGATTCCCTCACTATTTGTACCGTTTCAAACTTACGCCGGACTGCCTGTGTTTTTTGTGGTGTGCCCGCCAATTCCGTCTCTTACTAGCTGACGGAATGTTCAAAAACGTCATCATTTATTCAACGACAGCTTCACTTTGTTAGCCCGCCCCCCCCCCCCCCCCCCTTGAACCGCCAAACCTTCGGCATCAAGCCATCCAGATCTTAATCGAGCTCGTCGACTTCATTTCCCGTTTCAATTCCGAGGTGTGATGCCGGTGTGTTTCGAATGGTCTTTCATCGGCGCCGTCCCGCCTACAAACCTATGCCTGCCTCCCGCCCAACATGTCACTTGCGATCTTTGCGGTTCGCCAGTGCGCGTGTTTTTTTTTTCTTTTTTTACTGGTTTTCTCAAGTGGTGTTTTGAGTGAACATAAACAGGAAACACGCGTGTTTCCTCTGGAGTCCTGTTCCCTGGGACAATTCCTGCCTTTTTTCAGCGTGGTGTCGTTTTTTTTGTATCATGTGTACTATGTGACAGTGCGTGGCAGTGATAGCTGCATTGTCCACGCGGGACCAAGTGACTTTCTTTTTATTACCTTTACAGTGCCTCGGTGGTGCTTCTTTTTGTATTTTGTAAATAGCGTACGTAATGTGTGCGGTGTTCTAGCAGCGCCTAAAAGTTAGATAAACTCGTGAACGGAAATACCCCAACTCGACTTTCATTTCAAACATCTACCTCTAACGGACATTTGTGGCGAACTTTTACACGTGAAGCACCATATGTATTTGTTTTTTTTTCTCTGCTGCCTATCCGTTTTTTTTTTCGCAATCTTAACTACATTTTTTCTACGGCACTTCCCAATTAGGACATGTTGCTACCTGTTTTTCTTTATTTACTTTAAATCACATCTTTGATTGCCGACTCTCTTTTTACGCTCTATGTACCTGCTGCCCGAGAATACGACACATGGAAAGTAATTTTTTTACCCTTCAAGGGGCCCTGAAAGGCGTTTTGAGCACACTAAATGAACTAGCGCAATCGTTAGATTGGGTCGTCAACGTCATCAGTGCCAAGTATTACTCTTTTACGCGCAGCGGAAAGCTCACACTTTTGTTGCAAAGTTTGTCGCTTTTTTCTCACCCTTTCCTTCGTGTTTTTGGACGCCGCCGTCTTCACATGTCTACATCATCGATTCCCAGATGTTCGTCATGATCTAGACATCCTGCTATTGGGCGGCTTTTTCACGCACTTCCGGCAAAGAGATAAGTCGTCTGCTCAGCGTCGGCTCGCCGGCTGGTCTGACGGCGGAGTGCCGGAGTGCTTGGACATTTTACGACAAACGAAACAAGTGTAAACAAACGTTTAACCGTTTGTATTAAATGCAGCACGGCCATAACACGACATGGATATTCTCTTACCTGAGTACGTTCCATAAATAAAGCGTTGAAGCACCGTGGCACTTCTTTCGTGCAATCGCAGAGAACGCCCTGAGCCGAATGCCCGGGTTTGACGCAGACATTTTATTCTACTTCAAAACAATCCAGAGATGGGTTTCGAACGAACACAACGTCACAACATGCGTTGCAAGTCTGAACCGCGATTGAAAGACGATGGGTTGCCTCCTCCTGCCCGTCGTAAATTCGGCACTCACCTCGCGCGCGGTTTGCGGGGACGAACAGCAAGTCACTTAACTCCGGCGCACAAGCCGAGATGGCTTTTAGCCACGCACACTGCACATACCCCATGCGAAGTTGAGTCGTACGTCGCTCGAGAAAGATAATCCAGACCATGGGAAGCACTATCCACCCGCAGAAGCACAACGTCGCATTGCATCGCGAAACAAATGCGTCCACAACACACACACACACCATCGCCTCCTGTAATGTCAAACGCATCTCGCACTTTCCAATGGGAGTGGGTGGTACTGCTGCAGTGCCCACATGTCGCGAGGTGGGGCCCCGAGCTGAACCGGGAACACGCAACCGTAACTGAGTTCTACAGTGATTTGTGCCTTGTTGCCAAGGCAACCGGTGTTTGAGATTTTCAAAGAAGTGGCGCTCGCTCCAGCGCTAGAAAGCTCAGAGCCGCGGTGGAGCATGTTTTGCCAACGTTGCCTCTCTCCACCACGCGTCGCCCCAAGCTGAACTGGTCAAATGATTGAAGGGTTTTGTGCACGGGTTTTGTATCGGCTTAAAATGTCTTTTTCACATGCTGCCGGCAGGAATTACGACCGCCGCAAAATAAGACCCGGCACCAGCGGGGCCACATCTGATACGGCGCTTTTTGGATAAACAGCGTCGGTGCATCAAAGGGAACGAGCGCACGATCTTCCCCGTACGGCTGCGAGTTCGCCGCCGATAAAAAGTCACGTGCCGCCGATAGCAACTGCACCAACGAACACCGCGAAAGGGCAAGGCCAGGCCGCCGCACACATGCGGCCAGATTTTTCTTTCGCTTTTCCAGCCTTGTGCGGAGTGCGGGATTCATGGTGCCAACAAAGCTTGCTCGTAGCAGACCGCAGTCGGAGGAGCGTGATAGCGGAAGTACGTCACCGCTGAAGAGCGCAGCATCATGGGAGGGAGTGCTCGCGCACCGTCAACAGCGAAGAATGAATAGAAAGGAGGAGGAAACGCGGCGCGACGATAATGCGCGGTTTTTGATTTACGATTTCTCAGCTAATACTCATCGCTTTAACAAAATTCTTGCGGGAGGAGATTGCTAATACATTGCTTTATTTGGTTACATGTACATCCATGCATCGGCGGAAGGTATTTCAGGACCCCTTTCAAATTGGCTTCTGTTCGAATAAAAAAAAATTGGCTTCTAGCCCCGTTCATTTATTTTATATTGGCTTTAAACCTGCCATAGCCTTTATGGAGCGGGTATTGTTCGCACTTTATTTTTCTTTATTCTTGAAATGGAGGGGTGAACACGGAATTTTTAAAAGTATTTGTGGCGGCACGTTATCACCACCACTGCCGCGCCACCACTGCCGCGCCGGTGCCTCTGAAGATTGAGCGCGGGTGCATGTCAAGATAGGAACACTCTCGCCAACCAAAGAAATAATTGCGAGCGTCCACCGAAAAGGAAACCAGTTGTTGAATGTTTTCTGTAGTGGAAGCAATAAAGCGTGCTTCGCCACACTCATTTAAAAAGGAGGAGCGCTTACTCACAACTGACGTTTAATCAGAAAAGACGAAGATCATATAGCCTCCCAGTCACCATAACACGCATGCGTCTCGAATAACCAGATGGGAACAATCCAAAAACCACAAACAACCATAAAAACTGACAAAAACAAAACAGCTACATCTTCAACTGCCACGGGGTGTGCCAATCTATTACTACCAAGATACGCAATCTCTTTGGCGTGTAAGGCAACACAAGCCTGAGTGACACAAACGTCCCCTCTCTGGCTTATCTGGAACGCCTCAGCTATTTCCCTCGTTATCTGGCGCGCATGGTTGAACGCAATCTTTGCACCAGAGAAAAACGGCCTGCAATTACCACGGTACCGGCATTTGCTGTAATGCGTCGCGATATGTGACGATATAGCCAGGGGGATGAAACTCCGCCGTTTTTCTGTCCCGTGACTGCAGCGATCCTAACGTTTGGGGGCTGTACTACATGCGAGCATAAATGAACGTTGTTGTTGCATCTTATATTTAATACTAGGTTAATTATTAATTACGAAGTTTTTAATATGCAAGTAAACTTAAAAGTTGCAGTTCGAGATTGCGAAAATACGAGCGCCACCAGCAGTGGAAAACAGGAACCGCGCCTTTCTGCTTCGCACCGCTGAAAAGGGGCGTTTCTTGTCGCGCCCATAGGTATGCTACGATCCACGGTGTTCCGAGGGCCGTTTTTACCACCGTAAAGTCTGTTTCATCGAAACAGACGCATGAATGGATTCGCGCCGTCATCACAGATCGTGCTGTACTGAGTGGTGTCAAAATTCTTCACGCCAGGCCGGCATAAACTTCTTTTGGATCCCGGCGGACGAAAGGTACGGTCTGCATGCTGCTTGTTTTGCTTTTCTACGCTTGCACGAGATAGCAGGATGCGGTTGCAGCAGTAGCTGTATAATTGCACGTGCAGTGTCTATTTATTACATTCTGATTGTCTTCTTTGACTCTTTACTGAAGCATGAAATGCGCGGCAGAGCATCTGGCAATTAATCCAATCACTACATTAGCTACACACGTTTGTTTATACGTGCGTTATTGATTTAATGCGTTTAGATCGTGTGTTTTGCATTTTAGCGCAAGTGAATGCGCGGTATGCAGCAAAGTGTATATGAGGCAACATATACAATAACTAATGGAACAGTGTGAGCTTATCTGCACTATTTTTATTATCTTTTGATTGCCTGCGTTTAGTTTGTTTTCGTAGCATGCGTTGCTGTTATTATTATTAATATTATTGTGATTATTATAATTATTACCAATATTATTGTTGTCGTTATTATTATCAGCCTGTTTATGTCCACAGCTGGAGGAAGGCATCTCCCATACACTTATGGCTCAAAGGCTGGGTCCGCACGTTCATATCGTGTTGCTAGCACTATGCTGACTAAGTAGTGACTACATCAATTATTTTATTGCGTTTCAATTGTGTGTTCTGCATTTTGTCGTCACGTGAATCAACGGCACATAGCAGAATAAATTTGTAGCAATAACTATACAAAGTAAGCAATTACTTTATATGTTTATAATACAATCGTAACTATAATTCCGCCACTTATAATTTATAATTTAACCTTCAGTTCCATGCTTGCAGTTTCAGCTTTAGCACAAGAACGATCGATGTATTCACAAGAACGCAGTTACAGCTATAAGCCGATAAATAATTAGACAGTGCAGGCTTAACCTTTGCTAGGAATTTATTTGAAGATTTAAAATAAGGTTTTTATAACCGGTTTATTGCAGCGCCCGAGAAATACCTGATGAATACATAGGGCGCCAAAGTATATATGCATGAATAATTGCTTAGCGATTCTGGTGTGGGATGGCTGCTTTTGTCTGCAGAAGTGTATTTTGGATTAGGAGGAAAGGTGGGTCGTTGCCACCGAACATTATCATCGCACAAATAGAAAAACGTATCTGCGTCTCTTAATAATAAAGGCTGATTTTAATTTAAAATTTGCCTTTACGATTGGTCACAAGTCGTCTTTGTAGCCAAAATCGATTTAAGAAAGAAAGGTTCGTAATATATCAGATAACGTTTATTCCGAATACAAATGCTAGTTGAAAGCAGCAGTAAAGCTAGTATTCATTCTAACCCAAATATACACACGTGCTTGTTGATGTTCCAGATCTCGCGTTTGGCTCCAGTGTGCGAGAAGGCAGAACCTGGCTCATTTACCACCTCGACAGATCTACAGCAGCTACCGGCTGTGTCTGCCATTTCACCACCAGAGACTACGAGGACCTTGGACAGACCAGGCACTGGACAGATATGCACTGGCCTAGATACCTAATTAGCATGCGGCCATGTGCCATACAACTTTTGTTTTGCGACTAAAAGTGTAAAATATCCAAGTTGTGTTTTTACTGTATGAATAGTACATTTAGCAATAAAATGAAAATACCTGTACCCTTTATCCTTGTCTAGATTTGTGTACTAATAAACCAAAAACACGTCGTACTTAGAATAAGTGTTGCAAAAAGAAAGTGGCGTGTAAAACTTCATCAATCAGAACAAAACAATTTCCCTTTCGATAATGTGGCGGGGTTGCGCAAACAGGAAAAAGGTCGTATACGCTGGCCATCTGATATCTTCTTCACTCCGCTCAATTTACCGTCCATGTGCGTCCCAATTGAATTTTGCGCTAATTTGCCCCCCCCCCCCCCTAGCCTCCCGCTCGGCTTTTCAGTCCATCATCAAGATGGCGTTTCCCAGTGCAGTTCTGCAACAACACGCCGCCATGTTTTTAGTACCGCCCCCAAACACCAGGGGTTTGTCCGGCGCTTCGAGCGAATATCGCGTCCCATGCAAGGTATAGGAAGTTTCACTCCCCTGATATAGCCCCTATTAGGTGCAGTTCGAGCTCACTGAGGCGCACGTTGACGCATCTGCCCGTTTGTCCTACGTACTCCTTACTGCAAGCCAGTGGAAGCACACAAACACAGTGAACATTGCGCTTGACATACCTCGTTTTATGTTTCACACTGCATTCATTCCTACCTGCGCGATGGTGAGCGGACAATCATTTTTCAACCAAAGCACAAACCCTGCCAACTTTGTTTCGTGCTGCAAGCAGAGCCTTAATATTGTTTTTCGAGCAAACGTTTTTCAACGCATGTGGCATTTTGAGCAGATAGGGAATTACTGGTGGCCTCTTATTCCTACCGTCCGATACTGCAAACGTACCAACGTCATCCATCCTTCTTTTTAGTTCTCTGATCATTTTTTCATATAGTGACCTCAAAAAATTGCTTGGGAAACCGGAATCTCGGGGGCGAGATGCAATGTTGCCCTTGGCAGTTGCCCTTGGCAGTTGATGATTTAGTTGTTTTGTTTTTGTTTTTGTGGGTTTTTATTGTTGTTTGGGGGTTTTTGGATTGTTCCTATCTGATTATTGCAGGCGCATTCGTGGTATGGTGACTGTGAGGGTATATGTTCATCGTCTTTTCTGATTAAACGTCAGTTGTGAGTATGCGCTCGTCCTGTGTTCCCTTCATTTGTGCCGCCTGTTTTCAAGTGTTGGGCTCTTTGAAGGTTTCGACACACGGTATAAAAATTCTGCAGAAATTCAGAGAATTGCCTACTAATGCGTAGCATTCTTATGACGCTAGTTTTCAGTGTGAGTTTTTTACAGCCACTTTTATTGGTTTTCCTAAATGCTGTCCGACCAATTTAACTCCATTTACGGTACCATAACTATTACCGGTGGAACTTCCGAGAACTATGCATTATAGTTGAAATGCAGGGCGGTATACGGTTTGCCATTTCCCATAATTGTTTTATATTTTACCTGTGTTTTAGTGTTTCCACGTTTCTTGGGCCAATCGTTTCATTTACGCTCATTCTCCGATAACAGTTGCAACTTCCACAAAATCTGCATTATTGTTGAAATGCAGGGCGTTATACGATTTGTCGTTTTGAGTGTTTTTTTATATTTTTGTTATTTATTATTTTTGAGAAGTTCGACAAATTATCTCCATTTACGCTATTATAACGATTGCAGGCCGAACGTTTGCGACATCTGCAATAATGTGCAAGTGCAGGGCGTTACACGGTTCGCAATTTTCGTAAAGAAAGCGCAGCTGTCTACTTCTATCAGCAAAAGGTTCTTTCGTGGCGTGCGGGACAAGAAATTCCCAACACGGCTGCTGAGGGGGAGGGCGGTTTTCACTCACGGAGCACAGTGTAGGTGGCGCGGCGAATTTACCCAGCGTTCCCCACGCGCTCACGCATGCGGGCGCACCGGTGCGACCACGGGCGCGACCCGGCTTTGTCGTCTGCTATAGCGACGGTTGTTTAGTGCCTGTTTTGGCGCCGCTTCGCGTGCATTGCGCGCTTCCTTCGCACGGCTTGATTAAATTGTTCGACAGCACCTCCTGGGTAACCCGGACGCGACTGAATTGAGGGGTAGTACGGCAAAAATACGTTGAAGATTGGTTTGCAAGGTGGGAAAACAAAATGTAGAGACTACATACAGACGTCCTGGCCGCTGGACAAAAACTATTTTCGCGCAATGCTTGCCACGAATGGGATTCCTTTTCTAAATTGGTGAATACCAATTCGGTTGTGTTTTAACAGGTATTACAAAATCCGAACCGAGCAACTAGTTCTGATAAACAGCGATTATAATGTAGCTCTCTCGGAATTCGCAAACTTACTGAGCGAACTAGTTTAAATCGGTTTAAATGGGAATCACTGCGCTCACATGGCGAATTGTTTCGGTGTCCATGCTTCTCTCGCGCGGTGGTGTAGCCCCGAGTTAGCACATCAAATGGCTAGGTTCCGCTATCTCACCCTTCGAATGACGCTCTTGTCCGTTTTCTTTCTGCCGACGCACGTCCAAGCTACAGCGGCGGAGTCCGCCGCTTTAGCCCGGCGGTAGCCGACGCTTCTTCGTTCGGGACTCCGTTCCTGCGAACTCTAGGTAACGACAGGCGGAATCTCTGATTTCACTCTTTGTAGAACCACGTGTGTGAATTCAAGTGACGTCACACGGGCAATTGTTGTGGGTGTTGTTTGCATCCTCGCGTTCCAACTACCTTCACACGGTTGATTGGAGCCAATTTTGTTTATATTTTTGTTAGTTTTATAGGTTTTCAAAATTTCGTTCGACCAAGTATCTCCAGTTAGGCTATTATAACAATTATTACAGGTACAACGTTCGCGAAAGCTGCTTCATTACTGTGGAAATGCAAGGCGTCGCACGTTTCCCGGTTTTCCGCTTTTTTTTTTTTTGGATCTTGTAGTTTTTTGAAATTTCGGGCGATCTGTTTTTTTCGAATTTCGCAATTTCGCGCGAAATTGCGTTATCTCCAATCAGGCTATTATAACGATTACATGTGAAATTTCTGTGATACCTGCGTTTTCTGGGGAATGGAGGGTGTTACACGGTCCGGGGGGGGGGGGGGGGGGGAGGGGGTACACGACAAAGAATCCTCCGCAGCAAAAGCTTAAATACAAAAGGCGACTCGAGACACGGAGCTCTTCGGTACCTTGGCTCAGCCAGGTAGCCTCAGTGAACTAAATTTCAAAATTTCCCGAATGGGCGCTATTTTCACTCCTAGGTAAACGAGACAAACTGAAAAGATTGCCTGAGAGGTGGCGGGATATTAAGGGAGGGGTAACATGCATGTACTAGGAAGCTCTCGGGTAATTAAATGCAACAAAGCCTACAGACTGAGCTAGTAAGGCATCTTTATTTTCTTTAAATGTTTGCCATGGGAACGTGTGCACTTTTACAGGGATACTAAAGGCACAACAACTTTTTATTCTGAACAATCATACGCTTCCATGGTCCATCGGTTTTTTTGGGAATCGACGATACCTTGTTTTCTCAGATATAAATAAATATATAAATCCGCCAGTTTTTTCCTTACATTCTTTCGTGGCGTTGAAGAGCACGTCAGGAAGTGCCCAGGCCAAGCCGCGGCCTTATTTTAAATCTCAGATGAAAGATGGCGCGCTCTATACATGTCTAAATGCCAGTCCTGGCCAAAGGCGACAAGTTAGCCCCTATTTCCAGTAGCTTTATAAACAGCTTGTGCATGTCGATTTGTTGCCCAGCGACACGCATTTGCAAACGCACGGCCACTACAAGGCCTTTGTAAATCACGGTCAGCCATGAACATAGGATAAAACACCAGTATTTTGGTCCTTGTTTTAGAGTTTCATGAATGAACCCTAGGGAAGGCTTAGCTTGATATTTAGGAGCAAGTTGGTGATTGATTGATTGATTGTAGGATTTAATGCGCCGACGCAACGCAGGCGATGAGGCGCACCGTAGTGGAGGGCTCCGGATTAATTTTGACCACCTGGGGATCCTTAACGTTCGCCGAAATCTCGAAAAAAACGGGCGTGTTTGCTTTTCGCCTTCATCAGAAAAGCGGCCGCCACGGCGGGAATTGAACCCGCGACCTCGGGCTCAGTAGCGCAATGTAATTTGCTGCGTTCCACGCAAATTTATCATAACGAACAAAGGTACGCTTACAAAAACGTTGCCCACCCTTCATTACGCAATTACCAAGTCTCAGTGCCTAAAACTGTAGTGTACTACGCAACACGTTCTGTAGCATTGACCGTATCTTGACCGAAGACAGGCTACGCAGGTGAAATAATCATTGTTTACCACCTCTCATTAAATAACATAGGCGTAGCTACCGGGGGTGGGGGGGGTGGGGGGGGGGGAGCTAGGAGGGCGCTAAGCATCCCACTTTTGAAAGTGGTGCCTGTCGGCTGCACGCTGACAAAATTACAGAACTGACGTGAAGATTAATTTCAGCATCGCAGTGACGTAATTAATGGGTTTTTATTCCACAAACCTCGCTTGGGCCGCGAAGATTTTTGCCCTGTTACGACGGGTTGTATGTTCTCTTAGGAACGAGCCGCATACACGACGCTTGAAGGCCAGAACACCTGGAGAGAACTTTCACGACGAAGTTCGCGCGGCGGAAAATCTGCCGTGGCAGGACTTTGTATTGTCACGTAGCAAAACACGACGCAGCTGTCTTGAAGAAAAAAAAAAAACAAGTTTATTGGAGCGAACCTGTGCTCCCCTAACAACTCATAGAATACACAGGCGACGAAAGAGCAGTCAACAAAGTGACGTGCGTACACTGGTGTCCGCAATTCGAATGCCGTGGCATCTGCTCATTCGGAATTTATCACTCGCCGCGAGGGTTTCTGGAATAACCGAATTGTATCCACAACACTGTAGATCAACGAAGATTATTCTGGGCTGTTCACGTTAGTTCGGAAGGCTCTCGCTATCAGAAGAGATAACACATGCGGCACAGAAAGAAATAACGGAACACGCGCCTCCCTTGGCGCACACAACACCAATAACACAGACCGGCGAAGCCGCACGACAAAAGCAAAACACAAATAAACAAACTCAATGCGAGGTTCGCGGCATTACCCCCCCTCTGAGAGTGCATGGACCCGATGTTAACATAATGGACAGTCCGCACAAATAAAAAAATTCCCACCTCCCCTCGCGGGAACCCCTGTGTAGATGCGACGCATAGGCGGAGCGCCGGAGGGACCGCGTTTTATAGCGCGCATAACGTTGAGGGGACTGCGTAAGCCGATCCCGGTCGATGACGACGTTGGCGTACTTGTAAAGCGGCGTGGACTAGGTGTTTGAGCCAAGCATGGATGTTGCTTCGCCGGAGAACGGCACACCGGTTATATGCGCAGCGCGCCCGAAGGAGAGGAAGGAACCGCGGAAGAGAGAGTACTGCACATGCGCCTGCCCCAGCGCGTCTGCCGCGCTATGACGCAACGTGCCGCGGCTATGACGCAACACAATCCAACACAATCCACTTTAATCCAATCCAATCCAAATCCAATTCAATCCAAGCCAAGTCAATCCAATCCAATCCAATGCCTCTCGTGAGAGAGTGTTCGCTATCGGAGAGGAGAGGGGGTGAGCGGTAGAGAGCGCAACTGGCGCGGCGAAGAGAATGGGGGAGGGGTGGACAACGCCGACGACAATGACGACGACGACGCCGGAGGGACAAGGCGAGTGAATCAGATGCTCTTCATCTAAAATAGAAAGGTTTTAAGCGAACCACGTGGACGACTTCGGGCCGCGTGCGTCGTCGTGATGTTCCGGAATCACCATGGGGTTCATTTCGTTGGTAAGGTGGCCAACACGTAGTAGAATCCAGTAGGGTCAGAAATACCGTCGTAAAAGTTTCTCACTTATTCCACGTCGTGGGATGGGAGTCCAAACCCACCCACGAAACCCTGGAAGGTACTCGGCGTCTGGGCATCGGAGGTTGTAGCGTCTCGCATCCACCAGCTCCTGGTCCGGTGCGCGAACTCGAGCGAGCCAGCAGGCCTCCTCCGCACGCTGAAGGTATCCTTGGACGTCAGCGTTCAGGTCGTCGTTTTCCACGTGGGGAAGCACGGCTTCAAGCATTGTAGTCGGCCGTCTTCCGTAGACACGATCGAACGGTGTAATCTTCGTGGCTTCCTGGATAGCAGTGTTGTACGCAAGCGTGACATACGGTAGGACTTCGTCCCAAGTCTTATGTTTAACGTCGACGTACAAGGACAGCATATCCGCGATTGTCTTGTTCAGTCGTTCCGTTAGACCGTTAGTTTGTGGTGGTAAGCCGTAGTTCTTCGGTGATCCGTGTTGCTGTAGCGTAAGATTCCGTGCATGAGCTCCGCAGTGAAGGCCATTCCGCTGTCCGTGATTATGACTTCAGGGGCTCCATGTCGCAGCACAACTTGGTTTAAGAAGAACTTTGCGACTTCTTGTGCAGTCCCCTTCGGAAGAGCGGTGGTCTCTGCGTAGCGCGTCATGTATTTGGTTGCTATGAGCAATCCAGTTGTTCTGCGATCGTGACGTAGGGCACGGGCCCAGGAGGCCCATTCCATTCTGCTGGAAGGGCCTCGATGGGACGGCGATCGGCTGCAGAAGTCCGGCGGGTCTCGTTCGGGGCGTTTTTCGTCTCTGCCAGTGACGGCAGCTCCGGACGTAGTGAGTTACGTCGCATGCAAGGCGGGGCCAGTAGTACTTCGTCTTGATTTTTCCAATAGTGCGAGCTGTGCCAAGAAGTCCGCAAGACGGGTCGTCGGGGCATGCTTCTAAAATTTCGTCACGAAGGTCTGTATGGATGACAAGAACATAATTAGTTCTTGTTCCGGGGCTGAAATTCTTCTTCATGAGGATGGATTTTTTCAGGCTGAATGCTGGTAAGTTCCGTTTGAAGGCCTTAGGCACGGCGACGTTTTGTCCTTCGAGGTAGTGGATCATTACGCGTCACTAGGGGTCGGCATGCTGCTGGGCGGCTAGGCGCTTTCCGTTACGAGTCCGAAGAATGCGCTCTCTTCGTCGAAATGTTGTGGTGGTGTGTCGACGGGGGCGCGAGAGAGGCAGCCAGCGTCGGAGCGTTTCCTCCCGGGTTTATAGACTACTGTAACGTCAAATTATCGCAGGTGCAAGCTCCATCTATGAAGACGGCCAGAGTGGTCCTTCAAATTGGCAAGCCAAGACAGCGCATGGTGGTCTGGCACAACCTTGAACGGTCTTATATACACGTATGGGCGAAATTTCGAAATAGCCCATATATTCGCGAGGCACTCTTTCTCAGAGGTTGAGTAGTTTTTTTCTTCCTTGTACAGACCACGGCTGCCATAAGCGATTACTTTTTCACCCCCGCTTTGCTTTTGGACGAGGACGGCACCCAAGCCTATATCACTGGCGTCCGTGTGTATTTCCGTTTCGGCGGTTTCGTCGAAATGCGCGAGCACAGGCGGGCTTTGCAGGCATTGTTGCAGGTCGCAGAATGGTTTTTCTTGGGCGTTTTCCCAGCTGAAAGGGGTGAGTGGCTCTGCAATGCGGGCGAAATTTGCGACGAAGAGCCGGTAGTGCGCACATTCCGAGAAATCTTCGCACGCCCTTCTTATCTTTCTTTCCGTCTTGGGAAGTTCGCAATGGCTGAATTACATGGAGCGAAGACACGGCGCTCGCAGCAGCGCCGCCGCTAGGTTGCTGTCTAGGTGGCTAACTGCCCTTCCATGCGCATCAGAGGCGGCGTCCAGGAAACAGACTTTAGAGTTTTTTAGTAAGTATCATCATCTCATCAGCCTATATACGCCTACTGCAGGGCAAATGCCTCTCCCATTATTCTCCAATTACCCCGGTCCTGTGCCAACTGTGACCAATTTATCCCCGCAAACTTCTTGATCTCATCTGCCCATCTAACTTTCTGCCGCCCCTGCAACGCTTTGCCTTCTCTAGGGATCCACTCTGTTTACCCTTAACGACCAGCGGTTATCTTGCCTTCGCATTACATGCCCTGCCCACGTTCATTTCTTCTTCATCATCATCATCATCATTTAATGTACCCTTAAAGGCCCCTTGCGGGGTATTACATAAGGGGGGGCGAAATAATAGTACACACATAGCAAGAATTCAGACAGTAATACAGGAACAATTCCGACATACATTCGTGTAAAGAAAGTGAAGACGTACAGGCATAAAAAGAATAAAAAGGGGGGGGGGCAAAATAATAGCACACACATAGCAAGAATTAAGACAGTAAAACAGAAACAATTCCGACATACATTCGTGTAAAGAAACTGAAGACGAACAGGCATGAAAAAAGAAATGAAAAGAGAGAAGGGGGAGGGAGAGAGGTGAGCAATTTCAAGAAGTCGAAGTTTCCCTAGTCCGCCGAAAAAAAAAGAAAGAAAAACAAAGCTAGAAAGAGCAATGAACTGACTGAGGGCGTCAACCGTATGGCATTTGAAACGCGTGCCAATGCCCTACGAACGAGGAGCCAGAAGGGCGCCGGCCTGCCGGCCTGAGTACTCTCACACGGTAACAAGCTTTTGGCGTCAGTGGGCCGGCTAATCCCCTTGCCCTAAGGACCATGCAACAATGGGCAAAGCACTCGGAGTAGAGTTCCCCACTCTTTGCCGCTCAGTACCCCAAAATATTCCCGGGAGGACAAGGCAGGGCAAGAACGACGACCGCAGACGGGTCAAGGAACGCAGCCCCCGTCTCCGAACAATGCGGGGCGGCAGACCAAAAAGCTGACCTTGCCGGAACTGCCATCTTCGAAAAAGGGGCGAACTGGAGGGAAGTGCCTTTACAGCGAACCCCACGGCAGTCGCAATGGCTCGCAAGGGACTCCCCAGTCTGTTGTAAACACACGAGCGCGTTCCGCAGGGCGGGGTTCGTGGAAGGCCGGCAGCGGCGAAGGGTTGCAAGGCGGCGGTTGCAATGTAAGCCGTGTCACCTCTGAAGAAGGAGCCTTGCGGCATCGGGACGCAGGGGGAGTAATTATATTTTTCAGACATGAAAAGAAGCAACCAGAGGTTAAAGCAGTTGGAAAGGACGCTAAAATTAAGCGTAGAAAAAGTAACGAGAAACAGAATATTGTAGGTTACTTAAGGATATAGGAGCTTAGTAACTCACGGATTTCGCAAGGGTTTCATGCTCGGCAACGACAGATTCTGGTAGGGAGTTCCATTGTTCTATTGCTACGGGAAGGAAAGATTGGTTGAAAGCGTTGGTAGAACCGTGAATCTCTGAATGCTCATAGAGTTGAAGAGGCGAATGTGATGAGCGCTGTTACGGGTGGAATAAAAGCGTATACGAAGGTCAGGGAAGTTATAACAATTTATGGAATAGGCAGAGCAGTGAGATTTTACGTCTTGATGCTAAGAGTGGCAGCCCGACAGATGCTTTTAAGTTGGTGACACTGGTAGGGTGGCCATATTTGGATGAGATGAAACGGGTATCGCGGTTTTGGACAGCTTCTAGTATATCAGCCAGGTACGTTTGGTGCGGGTTCCAAATGGAGGAGGCATATTCCAGTTTGGTGCGGATGAAAGTCTCATATGCTATTTTACGGATCGATGGAGGGGACAGGTATAACGATCTTCTAAGGTAGTTCAGGGACTTCGAGGCATCGGCTGTTAATTTTAGAATGTGGTTCGACCAGTTTAGTTTGTTAGTGATGGTAACGCCAAGGTAGCGGTAGCTATGGACCTCAGATAGATTAACTGTGCCTAAGCAGTATGGGAATGTAGTTATGGAGCGCTTCCGGGTCACATGCATGAACTTACATTTACTAACATTTAGACTCATCATCCAGCGTGAGCACCATTTGGCAATTAAGGTTAAGTCCTTTTGGAGGACGGATTGGTCGTCGCTGGTTGTGACACGGCGGTAAATTACACAATCATCGGCAAAAAGACGGATTGGAGATGAAATGCCAGTTGGGAGGTCGTTTATAAATATAAGGAAAAGAAGTGGACCGAGTACTGATCCCTGAGGAACCCCGGATATTACTTTGGTAGTTTCTGAGTCTCTGAAGAGAAACTACTTTGGTAGTTTCTCCTAATCTCTACTAATATGTCCTTAACACGTGTTTGTTCCCTGGACCACTCCACTCTCTTCTTGTTCCTAATGTTACACCTATCATTTTGCGCTCCATTGCCCGCTGAGTCGTTCTCAATTTACGTTGAACCCTCTTAGTGAGCCTCTAGGCTTCTGCCCCGTAGGTAAGTACCGGTAAGATGCAGCTGTCATACACTTTCTTCTTCAGCGACAATGGTAGGCTGCTATTCGCAAGGGGCACGCCCTATAGGGGGCGCCCAACGCAATCCAAGATGGCTGTCCCATGGAGGATAGCAGCCAGACGCCCCGTGTGCAGATCTGCGCCGCGTCGGCCGCGTCATATCCTTGTGAGAACTTGACCCCACGATGCCGCTCCCTTTCATCGGCAGCTGTCGTTAGGTGACATAATGCGGCACATAAAAGCCAGAGAAAAAAGAATTCGCTGCATCATCGAAGGCGAAGAAGTTTGAACGCGCATCATATCATTTGTGCGGCGTAAAGGCGTGCAGCTCCCAGTCTGTGACGATACAAGGCCTGTGTGTACAGACATCCCATGTCAAGAAAAGCCGCACGAGCTGGAATTCATCTACGAACGCGACAGCTCCATCAAGGTATGTGTGCATATTTTTCGTTTTATCGTAGTACCAGCGTGCTTAATCCGGCATGTGATCTAGAGCGAAGTAGCGCCGTCGTGACGCCCCGGTCAGGTCGTGCCATTGTTGTTGTGAAGTGACGCGGCGAGGAACGTTTAATTCGCGTCAAACATGCATGTATTGACCTAATGGTCTGTTTTATTGTGGGTCAACTCAGCGACGTAAAAGCGCGCATAGTGGAGTGGTCTGGCTGGCGCCTCGTAGGCGTTGTGAAATATTAGCGCTTCGCAGCTGTTGTGCTCGTGATACCGGCTGTCGCCGTTGAGACCGTCCGCCTCGCGGCCCGTACTCGAGAAGCTCGGCAACGAATTCAGGCGCCGGGAAATTGCCGTACTCGCTCTCCATGCGCGCCCCGACAGCGTACTCGTCGACCGGGTGCTGGCGGAGTTGTGCTGGACGAAAAGTAGGTGAGAGATCAGGACGCAGGAGGCGTAGTTGTACATATGATAATTTAGAAATTGGAGGGGGAGAAATAATATGTACGGGCAGGAAACGGTAAGAGTTCGGGCCGCGCGCCGGCGAGCGGAGTGCGGCAATTTAACGACGCCTGATTTGTTGCCGAGCTACACGAGCACGGCACGCATATCACGACGCCCGTCTTAGAGTACGTAGAATTCATAAATGCATACAGTTCACATGCGTGAAAATTGCTGAAGAATATTAGCGCTGAAAGGCCGGCCACAATATGGGAATACACGTGAACAGGAATAGCGTCCGTCCAGTGTATTCCCACCCTGTGCCATGCCTTTCATCAAAATAATGTCACGCAATTAAATCTAACTCTTCCCGCTTGATTCCTTTCCACTGCTTACGAGATGCAATTTTTACTATGTCTGCACAGTGGATAGAGTGCTGCATAATGCCCACAAGTGTTTGATATGCTGTTTTTCATGTGTTGCAGGGTCATTGTTCATGCAAAGCTGGAAATTCTCAACGCTGCAAACACCTCATCGCAATGCTGCTCTTTGTACACAGGCAAGAATGACATTTTTTTTCAATAACCTCTTTATTCACACAGCAGAGTATACAGGTCACCTGGTACAAAACTGACTTGCACGTCATATTCTTAAATGATTCACAGTCACAAACTGCCATACGCAGATTTTTATAGACCTTTGGGTGTGTGAAGGCCACCATTACATGTAACCCCACGTACTGCACAGGTAGCTATAGTAAAAAGATAACTAAAGTATAATTACTTCTTTTGCATGATTAACAGGACTGGCATCCCCAACCTGGAGCGTCTGACGTGTACCGACGTCAAACAGGCGTGGGGGAAACTGAAAGCATCGCCCATGTATCAAGCACGGGAGCTCCAAGAACTGTGTCACGTGCAGCCTCAGCCAAGACTTCACTTTTCTGCAGAAGAGCAGCAAGCCATTCGGGAAAGACTCATCAAAGCTCTCCCTCAAAGTGCACTTGCACTGCACTTTCACGGCAGGATGCAGCAAGCGACTGGCCCTCCACCACCTGCACTCGTTCCGACACTAAGGAACATGCCTTGCTAGCGCACATGTTAGAGCAGGATATGGATCCCTACACACAGATGCTTTTTCATGATGCAGCATTTCAAGACGCTCTGAAGCTGAAGATATACAAATTCTCAGCTCAGGACCTTTCAGAAGCTGAACAAAGTTTCTACAGCAAACACGTAGCTGTCAGTGAGGCGCAGGCGGTAACGATGCTTGCTGAGACTCGGTCACAAGAAAACACGAAGTGGCACAGAGAACGCAAAGTGAGAATAACAGGCAGCAAGTGCCATGAATACTTCACGTTCGTGCCGAAAGAAAACCGTTCATGGGAAGAGAAGATTTCTGCTATGATGGCCGACACCTTCCGTGGCAATGATGCAACCCGGTACGGAAAAGAAAGTGAACCAGAGGCCACCGCAACGTACGAGAACCTGATGGCTAATGAGGTCACGCAAGTTGGTTTTTGCGTACATCCTTTACTGCCGTGGCTTGGATACAGCCCAGATGGTGTCATCTTCAAGGAGGGCAAGCCGGCTATTCTCCTTGAAATTAAAAGCCCCGTTTCTGGACAAGAAAAGAAGGCCGCAGAACTGGCTGCAGATAAAAAGCTCCGCTACATCAAGAAAGATGGAGAGAACCTTGTTCTCAACCAAAAACACAAGTACTTCTCTCAAGTTCAGCTTGGGATGTTTTTATTGAACCTGAACCTCACACACTTTGTTGTGTACTCCAAGGTGGAACCATTGATTCTGACCATTCCACGCTGTGACAACCACATCGACATGCTTGTGCGGAAGCTGCAGGCCGTCTACTTCAAGCACTTTTTGCCGAAACTGGCAGCATCAGTTTAAGAGGGCTTCTGAATTGATGCCTAAGACACAATAAACTGAACGTCTTGCACTACATGCGCATTTGTTTCAACATCATTTGCATTGGATTGGTAGATTTACTTAACAATGAATAAAATAAAAAGAAGGGCAGCAATAAAAATAAGGGCAACAACACTGCAAGACGCGAATAATATCTCTGCCTACATAAACTGCACATGGCAACACACATTTCACTTCTTTACATCTTGTGTAACAGGCTGAGTAAAAGAGGAAAAACCCAGGACAGGTACTGACAAGTTCTGCTGGTGGTGCTGTTTCAGTATTTTCTTGGGAGCCGTAGAACATAGTCTTAAAGCAAAATGTTCTCTAGAAAGGGTTGGATCTTTCTGCTTGGGAATAGGAACAGTGAAATGAAGTCACTGTGTAGATCTACAAAATGTAGTTGTTAAAATGCCAGATGCCATACAAAAAGAATGCATTGACTGCAAAATGACCTACAGCAATGTACAAGGGTCTACACAAGTATTAAGTTCCGGATTGTGCTCTACGGGCAGATTTGTTGCACAACAATGAACTTGGTGTAGAGCAGACTGGAAGTAAGCAATCACTGGGGGAGGGGCCCCTTTGAAGTGGCGCCTACTCAGGGTTTCCGGCTTTAAAATATGCACACCATGAAGCATGCACTCATGATTCACAGGCGATACGCACAATCAAAAACACGTGTAGGGCTACCAACTGTCCTGGACTTTGCGGGACTGTCCCGACTGTTCATACAACGTCCCAAGTCCTGCACCGTTCCTGTAGGGACAGCTATTCGTCCTGGATCGTCCCGTTAGAAAATTTTATGCGGTAACGCAGACTCAACAAGTCAAATCGCGCTACAGAACACTAAGTTAGTACAAACTTGTCTAGGCAGAGCTGCTGGTAAAGCTGAACTTATGCATAAAGTGTGACAACTTTTACGAGTACATCCTCTAGCAAGAACGCTTGTTGTGAGCAGCATGTAGCCAGCTGGAGTACCACTTCAAGAGGCCGCAACAACAAAGAAACGATAGATTTGTTTGGAAGACGCCACAATAAAGCAAAGTGATTTTGTTGCCTCCGTATGTTAAGGTACGCTACTTTGCCCCCCCCCCCCCCCCATCTCGACTTCCTTCAATGAAGAGCCATACTGCATGTTGTGGAGCTTCAAAGGGCAATGAAGACAAAATACTTTGAAAGAACTAGCCTTTGATAACCTGCTAAGCTATCACCTGCTAGTCACGAAAGAATTTTTTAACAAAAGACAAAGCAAACTCCAAAAAACTTCTCAATTTCGTGCTGCACACCAGAAATGACAACAGGGGAAACACTACAACGTAGTCATCAGCATAACTGCACATTACCATTACACTGAATTAATAAAGCAAAACTATGCGCCAGAAAGATCGCAAAGTCTCATTTCTTGGTGGTAGCTTTGGTTGATGGCTGCTACTCAGACTGAACAAACAAGCCTTCTAACACTTAAGGAGTGGGCGAGAAAGTTGCTGGTGTCGCCGCCACTGCTTCACCCGTTTTCCTTAATATCTTTTTGGATTGTAGGGTTTAATGCGCTGACGCAACGCAGGCGATTAGGCGCACCGTAGTGGAGGACTCCGGACTAATTTCGACCACCTGTGGATCTTTAACGTGCGCCGAAATCTCGTACACACGAGCGTTTTTGCTTTTTGCCTCCATCAGAAAAGCGACTGCTGCGGTCGGGAATCGAACCCGCGACCTCATGCTCAGCAGCGCAATGCCTTAGCCACTGAGCAACCGCGGCGGGTGCCTTAATATCTAGACCGTTTGTTTGAAGTTTAGAAGGACTTGTTGTTGGGCGAGTTGGGGCATTAGTTGCAAGTCTGCGCCTGTCTTTGTGTACCTCTCTCTGTGTAGCGTCTTTCTTAGCGCAGTTTACCCCTTCCGACATTCGTTTGAAGTGTACTGTAAAATTAATAAGATAGTAGAACAAGGCAAACTCCCTAATGAACCAAGCTTGCATTTTGTCTTTGTGACCGCTTAAAATTGACAAAATTAATCTACAGCCCTTTACTATTACATGCCTGTGTTGCCTGCATGTTTCAGCCCATAACCCCAGTTTTGAATGTTTACGAAAAGGCTAGCAACACTAACACAATTTGAAGTCGACAGGGGACAATGAGAAACAAGGAAATACACTATAGGAGTAAAAAGCTAATAAACTGTGTATAAAAGAACAACATGAATGAACGAGTACAATTTAGGGAAAAAAAGGGGGAAGGGGGAACCTGTAATCACACAATGGAAAAACAAACACGGACAGCACAATCAAGGCCCCAACACAACACACCCACAGGCCTCTAGCTGACACCAAATCGCTTTTCGCACAGTATCGGTGTCGAAAGGTTGACAATGCCTGCAATTACAAGAAACACCTCGTCAAGGGCACCTACCATTTCCCATTGCACAGGTCCCCTCAACACCTTGAACACCTTCATTCGCTGAATAGCTCTCTCAACGTGCACCCGTGCCCTTGCTATGCTCAGTGTTTTAGCAGCTTCCTCAGCTGTAAACTGGGCTTTCTTTCGCAAGAAAGGTGGCTGCACAACACCAAGTCCCAGCTGCCCACACTTGTCATCCACATTAAATCCCTTATCAACCATTACATCGTCTTCAAAGCTGTCAAGCTTATGTAATACAGCTGACTTTTCCACACAAGCTTTGTCGGATGCCCTTCCTCCAAAACCGTTGCTGATGAACGTGATCAGCCCGGCGGGGGAAACACCCACAAGCACTTTTGCTGTATGCACCCCTTTATAGTGCGAATATGTCAGTATGCGACAAGACGCACAGTGCGACTTCTCGAGTTGCACTTCGGTGCAGTCAAGTACCACTCGTACTTCTCTATAATCAGTGAAGCACTGCGGTACATTCCTGCTAATTTCATTCTTTTCAGGCCATGGTATGGCAGCTTCAAGAACGGCTGCCATTTTCTGCAGAGTGGCATAAAAATGCCTAGTGGCAGTATTCCTGCTCACCCCAAACAATGCCGCCAAACAAGTGATTGGCAAGCACGTTTTCAACTGCACAAGAACAAGCACAATGCGGTCATAAACAGGAAGTGTTGCGTTTGTTTGGTCGACTGCAGCCACCTCACTAACAATTGTTTGCAATGTACTGATGGACTGTAAGCCAGTGAAGGCAAGCACATTGCTGTCGGTGTCAAGGAGATCAACAAGTTTAGATGTTTTCTACTCAGGTGAGTGTGTGTTTACCTGCACACCTTTTTCGAGCAGACGTGCAGCAAGACCATCCTTTACATCTCTGCTGCCCAGTGAAAGTTCAAGAAGAGCTTGTGCCACTTCATCTTCTTCAGCTGGAACTTTCGCAGCAGCTGGATCATCTCCTTCTTCATCTTGAACTGGAACGTTTGCAGCAGCTGGATCATCTCCATCTTGAGCTGGAGCATCTCTGCTGCCACCATCCTGCACTGGTGCAGTTCTAGCAGCTCCACCGATGGGGCCTGCCGTCACAGGTGGCAACCCTGCAGAATCAAATTAAAAAAAAAACCGAGAGTCCCTTTTAGATAAAATAGATAGGTGCATAGACTGCCATTATTCACTTGTTCACAACCTCCTGAGAAGGCATATGCACCTCGTTCAAATGTGGCTATGGTGGCTGTTATTTTTATTCATTCAAAGAAAAGTGCATCAGTATGCTAAGTGGACAACAATGCAGTTGATGCTGACCACAACTGTGTCTCATATGCGGTAATTAACCACAAAAGTTGTAACTGCTGCCTCCGTTTTGTAAACCACTTTCAGTACCACGAATGACAATGGCATTTAACACACATTGAAGAGTTATGACAGATTAAAAAACGCCACCGTTTACGAAGGCATACCATGTGTAGTCCTCGAAGCTGCTCGTTCAGCGCGAGCTGTTGCTGCTTGCAGCCTGCACTGGTCTGGATGCTCGTGGCTCCGCACAGGAATGCACTGGGACGGCACTGCCGTTTTCTTCAATCGCTTTCGTACAGGCGTCCACACCTCAGGGTCTGTGCAGTGCGAGAACCAAACAATGAGTTTTTGTATCACCAGTTCTAATTTGTTGTGACACTGTTTTACTGTTCAAGCATTCAAAGCTTAAATTCTGAAAAATATTTAAGCAACTATTCAACGTAAACATGCCTAAGAAAACGATTGAAGGCAGCGATTTACTATTTATCAGCGCTTAAAGCGTTTTAAACGAAATACAAGATGTGAACGTAGCGTCCGTTTACGCCTAAACGGTAATGAACGTTTCCGAAATTCTTTCGGTGACGCGTAAATAAAGCCTCAGAGATACGAGGGCAACAACAAATAAAGCTACCTTCGGAACGGCTCGGTTCTAAGGGGACGCACGGCAAGTGGTTTAATCTCGCAATACAACCATCCTTCCTACATGCGAGATGACGCCGACTTCAGCCATGTTTCAACAATACACCGCACTTGAGCCAGACCACAGACGGCCTCAGCTATTTACGCGAAAATTTAGAGTCTTTTAACACGGCAAACAGCAGCATCGAACGATTGTTTGCTTACCTGTACTGCTCCAGAAGAAATCCGATGCGACGAAATGCACACTGCACACCCGCATTGGCGGCGTCACGGGCTTCCCTATTCGCAGTTTCACCACCCATTCTTTCTTCATTTGCGGATCGTCAGGGAACGAGTGCAGACTTATTTCGCTGGGCACAGCTCGATTAGTGCACTGTGGCACGCAGCACATCCGGTTGCTGTTAAACTTCTTCGCCATCGCGTAAAAACGAGGCGGGAAGAAACACTCCGCACGCTACAGACAGGGCGACCGCCGCCTCGATCCTCCATGCGCCGTTTCTCTCATCGGCCGCCGAGCGGCGCCACCATCTATGCGCCTTGCGAATTCATTATATGAGAATGTCTGCCATATGCACCCCACCCCATTCTTATCCCTATAATTATCTCTGCCTCATGGTTGGGATCTGGGGTCACAACTTGGCCTAAGTAGATATATTCGCTTACCACTTCCACTGCATCGCCACATATCTCAAACTGCTGTGCTGTCCCAAGGTTATTGATCATTACTTTAGTTTTCTGCATATTAATTTTCAGGCCCACGATTCTACTCTGTACGTCCAGTGCGGAAAGCATGCTTTGCAATTCGTCCCCCGAGTTACTTAGCAAGTCAACGTCATCAGCAAATCTAAAGTGACTGAGGTATTCTCCATTAGCCCTTACTCCCACCTGTTCCCAATCCAACGTTCTGAATACTTCTTGTAAACATGCTGTGAATAACATTGGAGAGATTGTGTATCCTTGTCTGACACGCTTCCTTATAGGTATTTTACTGCTCTCCTTCTGAAGGATGATGGTAGCCATGGACCCATTGTAGATATCCTCTAGTATTCTTACATAATGCTCATCTACCCCCTGGTTCCGTAATGCCTGAATGACTGCTAGGGTTTCCACCGAGTCAAATGCTTTCTCATAATCTATGAAGGCTATATATAGGGGTTCAGTATACTCAGCGTACTTCTCTATCGCCTGATTGATCGTGTGAATATGGTTCATTGTTGAATAACCTTTACGGAACCCTGCTTATTCTTTAGGTTGACTGAAATCTAAGGTTTCAGAAATTCTGTTAGCGATTACCTTGGTAAGTATCTTGTAGACGACTGACAGTAAGCTGATCGGCCTGTAATTTTTCAAGTGTTTCATGTCACCTTTCTTATGAATTAGGATGATTTTCGCGTTCTTCAAAGATGCTGGTACACTTGCGATCATTAGGCATTGCGTATACAGGTTTGCCAGTTTTTCAAGTACAATTTCTCCGCCGTCCTTCAAGATGTCTGCCGTTATCTGATCCTCACCAGGTGCTTTGCCTCCTTTCATTTCTTTCAAAGCCTTCCTTACTTCTTCGGTCGTTACTGGTGGGATGTCGATCTCCTCTGAACTACTGTCTCGTTCGGCATTATCCTGGATGTCCCGGCTACTGTGCAGGTCCCTATAGAACTCCTCGGCCACTGTGACTATTTTATCCCTATTTGTGATGAGATTGCCTTGCTTATCTTTAAGTGCATACATCTGCTTTTTCCCCGCTCCAAGACGCCTCTTCACTGCTTTCAGGCTACCTCCGTTCTTTACAGCGTATTCAATCCTCTCCATATTATACTTCCGTATTTCAGCTGTCTTACCCTTATTGATTAACTTCGAAAGCTCCGCTAGTTCTATTTTGTCAGCTGCGGTAGATTGCCATGGTTTGCCGTTATCTAATTAGATCTTTCGTCTCCTGTGAAGGTTTACCAGTATCCTGTCTAGCCATAGTGCCCCCGACTTCTACTGCACACTCTGTGATAATGAGTGTAAGGTTGTCGCTGGCGTCCTGTGTCGTAAGCTCGGCTTCATCGTTAAGAGCTGCATATAGGTTCTGCAGCGCGATCCTAAACTCTTCTGCTTTACGTCTTACTGTTAGCTCATAAATCGGCTTCTTTCATACTAGCTTGTTGCGATCCCTTCTCAAATCTAGCCTAATTCGAGATCGTACCATACGGTGGTGACTACACCTTACCCTTCCGAGCACTTCCACATCCTGCACGACGCCAGGGTTATCGCATATTATGAAGTCTATTTCATTTTTATGCTCCCCATTCGGGCTCCTCCAGGTCCACTTCCGACTCTCCCGTTTACAGAAGAAAGTATTCATTATGCGTAGGTTATTCCGTTCTGCAAACTCAACCAGCAGGTCCCCCCTGTTATTTCTACAGCCCAGACCATAGGTCCCAACTGCCTCTTCTCCAGCCTGATTCTTGCCTACTTTAGCATTGAAGTCCCCTATAACTACGGTATACTGTGTTTTTACTTTAGCCATTGCCGATTCCACATCTTCATAGAAGCGTTACACTACTTGGTCGTCGTAGCTGGATGTGGGCGCGTAGCCCTGCACCACCTTGAGCTTGTACCTCTTATTGAGCCTAATTACAAGACATTGAGCCTTTTCGTTAATGCTGTAGTGTTCGTCTATGTTGCCAGCTATGCTTTTATTGACTAGAAATTCCACTCCCAGTTCTCTTCTGTCCTCTAGATCCACGGTAACATAGGACGTGTCCATTTTTCAGCACCGTAAGGGCTTCGCCTGCCCTCCTAACCTCGCTAAGCCCTATTACATCTTCATTTAATGCCCTCTTGTTCCTCGAACAACACCTCAAGACTTGCTTCGCTAGATAAGGTTCGCGCGTTAAACGTTGCCAGGTTCAGATTCGATTGGTGTCTTTCCCGATCCAGGGATTCTTAGCCTCGTCTGCTGCGTCACAGGTCTGACCGCCGCCGTGGTCAGTTGCTTCGCAGCCGGTGGGGACTGAAGGCCGAGGGTTAATTGGCGTATTCATGGGGGGTTGTGGCCGTTACTACACCAGGGTGGCCAATCCTGCTCTGGTGAGGGAGGGCATTACCGGCAATGGTCAACGGGGTCAGGCCGCACCCCAAGCCCCTTTGTGCAATTCCATCAATACGCGGATTTTTTTTAATCTGGTGGGAATTGTCAGGCACCGGGATTCGAACCACGGTCCTTCTGCACGCGAGGCGGATGCTCTACCTCTACGCCATCGCGGCATCTTAGTAAGTATACTAGAGAGGAAACTGCGCCTCGTAAGCCATGTCGTCGTGGGGTTCATCGGAAGACCCCCCTTTTTGGCTTGGGCTTGGCATGACAATTGGATTCTTAAGAGGTTTTCGGGATTTGCTTTCTTCACTATGCATTAACACAAGTACGAGCTACAAGGAAGCCGAAATCATCCCTGTTTTGTGGTAGCCGTGTAAGGTGAAACAGCAGGCAGTGCGTGATCGCACCTGACGTTGCTCATGCCGCAGTCGAAGGATGTATGACTGAGGAGGTAACATCTCGCCGCGAAATTGTAGCAGATGAAAAGAAGAAACAAAACGTACTTCGACGAAGACAAGATACGACAGATACGGGCGTTTGTACGCGTCCTATCTCGTCATCATCCACGAATGTGTAACGCCACGTTTTCTTTTTTTCTTGTTAAACTAGCTGGCAGTCGGTGCACCGGTTCACCACGAAGGCAACGTTTTATTAAGCACGCTCAACACACTTTCCAACTCTTCAAGCAAAAAACTATTTGCAATATGGTACGATTAATAAAATCAGAGTCTCTAATGAGTTTCCCGACCAAATAATAATCTTGTTCGTAACTACAACCTTGGCCTGCGGAATAGCAGGCACAACCATTCCTACAGAAATATGCTTTACTTCCTTTTTCCTTAGATTTAAAACAGCCTGCTTTTATTTTCGACTTACATAATTGCACACTATTCTTCGCGTTTTTGTGGCACTTCGTTTATATTTGCGGTCACTAAAACGTTCCAATCCAAGCCAATGATGAAACTAAGGTGAGCGCGATATATAATGGCGGCCCATGACGACACAGACGGCCTGGATGTGAGCCGCATAGACGCTAGCGCCAGATTCCTCTCTAGTGTATATTGTAAGAAACTCTATGAAACAGACCCAGTGAAGTAGCAGCCCGCTTGGGTTGTGTGTGATACGGGTGTGTTTCTTCTGCAGAAATGTTCATTTTCAGTTCTCGAAAGCGCTAAAGGCAACAGGAGAGAAAGGAAAACGAAAATATCCCAAGGAGCCGGCGTTTCACCTGTAGTCCATCTCGACAGATGGTGCCGTCTTGCAAAATACGGCATGTCTAGCTAGGCTCTGAATACATACGGCTTGCTGCTCCTAGTTTTTCGTTGTATTTGAGAGGGCCTCGCAGTGATGCCGCCTGTACCTCACTTACCGATATTGTAGACGGGCCCCACGTTGCTGTTAATACAAGTTATGTAGCCGGGTCGCCTTTATTTAGCCTACTAACAGCTAGCGTACATGCCTATCTCGGCGACACAAGCCACGGCAGTTGGATCAGGACCGTATTTCGCTTCCGGCTTGAGCTGTGGTGGTGGTTGTAGACCATTTATTTATCCAAAGCTGTAAGAAAGAGGCACAGGTTGGGAGCACCGGTACACTCATAATTGGGCGCACTTCAACATGTTCCTTAAACGACCTCTAATTTAGAATCTGTTTTAAAGCAAAGCTTTGTACCTTCGTGGCGTACGGGACAAGAACCTCCGAACACGAATGGGGAGGGGGAAGGCGGTTTCCACTCCGGGATCACAGTGCACATGGCGCGGCAAGAGGGCGCTTTTGCCCAGCGTTCCCCGCACGCAGGAGCCTGCTCGCACCTGCGGGCGCGTTGGAGGGACGGCTTTGTCGTCCCTCGATTATACTTTACTACTATTGGAACAAGCACATGTATCGGAACGTAGTTGTTGTTTACTTTTGGAGAGTTGTTCAAACCAGTTTCGGTTTTGGTTCCCCGTAGCAACATGCTTGGCGTCCAACGTTATCGCTGGTTCGATGTCGTGGTCGGCTGCATGATAGCTTAGATAAGGCTGCCAGCTACACTTAAAATGGTAACGTTTACTAGCTGAGGCGTTCGCAGTAGCTGCACGACCCCCGCACCATCGGAGAGGCTCAACTGCGAGGCGCTTCTCCCTCAACTTCGGAGCTTGCCTTGCTCGTTT
The DNA here is from genome assembly GCA_013339765.2 of Haemaphysalis longicornis. Taxonomy (NCBI): domain Eukaryota; kingdom Metazoa; phylum Arthropoda; class Arachnida; order Ixodida; family Ixodidae; genus Haemaphysalis; species Haemaphysalis longicornis. Next base: position 139,527,114 of record CM023456.1, read on the forward strand.
GTGTGCCGTAACGCAGGCAGTCAGGGGATTCGTCACTGGGCATGAAAGCTACCGGTGATATGTCCACACCACGCCAACGAAAGCACGCCAGCGCGCCACTGTCTTTCTGCACGTAGTCTCTAAACTCGCTCATAATGCAATTATGATTGCACCGCAAAATGGTGAATGCAATAGAGAAAACGTTACCTATTTAAAACAAATCAACAGCAAAAAAATTCAACCGGAGGTTCGAACCTCCTGCTACGACGCACTGCATTTAGTGCTTCTGGGCACTTGTACATGCCACATTATTTTTTCTTTTGTGCATGAAAAACTTGCGGTTATTATGTAATACAAAATGTTAGCAGTTATCCAAGAAGGATAACACCACAGAAGGTACAATAAAGCAGCCGTCAAAACTTCAGCAAGCAGACAAGCTCGTCCAACAGGTGCAGCCACTCTGTTGGGTCACTTTTCGCCGCATAGATGGTCTGCAGCAACGCACATACTCGGCAAGTTGGCGCGGCTACTCAAACTCACTCACAATTTTTTTTTCGAATCACCACTCACTAAAACTCAGACTCAATGCTGAGGCACATCTGCGCTACTCAACTCAACTACATTGACTCAAACTCAGAACTCACACGCTCAAAACTCAAATGTACTCAACTCAAAGTACTCAACTCAAAGTAATCAAAACCCAAATGTACTCAAACTCAATTTGGACTCAAATGTACTAAAAAAATTGACCAAACTCAAATGACTCATCCAAATGACTCAAACTCAAAATGTACTCAAACTCAAAATGTACTCAAACTCAAATGTACTCAAACTCAAAATACTCAAACTCAAAATGGACTCAAAACTCAAAATGTACTCAAAACTCAAAATGAACTCAGAACTCAAAATGGCTGAGAACTCAAAATGAATTCAGAACTCAATGGCCTCACAGAGATTGAGACAGTCAGAGAGATGAGAGTGATGAGAGTGAATGAGAGTGTGAGATGAATGAGGTGAGAGTGAGAGTGATGAGTGTGAGTGAGAGTGAGTGTGGTGAGTGAGTGGAGTGTGAGATGTGAGTGAGAGATGTGAGTGAGGTGAGTGGAGTGGAGTGAGAGTGAGAGTGGAGTGGAGGTGAGAGTGAGAGTGAGGTGAGTGTGAGTGAGGTGAGTGAGAGTGGAGTGAGATGTGAGTGAGTGTGAGTGTGAGATGTGAGTGAGAGTGGAGTGGTGAGTGTGAGTGATGAGTGAGAGTGAGTGAGTGGGTGAGGTGAGAGTGAGGAGTGAGTGGAGTGTAGTGAGGTGAGTGTGAGTGAGAGTGAGTGAGAGTGATGAGTGTGAGTGGAGAGTGGAGTGAGAGTGGAGTGATGTGAGTGAGAGTGAGTGTGAGTGAGTGAGAGTGTGAGAGTGAGTGTGAGTGAGAGTGTGAGTGTAGAGTGTGAGTGTGAGTGATGAGTGGAGTGAGAGTGATGAGTGATGAGTGAGTGTGAGGTAGTGAGAGTGGAGTGAGTGGGAGTGTGAGTGAGAGTGAGAGTGTGAGTGTGAGTGTGAGAGTGAGAGTGTGAGTGTGAGTGAGAGTGAGTGTGAGTGTAGAGTGAAGTGTGAGTGTGAGTGTGAGTGTGAAGTGAGTGTGAGAGTGGTGAGTGTGAGTGAGAGTGTGAGTGTGAGTGTGAGTGAGTGTGAGTGAGTGAGTGAGGTGTGAGTGGAGTGAGTGAGTGAGGTGAGTGAGTGAGTGTGAGTGAGTGTGAGTGTGTACCTTTTGCTATATACCTTTTGCTATATCCTCATAATTATAAACCAGAAAGCATTTTTATATTTGTCCCACGTGATCCCCCTCGACGAGACCTTTACATTTGATACCCCACACACCTTAGGAGGGTCATACAAAATTCATACCAGTCAAACTAACGATTGCCTCTCATGACTGTAACCAGGACGCATTATTTAGGTGTCCGACATGATTCCCCTAACTGGAACCTTCAATTTGACGCCCCACATGCTTCAGCGGCCTCACCTTGAATTTAACCCAATCTAGTGACTCATAATGACCATCTCATGATTTCGAACTACGAAGCCTTTTTTATTTGTACCACGTGATTCCCCTCGTCAAGACCGTAAATTTGATACCCTACACGCCCTAGCGGGGTCCTTCGAATTTTACCCCAATTAAGACTCGCCATGACAATCTAATGGTTACTAACCAGGAAGAATTTTTGTATTTCTCCCACGGATTCGGCTCATCAAGACCATTGATTTGATACCCATCACATCCTAGCGGAATCAATGTTGACGTTAAACCAATCAATGACTAAACACTGACTATCTCATGATATAGCCCTACCACATTTTTGTCCCACTGATTTCCCTTATCGGAACCTTCAATTTGATGCCCCAGGACACCCAGTGGCATCATTGTGAATTTAACCTAATTTATGACCCATTTTGACTATGTCATGATAATAATCAGGAAGCACGTGATACCCTCATCGAGACCTTTAATTTGATATGCCCCTAGCGTCATGACCTGAATTTTAACCGAATCTTTGACTTACCATGACTACGTCATGATATATCCATATCTCATGTTCGTCCCGAATGATTCCCCACATCGAGACCTTGAATATTGATTCCCCACATGCCCTCGCAGTGTCATTTTGAATTTTAACACAATCTATGACTCATTATGAACTGCCTTGATGACTACAATCAGGAAGCATTTTTTTTATTTACCCCGCGTGATTCCGTTATTCCGGACCTTTTCATTGATACCTTACACGCCTTAGCCTCATCAGTTTCACTTTTCACCCAATCTAATGTGGTCATTATTCTGTCTTAAGGGGCGCTGCTCAGTCCAATTCAGCTAATTCATTTGAAACAGTAGAAAGGACAGCCCCCGCCCCCATTTCCCCCCGGCTCTCACCTCTTCCTTTTTGACCCCTAGTATATCAAGCCGTTAACAGTAGCAGGCGAACAACCAGCACGCCAGCGCCGCCGTGTGCTTTCCCACCACCTTTCCCACGCTCTTAGTGGATCCGTCAGGAGGAAAAGTTAAGACAACCCTTTTTTATGACCTCACTAGTCAAATCACTCACGCGCCCAGCCGCGAAAATTAGGTATACAGCAAGTGCTTATGGCCATAAAATTCAACAACAAACTAAAAAAAATCAGACACCACCTCCCTCCCAACCGATCATGCAGATCGCGATTGGTGCCATACCCGCAGGTAACCTGAATTCCGAGCCCACAGTGACGCATGAAACTTACAGCCAACCATAGCTGCCTGCTAGGCTACTTATGTGTACTCAAACTCCAAATAGACTTACAACTCCTATGTACTCAGAACTCAAAATGTACTCAAAACTCAATATGTAATCAAACTCAAAATGTACTCAAACAAAAATGTACTCAGAACTCAAAATGGACTCAGAACTCAAAATGGACTCAAACTCAAAATGGACTCAAACTCAAATTGTACTCAGAACTCATAATGGACTCAAACTCAAAATGGACTCAAACTCAAATGTACTCAGAACTCAAAATGGACTCAAACTCAAAGTGTACTCAGAACTCAAAGTGTACTCAGAACTCAAAATGGACTCAAATTCAAAATGTACTCAGAATTCAAAATGGACTCAAACTCAAAATGTACTCAGAACTGAAAATGGACTCAAACTCAAAGTGTACTCAGAACTCAAAATGGACTCAAACTCAAAATGTACTCAGAACTCAAAATGGACTCAAACTCAAAATGTACTCAGAACTCAAAATGGACTCAAACTCAAAATGTACTCAGAACTGAAAATGACTCAAACTCAATTGGACTCAAACTCAGTCGGGGCCACTCGGCTCAAACTCACTCAAGGTCAAACTCACCATGCCACACTAGCCTCGCGTTCCCTCAAACTCAAACTCACGCGTGAGTTTGAGTCCAAATGAGTCTGAGTGAGTGGACTCATGAGTGAGTTCACCAACCTCTGCGCAGCCAGCTCCCTAACAACAGACAGCGTTGTACGTGGGGAGGAGAGAGGGGGGCAGGGGGAGAGTCCGGATGCCGGTAAGTCATGCGGCAGTTCCAGAACCTATGCAATCCCATTAGAAAAAAATATATACCATAGGGCACTCCAGCAGTATCTCAAAAAGGCAAGAACCGCATTGTGAGAAAAGTAATGTCCATGTCCCTTTTAACAGTTTGTTGCAAAACATCCCATAAAACACCTCACCCCGGCATAAAACAAAGCAGCGATCAATAATTTCTAATTATGTAAGTGGCAATGATCCGAACAACAGATCGACACTCCTTTGCCGCGCAAGCATGTTTTCGCGCAACGATGTTTTCGCTCATGTTTTCGCGAAATCAGACGCGCAACTCTTCCGCTACGCGATATAGAGGAACTGTAGTGACGGCTCACTCGGCTCCCGCTTCGAAGCGGCTTCGGAGGTGCCGGGATCATCGCGCATGAAAGCGGCTTGAACTAACGTTCCATCTCGTGTATAGGGAAAGTAATGCCAGTGACCGGAAAGACTACTCTGTCATCTCTACAAAACGTGACCTAATGGAATGGCGCCAGCAAATGGTAATCGCTGTTTAAAACGGCTGCAATGACGCCTCCGCTTCAACAGCCGTTCAGCGACCACACGGTGTTTTGGAAAACGGCCATGCAGACTGTTGCAATGAGAATTTGGATTAAAATTTTTTTCTGTGTATGCGCTGAAATGAACTGTGACTGGCGGCATTTATTACCCTAAATTATTTGAAGCTATGAGATGTTGAGGGGCAGGTCATTTATGTAGATCAGGAACAGTAACGGGCCCAGGACGCTCCCCTGGCCCAGCCGAAAAAAACCATTGGCCGACCAATTGGAATTCCAGTGGGTCGGCCAATTGGTCAGCCCATTGGTCGGCCAATAATGTATTAGGCACCCATTGGCGTTCCCATTGGCCGGCCAATTGGCGACCTATTGGCCGGCCAAATGGGTGACCTATTGGCCGATCCAATTGGACCGCCAATAGGTCTTCCCATTGGCCGCCAACTTGTTGCACTTTTAGATGGTTCTATCCCATTGCTGCAGCCACTCCATCTGAGCTGCCGCTGCAGTGCGTTGGTTACCTGTATCACAAATAGAACTCTTGGAATGGATGAATATCTTTATTTCTCTGTTTGTATACACAGCATGCAGACTAGTTCGTCCTTTAAGCAATTTTCCACAGGCCATTGTCCATGCCGTGCTCCGCTCGCCGCAGGCTTGGCTGGACCTTCACAAAGTGAGTGGCAAAAGCGAACAATGGGTTAATTGCGAAACCGCAGTTTCGCGCATTAAAACAACAAGCACTGAAATGTTGAGTGGCGTGAGCTCACCTCTTCAACAACGTCCCATGCATGGCAACCTCCGTTGCCTGGCGATGTCGTGAACCCGTCAATCGTAACATGAACAGCCCTGAAATACATTGAGGCAGACAAATTAATTATTAATAATACCGCTCACGCTATGAGGAGTGAAAATGGCAAGGAAAACTGAACCAGCTATGTTACTCACATAAACAGAGGCACTCTTCCTTCGGTGCGAGGCTTAGCGGCGTTCAGCGTAAAGATGCATCTTGAAACACACTGCTATGGGTGTGCGACATCATCGTCGCCACTTCTCACACTCTTGCAGACCACTTTACATTTCCAATGCAATGCACAGTCAGAGAAGACTGCGTGTGCAACCGACCAACACGCCTACACTACCTACACCGCCAGCACCACGTTGAATACCACTTATCCACTGTACGTCAATGGATTGGATTCGATTGGATTGGATCGTGGTTTTATTTCAAAACCGTGGCGCTACTCGTGTCGGAAAGTTTTCTTAACTGTTTGCTTGTTGTTTTTTTTTTTGAGAACTTTATCTTGAATCGCTGATTGTAATATCAAAAGTAATTGCCTCATATATATACATTTGTAAAGGTTGAAGTTTTGAACATTTCTGAAGGTTTCAAATTAAGGGTGAGAGAGAGAATTAAATTTCAGCAAATGGTTGTCGTAATTGAATACTATCCAAATACTATCCAAAATGGCTCCCCGATTGGGTCATCATGTTGGAGCAGTCAGTAGTATTAACTTTATGGTTGGAGCCAATGGGTCCAATTGGGCCAACTGGCCATCCTAATCGAGCCAATGGGCCCAATTCGGATCGCTCCAATAGGTCCAATTGGACCCATTGGGTTTCCATTTGGACCCATTGGGATTCCATTTGGACCCATTGGGTGGCCATTTGGACCAATTGGTTGGTCAATGGTTCTTTTCGGCTGGGGGGAAACTCCAGAAGTAACATCAGCGAGGTGTGAAGAAAAGTTGTTGACCACGGTAAATTGTTGGCGCATAGACAGAAAGTTCCGAATCCATGATAAAGTTAAAGAATCCAGGCAAAGGGCTGATAGTTTTGTAATGAGGCGGGAATGTAGCAACACGTGTCGAACGCTTTTGAAAATTCAAGGAAAATGCAGTCTGTTTGTTGGGTTAGCATGCTGTTTAGGAGTGTAGGTTCAGTTGTAAAATTCCAGCAGTTGTGTAGCATGACAGGCACTTTCTGCAAACCATGCTGATGGACGAAAAAAAGTGTTGGATCGAGGTGTTTAATACACGTTAGATGGCAATAATGTTGCTCCAGTAGTTTACAGCAATATGCACGTCAAAGAAATCGGGCGATAATTTTCGGGTGCATGCTTGTTATTGGATTTGAAAATGGGAACAACCTTGAAGCTATCCTTTAGTGCAATTTAAAAACAGACCTATTTTAAGCTTGACCAACGTATTTGAGGTGCTAGTTAATATGGCTCAGTAATCCCATTATTGTGTATCAACAATTGTATTTACCAAAAAAAAGAGAGATGCCTTGTGGCACGACCTTCCCTACGGATCCCTACAGATTGTGAACAAGGATTCCGTAGGGGATCCGCAACGTCAATTTTATTCTTTTGACTTGGTCAGTGACCTGCAATTTTGTTATGATCCCCAGGGGCTACTAGCGAAATTTTTAAATACGCTAATAAAGTTAGAAGGAGAAGAATGAGGTCACAGTTGTAAAATGCGTTGGTAAAAAGTGGGCGGTAAGTCACAGAATACAACGTTTTCCGGATGTTTACGTCTCGCAAGTAAAAAAGAGGCTGCGTGTTCCTCCTTTGTGTGAAATATCAACAGAATCCCACAGTGTGTGAAATATCAACAGAAGAATGGTTCAACCCAGTTCTACTCAAAACGACACCATGACGGGCCAGACCTCACATGCACCGGGCTTGAAAAATGCCGAAGAAATGCGCCGCTTCGCACGGCACGTTTTCAGTAGGCGACATGCCGATAAATCGCGCTGCGAGGAAAGAAATGAAGTGCTCTGGCCGATAGCACTAAAAAACGGACTCTGTGAGTACTTTGGAAATGTCGATCATTTTGCAAAGAGTGAGCCACCAAATAGTTTTAAAAAATACGATGAAATCAACTACGGCTGTTTGTCTAGGCGGGTAGCAGCGCTTCGACGCAGCTTCTGCTGCCGGCAACCACCGCGGTTCTTTCACCGATGACCAGCGCCACGGCCGACGCTGTGGCGGAAAAGGAAACTAGCTCCGACCGACGGAGAGGCTCATTCGGCTGGCCGGACCTAGTTTCCATCGATCGGCAGTGGGAGAACCAAGGAGGTTGTATAAAACTTCTGGAGTGAAGATGGCGCTCGAAAACTGTCGCCGACGGCCGCCATCTTGCCATGGGCAGAAAACTTGTTCCGTCATAGCAGACGCATTGCACCCGTCGCACATGTACTTGTTTTTGCGGCGGGTTACGTTATATTTTTGCTTACGTTCTTTCTTTGTTTTATTTTGTTTTGATTTGTTTTGTTTTGAAAGTTGATTCTCTCTTGCGGCCAGCTTCAAGCGCACCGAGCTTTTCTTGCGCGCTTTCATTTCGACGCATGTGGTTTGGGTTATCCCCCCTCTTCGTGTTTCCAGTTAAGCGCTACGCACGTCTTTTGTGCGTGCGCCGGTGGGCGCACACATCTGCTAATTATTTACATTCTTGGGCGCAAATAACTAAAACAAACAGAAGACCCAATGACTTTTTTTCTGCCCCGTGTGTCGTTTTTCCGAGTTCTCTCTCGCCAAAAAACAGAACTCGTGTTCCTTCAATCGTCGTTCGTGGATGGATGCTCCAAAGGTGTAGAAAGCAGAAATGGTCTGCTCGTGCGTCGCGTTCGGCTGCGCTAATCGTGTGACGAGGCGTCGGGGATCACCTTTCATCTGTAGGTACTAAGGGGTCTCTGTTTGTTTTGGTCTGAATGGCATTACTAGTATTATAACGTTATAAGTGCACACTTGCCCGCCGTTTGTGCGTGATGTAAAGGGAAAATTCGCCGTAGCACCTGCCGCCCGCTTACTAAACATAGCGTGCGCGCTTGTTTACGCAGATATGCGAATGTTTTCGCTCGTAGTTGTGGTGGTCCTGTAGTCGCTTGACTGCGCGAAATCACCTTTGTAAATATGTGGGGCGCAAATTGTTTTTCCGCACTAATTTAAATGCAGAGCATTGCTCAGACAGTTACCGTCAAAAATCAAGGCACTCTGTTGAATATATTTCATCTCCATCCGTCCCTGCGGGAATACTCAGACGTTTCTTTTAGCGCTGTTTCGTAGAAGTCTTTGATGCACCGCAATGCTCTCCCGCGTTCTCCGTCTGCGTAATTTCCTTATTAATTGCACGTGCTCGCGTATGAACGTGCGCGGTCAACGAGGTTGTGAATGTGACTGAGTAACCTCCTGCGCATTGTTTTCTTATCAATAGCACGCTACTATCGTGCGAACGTGCGTGGTTAATGTGGCCGTGCATCCAATTAAGTAACCTTCTGGATTTAAAAAATAAAGAAAGTCAGTGCGAGTGAGACGTGTACGTGTGATGATCATGCTTTCTGTAAAGTTCACGCGAAAAAAAAAACTGCTTTATTAAGCTTCAGTGGGTGCCTAATCCATTTTGCAAAATACGATTAAAAACCGGGAAATAGACCCGCCGCGGTGGCTTATTGGCTATAAGGAATTGTGCTGCTCATCCCTAGAACGCGAGTTCGATTCCCGGCCGCAGCGGACGCTTTTCTGATGAAGGCAAAAAGCGAAGACGCCCGTGTAACAAAAGATCCCCAGGTGGTCAAAATTAATCCGGAGGCCTCCACTACGGCGTGCCTCATAGCCTGCGTTGCGTCGGCGCGTTAAACCCCACAATAAATAAATAAATAAACAAATAAATAAATAAATAAACAGACAAATAAACAAATAAACAAGTAAATAAAAAATAAATAAATAAAATAAATAAATAAATACACCAATCAATCAATCAATATAAATAAATAAATAAATCAAAAGCTCGTGCTTAATTTGGTGTTCTTCGGAAAGGGCAAAACTGGGCATGTTGTTTAAACCAGAAAACGTGCATGCGCATTACATAGAAAGATTGCAATATCATGATGCATATGATTCCTTGCAGTACCGCCTAAAACCATTCGAACCGCTAAACTGTGTCTACGGAGCTTGTTTGGGTGTCAGAGCTGCGTTTGTATTCATTAATCATTAATGAATAAGCATTCATTAATCCCAGCAATTCCACTAAAAGAAACAAGCGTCAAATACTCGCGTTGTCGCCTGTCCGCACTTTCAGCGTAAAATCACGGCCAATAGTAACCTTATAACGCGGCATCTCTTGCCATGGCGTGCAACATGAGGTAATCTTAATGTTAAGGGGGGCGACCTATAGCCTTAGATGTACAGAATAAACGTTTATTGAAATAAAAGCAGGGGTGGTGTCTTAGGCAAGCGCTACGCGTTTTCTCGCGGCGACAGCTCTGTTCACCACCGTAAGATATGCACACGCGAACTCGAGGCTTGATACGTAAATACCTTACGTCAATACCTTCCGTGTAAGGCAAAATTCAGGCTGCCCTCAAATATAGTAATCGATAAACCAGCTTCCCATTGTTTTCTCCCTTGTTAAGCCAAAAAAACACGACCGCTCTTCAGCGTCCCTGCCGGCTCAGCGCCTTCACTGCCCACGGCAATATGGCCGCCGACCGGTTCACCCGGCTTCACCTCCCCGCGTTGCTCGCCATGGGCGGCCTCAACTCCAGATGTACAATACAACCTCCTTGGGGAGAACCAACCATGGGCGAAGAAGAGGCAACTGAGCTATGGTGGCTAGCCGAATAGCCGGCTCAAATGAGTCGGCTCTTTGGTGTGAGTTTCGCGCCATCTATTATCGGCACGTGAAAGCACCTGGCCTGCCGGGCTAGGTGGCTATACGCCTCGAGCTTCGCAATCGCTGCGCCGCCTGCTGCCGCTTCTCCGCAGCGTTGACGGGGAGTTGCGCTGCGTGGCTGATAGGGGCTCGTGCAGTGTTTTGGTTTTGTTTCGCTTTGTTTCGCCTTTGCGAGCCCTACAAAAACTTGTTATGGTGATGTCTATAGGCAAAGAGTACGTTTAGGTCACTTAAAAAGCAGCTGCGACTTCGTAGAGTACGCGATCGCCTGCAAGAGCTACCCGGGGACACGGTTCTGCGCGCTTCGTCGCCGCTCTTCCGGGCGTCAGCGACGGTAGCAACATATCACCCCTGTCACCTCCAAAACATCAGGCACAAATGAATTCTGCTGTCGCCTCGTTTAGACCTGATACTGACAAAATGAGAGGTTGGCTTTATTTTGCAGCGTGGAAAACGTATGCGGCTTCGCTTCGAATATGTACGTCGCAGAAAAAGATGTTTCGGGGATGTGATTACCCAATCCCGGACAATAACTTATGCCTTTTATAAGAATATAAACCATGCGAAAATGTTAAGTATATTCCAAGCCTGTGCGTCGTTAAATATGTGCCCACACACCCCTTATAGCAAGAACCAAAGCAAGTTAATGAAACCACGGAAAAATAAATGCTGTGCAAGTGCGGAATTAAGAAACATAATAGCTCTAACGGAAATGAAAAAAAAAATACAGTGCTACTTCTGACATGCTTAATACGTTCGTCCAAACTTAAGCCAGGTAGGGTTTACTAGACCAACTATACGCGAAATGCACTGCCATTTCGCTAGACATCGGTGGGGAGGGGGGGGGGAGGGGAGGTGGACGCTGTGTACAAATGTGGAGCGGAATCAAGCAATGAACGTTTTAGTAATCACACACAAATATCTCGCGTTCACTTTCCTTTTGTTTTTCTACTTCAACGAACAGCTAATCGTACGGCGGACGCATTTTTGGAAGTATAGAGGATAGGCTGTTCAACAAGTGATGAAAGGTGTCGTTGGAAGAGTGTGGTCTATGTGATAAGCCCTCTGATTTCAGTTTCTGCTTTATTCTGCCGGCTCCCTGTGTCATATGACGATATTTCAAAGAATCATTAGTCGCGGACGCGGATTATATTCTAAGCCCGTCGCCGCGCTGCTCGCAGAGTATATGTGTAGCAGATATGTTTGCGGGCGCTCACTTCACGAAAAGACGACTCTGTCGTGTGCTGATCCCGAGTATAATTATGCGTTGTCCCTCTTATTTTTGTTGAATATTACCGAAATTAACACAGACTGGCTAGTAAATGGTGGTGATCAATATCTGAGGCAAACGTAACTGGCAAACGTAACGCGTGCTGTCAGGTATGGTGGTGGTGGTGGTGAAACTTTATTTCCAAAAAGGGTCCTGAAGGACACCTGACCGGTGTCAAGGTGTAGAGGGCATCTCCCACGTCGGGACGGGGAGCCCGAGACTCTCCGCCGCTACGCGGGCCTTCTGGACAGCCCAGAGTTGATCGTTAAGTTCACTGCTCCTGAGAGCACTGTCCCACTTGACCTTATCCTCGTGCTCCGCTGATTATGTAAGCGCACAAAACCGATCTAAATCGTAGTGTATAGCTGTAGCAGGAAAATCTGAGGAACCGGTGGTTACGGAGAGACTGCTTGTAAATTCAGGTCATTATAACTACAATCGGCTCCATCATACGCCGGTTCCGCGACGCTGGCCTGTGACACACACCTAGCGCTTATACAGACCGAATATACCAAACTAAGATCGCGTCAGAAACATTTGCGCTCTCGTAAACACACCCCATTTGCGAACAGAGTGACTGCTCCACATAAACATGGATTTCCAACGCCCGCAAACGGTAAATGTCAGCCGTGAACGTGCCGCAAAAGCAGTGGCGGCACTGGGGAGCGGGACGCGGACTCCCGCGCCTGCTTTCGGAACGGGCCGCTAGGGGGATTTCAGTGGCGCCCCTACAGGCCGCGCTCGAGGCGTATAGTTTCTCAATATAGCTAGCGAGAAACTCTATGCTAGGTGGGGCTAATTTTCCAAATTCCTCCAGCCTCCTCCCGTGTGAGCAGACAGTCCGAGTCTGGAGAGCCGGTCCTTTTCAGCCGTTCTTCGGATCTTCGGACCCGCTCTTTTGGAGAGCCGCTCTTCTCGGGGTCGGGTCTTCTGAGCTGCTATTTGGGAACGCGGGTGAGAAACTGTGACTGTGGCGGCGGCGGCGGCGGCGGCGGCTGTGAATGATAGATCGGGAGGCCGCAATGGCAGCGGTGAACAAACAGTCGCTATTGGGAAAGTAACCAGAAAATGAACTGCTGTGACTTTTATGATTCACCGCTCAGCTATAGTCCGAGTCAGGAACCAGACGAATCTTCTGAGCCCCTCAGTTCAGCTGCGGTTCTGGGCTCCCGGAGGCTCTTCGGCACAGCGGCTCTGCCAAAGAACCGCCGCTCAACGCTGTTCGCAAGATTAGAGAACCGTTCTGAGCGGGGTGGGTGTGGATGAATTGTGTCGGCACGTTCTGGTAGAGTTAGTAGAGCCATATTGGCCGACCCAGCCGCGTCTTGTGGGCTAGTTTTGCGTCATCTACTGTCGTGCCAAGAAGCGGACCAGTATCGCTTCGAATGAACTGAGCAAAAAGTTGTTCATAAACAAGAATTTATATTTCATATATTAAAATAAAATTCTCGAATCGTGTTTTCCAGAATCATTTTTTCTGGCATCACAGCTCACTAGTAGAGAGCGTGTTTGTGAGCTAATAAATTTGACAAAAATTTATTGACCGAGATCGAAAAATATCGACCGAGAGCGATTTTGAAATACCACAGACACATAAAAACTTTTGTAATGATCGTGATTCCAATTATTTTCTGTACTAATACACTGGATTCTGTGACAAAGGAAAGCTTCCCATTACACGAAAAAGTTCTCCCACTTGAATAAAATAGTGTAGATTATGCTTAACACAGGGTAATGAACCGCTGAGCCGTTCAAATGAACCGCGGTTCACTTCAGCGAACGGCGCCGTTGTGAGCCGCTCACTCAAGTGAGCCGTTTTGCCCATCTCTAAAACTGCCAACTCCGGGGGGGGGGGGGGGGGGGTTGTGGTTCGCGACGGGAAAATGAAAGGAAATTCACTGGGGATATTTTGAGCTCGGCAGGGAGCTCACCTGCATACAACCCAGTGCAGGGGAAGGGAAGTAGAGGGGGAGTGATAGGATAAAGTAGAAAGAGAGAGAGAGAGAGAAAGGTATAAAGAGAGCTGTCAGTCCTAGGACGCTGTCAGTCCGGGCACACCAGTCAATCACTGCACTCCGGGCTACAGCCGCTGCGTGAGGCCGGTCGTCTTCAGAAAGTGAAGCAGATAAGTGAACACTTCCCGTTGGGTTGCCGCAGGTCCCTTCGGGAACAGAAGGTCCTCCATGTCGGCGCTAGGAAGGCCTCGACGCTGGAGCGCTCGGTGGAGCTCTGCTCTCGGGCCTGCGTGGTGGGGGCAGAAGCAGAGTAGGTGCTCGAGCGTCTCCAGTTCGGAACAGTCCGCACATGTAGGGGAGTCCTTGCGGCCGTGTCGGTGCAGACGCTCCGCCACATTGCAGCAGTTCAGCCGCATGCGGAGAAGCAGGCAGCGGGCGTCCCTGCTGATGCGTGCGGGCAACGGTCTGGGCGCCAGGCCGCCACGTTGGCAGACATGCCGAGAGGTCGGGGTGCATCGTCTGCACCATGCGGGCCAGGGCAGTGCGGGCCTCGTCGAACGCGGTGACGTCTTCGGAGACTGGGGTGCCCTCCTGGTGGGCCTCCCTGGCGCGGGCGTCGGCGTCTTCGTTGCCCCGGATGCCACTGTGGCCCGGCAGCCAGTGGAGCCGCAGGTCGCAGCCTCGGGAGGCCACAGTGCGCAGCTTGCCAACTCCGGGCCCGCACCACCGCGCCACGCGAGAGGAAGAGGGGAAAAGGTGTCAAAGCGCAGGCCATCGCCAGCGCCGTAATCACGTGACACGATCCACCCTTGCCGGCGCGAAAGTTCGCCGGCACGACGATCCCCGCTGCATAAACGTGGGACTGCGAGGTTTCGGAATAATGGAGAGTACAGAGCAGAAGACGTGGTTCACCTGTGTAGTGCCGTGGGGACCACTTCACCGCCGCTGAGCCTGAGTGACCACGTCACCGTGCAGCTACCGTAGAATGTCGCGAAAATGAGCCTCGCGCGCGCATGCAGAATCGCGTAGGCACGACAGCCTGAGATCAGCGCATGGCGCGCCGTCATGGCGCTGGCCCGTCCGGGCCTTTATCGGTCAAGTCACGGTAGTCGAATCTAAGCCGACCCCCCCCCCCCCTTTCGCACATGGTTTTTTTTGAAAAAAAAAAAACATCTGCCTGGATTAGAGTATGATTACGATGATTCCGAGAGAGTGTAAGTAAATCCTCCTCAGGAAGATATAGCAGGGCGCTGGTCCAGCGTTCCGTAACTCCATGGCCGGTAGAATTCCGCAACTCCTGTTGGGAGTTGTTCGATGCCGTTTCCGAGGACACCTTCGAACTCCTCTAGGAATACCTTGACCCCCTCCCCACGAGAGTCCATGTACTCCCGGTTGAAGGGTACGGCTATGCTGGTGTAAGACAAGTTCAATGATGTCTGAAAAAGGAGTTGTATGTGGGACAAGCATTTCGACTTCCTTTAAGAGTAACCTGGACTCCTCCACTTCTTAGAGTTAAGCAAATTGGCTGCAATGGTGGACTTAAACCGTCGTGATTGTCTTGAAGGTTGCGTATAGCTTCTCTACCTTAAAGTCTTACGCATTACAAGGAGCTTCCTTCCTTTTTATTCTGTATCTGTTAACATATTGTTAAACATTTCTCGTTTTTAACGTAACTAAAATGGCTATCGGTGCTATTCTCGTACATTCTCCACAATGATATCAACGTGGTAGAATGCACGTGCAGCCCTTCCAAAGTTAGCCATACTAGATCACTTGGTTCTATCCTACCGAGGCTTCTGCGAGTGTGAGTAATAATCAAACAGCCAGTTTCCTGATTATCTCTGATCGGAAGCGCTAATCACTTAAGCCTTGTCCTCTACGGGCCTCTCTGCCTACCCAGAAGGCTGCGCGATAAAGTTGAGCGACATTAACGTCTTCTCAAGAAAGGCAGATTTATACAAACGACACGATTCACTAGGGGGGGGGGGGTGTAGTTTGGGAGCTGAAGGAGATATAAGAAACAGGAAACTTTCTGGATGAGCTCGCTTGTCAAGTGCACCTGCTTCCCTCCTGAATGCGACTCCGTGATGGTCTTCTGGCAAGTACTCACTTTTTCTGTTTCTCTTTTCCTTGATATCGCACAGGCAAGCTATTCGTTAGACTTGCCGACGGAAGAACAGTAATGACACTGAGGTGCAGCAAGCGCCAACTAAATATAAACGTTTGGTTGGATAGACATTGCACGTGTGTAGGCGTGCGATCATGCCTGCCTGCAATTGAAGCAAAACTACTAACGGAACATTTTATTTGTGGATGTTTTGGTTGGGGGCCGACTTTTATTTATTCTTTATTCGACGCATACCCGTAGCACCCGACTGGCTTACAGCAGGGGCGCGTTACATCTTAAGAAAAACATATTGCCGCAAACCATGAATTGCATTTTTCTGTTTTTGCTTTTACCACCAGGCTGCGCCCGGCTGTGTTATCTGTGTCGCGAGTGAAGCGCTTTTTCCATTCTTTCTTATGCCGGGTAGATTACCTCACTTGATAGGGAGAATGTTTCGCCCTAGCGCTACTAGCCCACAATAGTCTTATTTTATCTACAGTGTTCTCGTTGTAATTCGACGGTTCGAGAAACACCTCCGCCGAAAGATGAATGCCTGCAAACTAGACGCCGCGGAATTCTATTCGATGACGCATGCTATTTGCCTGCGCACGCCGCTTTATTGAATGCTTCTTCGCTGCTCGTGTATTATTATAGTTGTTAGGGGAACACAAGTTCGCTATAATAAACATTTTTTCCTTCAAGCCAACTGCGTGATCGTTGGCTTCGTGACAATACTTTTGAAACCCGATGTCACTCATGCATGCATCGAACGAAAACGAGCTTGCAGAGATTCCAGTCCTGCAACGGTGTTCAATTTTGCAGTAAGGATAAATTTGGCGCTACACACAACAGCTGCCAGCAAGTAAGTATATTTCTTCATTCCACTTTTATTTGTGTATCAAATGTAAATGTCTGAATCGCAATTTTCTCTGACACGATGAAAGCAGATTTCGATTCAAATTTTTTCCACTCTCCCGCCGTCAGTACCGTCTTAGGCCGAGCCTAGCCGCACTAATCTGCATATTTTTTCGTCTGTTCACGTCCGCATGATCTCAAATTGCGCATGCGTATTCTACATCTGGTCACACGCCAGTCAAATACCCAGATTTTAAAGTCGCTGGTGAACCCATCTTAATCACAATGTATTAAATTGTAAGTGCAAGACAGTTCTCGCAACCACGTACACACAGTCTGAGGAAAAGAAAACACCAGAGAATTAAAACAAACATTTTCCACGTTGTGCACCAGTCATGAATACACCGGCCAAGTCGTTTTAAAGTTGGAAGGTGCCCTGCTACCTTGTAATTTTATGATATACTGCACTATCAATATCATCATCATCATCATCCTTATCCTACTCCGGTACAATCAAAAACGAAGGATTGATCGATTGACTTCCCTCTACTCCTGTCCTGCGCGGCTCCAGCAAATTATCTCCCCCTAATCTTTTTATTTCACCCCTTCATCTTGTTAGTCGCCTTCCAAGTTTTCTGGACCGATCTCTGGATGTCCTTATCTATTACCCTGACGGCTCATCGGTTGTCATGTCTTCTGATTAGACAGCCAGCCAGGTCCATTTATTTTTTCGTTATTTCAACTATGATATCATCTAAACCAGTTTGTTCCCTGATCCAGAATGCTCGTCTCTTACCCCCAAGTTTCACTCCTATCATTCTTCGTTCCATGGCCACTTGAGCCGACCTAAGGTTGCTTTCCGGTTGCTGAGCAAAGCGCCAAGTTTCAGCTCCCTATGTTATCACCGGCAGCACTCAATGGTTGTGTGTGCTTCTTTTCAGTGATAGAGGTAGCTTACTCTTCACTATTGCTATTTGGGAGTGTTTGCGAGCGACCCCAGCCCATGCCTATTCTGCGCCGCATTTCTCCCTCGTGGTAGGGGTCAGCACTGACCACCAGTCCGAAGTATTTACATTGTTGTACTTGTTCTGACGTGTAATTATATATACAAAAGAGGGCGCTTTCTGCAGGTTTATTCATCATTACTTTAGGTTTAGTCATATTTATTTCGCCCCACGGCCTTGCTTTTGATTTTAGTTCTTTGAGCATTTGTGCGGGTGTTCTGCAGTCTCAATTAGCACGACTTGTCCTGTCGTGCACGACTGCGACACGAATTAGCACGACTGCGCTTGTCCTGTCTACTTGTCACGGTCCTGTCTTTTACGCGCAGTTTTTTTCTACTTTCATAATGCTGCACCAACTAGCCCAACAACATGCTGTACTAGCACGACTATGTCACCTGCAAACGTTATGTTGCTCAAGTATTCTCTGTTTGTCCTTAGTCCTGTGTTTTCCAAGTCAAGATGTCTGAATACCCCCTCAAGACATGTTGTGAATAGATTTGGAGAAATGGTGTCTCCCAGTATCACCCTCTTTCGGATCGGAAATTTATCGCTTTGTGAGGAATTATCCTGCCCGGACATCCCTTATATATGGTGTCTAGAAGCCTTATGTAGGTCTCTTCTATATCCTGGTCTTTATATGAAGCGCTAAACAGGGCCCCTAAACAGGGTTCCATAGGCAAAAAACAGCGCAAAGAAACGGCACGGAAGACGAGAAAGAGACAAACACGGGCGCTGACTAACAGCTGCTGGCGCACGCCTGCTGAGCGAGTGGGCGCATGCGTCACCAAACCGTTGTCGACTTGTTGCCCAAGGAGATAGCATTTCTACAAACTTAACTGCATCTTGTTTTAGTGTACTTTCTGGATTTTCTTAAATTGCCTGCGCGCAATAAAATTTATTCAGTTGTTAGTCAGCGCCCGTGTTTGTGTCTTTCTCGTCTTCCGTGCCGTTTCTTTGCGCTGTTTTTGCCTTCAGTATGAACCAACAAGCCCGCCTTTACACAAGGTTCCAAAGCTAGCGATTTTACGTGCGCAATAGCTGGAGCACTATCAAAGGAACGTCATTCCGCAAAAATGGTTTAAAGCGTTGAGTATTAGCCCAACTATCAGTTCGTTAAAAAGACCAGCAATAAGGCCTGGAGCCCTTACCCTCTCAACGCGCCTCCGAGGACTGTGGAGCCTGTGACGTCACCTACAAGGCGCAAGACCACCCAGTGAAACAGGGAAAGGTTCGGGATGCGCGCAGCCATTGGCTCCGCTAGGCGGTACGTTACGTTTTTTTTAGCAGCGGACGCGCAGTCTCCTCCTACAACTGTTGAGCGAAGCCGTTCGGCCTGCATCGAACTGCCGGGCGGCTGAATTCCTCGCGTCGGCCGGGGTCGCTTCGGCACGTCCGCTTTAGAATAGGAGCACTTGAAGGCCATATAGGTGGTCCCAAACACAGCATGCTCGCTCACGGCAACAACTGAAGATTTACAAGGACGACTAGCCACACGTAAGCGATTCGGCTCGCGGCGTTGTCGCGGACAAACAGGTCCCTCCGAGGCCCAGACGCTCAGAAAAGGCTTAGCATTAGCCGCAGTTATACAGTTACCGCTTTACGAAGGCGCGCCTACGACGATCACCAGTGCAAATCTTTCACTGCACTATCACCCCCTCTCCCGCATTTATAGTCTGATTTTCAGCAATAGTTCCGCTCTGGTAGGCAGTTACAAGTTTTAGCTGCTGCGGTGTATGCCGTATTGTGCTCACGTACCGCACAGTGGGCTCCCTGTCACCCGACCGTGCTGGCAGATGCTTGGCGCAGTTGCGCGTGTAGCGGCGTTTCCGCCTTCAGAGACTCTCCGTGTTTTTCAGTGTTATTCGTAACTTGTAAACGACGCGCTATATCTACAAACTCAGCTGAGCTAGAGTGACGGATGGCGACGATCGACATTCGTCCCTACTAAGATACGTCCTGCTGCTGCTAGTGGGGGAGCGCCGCTCGATGAAACGGGAACCCGCGTTTCCCCTGCATAGCCGGGAACGCTGATTGGCTACAGTATCTAAAGGGACACTGAAGTGAACTTGTCAAGGTTCCAAATTTTGCTTGCACTGCGTAGACTGGCTCAAATTACCATACTTTTCATTGCATATCTGCTTGATAAGTCGGTAATTATTTTACAAACAGGGCAAGAAGAAAAACTACGATGCGCGGTCTGTGGCGGCCGCACCAACTAAAGGCTGTGACGACAGAAGGAGACGCACCTTGATTGGACGATGTCCAAGGTTAGCATTCAAACAAAAGTTTCGGTTTCGGTTCTGCAAAACAACATGCTTGACATCCGATGGCATCGTTGGATGGGCGTTCTCGAAGAAAAAGAAGACGGAGAAGAAGAAGACTATTTTTCAGCAGATGATGTTACAATGCCTGCTGTCGGGACAGGAGCTAAGGGCATGGAGTGCCTGACGAGGGCTCCTGACCCTCTGGAGTTCACGACAGAGGAGTTCACAGCAGAGGACTTGTTCAAATCAAATATACGTGCTTAGAAATAAGATCCAGAAATACAGAGAAAAAAAGTATTAAGAAAATACAAAAAATCGTACATTTCCAGTAATGAGAATCGAAAGTTTTACGATATACATCAAACTTTTTCTGCAATAACTTTTACCAGCAGATACAATCGAACACGACACATTTCTTTGGTGATAGTTCGTTATGTCTATAAAAAATCACGTCTCTACGCAATGCAGTTTAAATTCCTTAGAATGAGACACGCATAGTGATTGTCATATCTCACTTTTTTTATATATAAACATCACCTTGGTTTCGGTCTTAAATGCGGTTGCACTATTGTTAAATTTTAAATTATCCCCTAGGATGTTCAAGACATATGATACTTGATCAGTGGCCGATTGTTTGCCGTAATTAGTCCTAGTTGTAGGTGTACGTCTTATTGGATGCCGTGCACAGTAATGACAGTTTTCTGCGTCACCATCTCTGTATAACTTGTTTTTGTGTACCATCTTGAGAAGTCTAAAGTAATGCAGCTGGTCAGCTCTAAGCATTGAGTGTTTTGAATACAAAGGTGAAGTTGGCATGTCTTGGAATTTCCCTTGAAAATTTTCGAAACACCGTAATGTCTTTTTTTTTTGCTGGACAACAAGGTTATTGTAATTATGTTGTGACGTTGTTCCCCACACCATGATTCCTTACGTTAGTTTTGAATTGAATAGAGAATAATACATGTTTCTTTTTAGCCATGCCGGTATTAAGTGTGATATTTTACAAAGGCATCCAACGATTCGTGCCAGAGCCGTAACAAAATCATTTGCGCGTACTGACCAGTTTAAAACTGTTCTTGGAACCAATCACCAAGGAACTTTCGTTCATGCACCCGTGCAATAACATGACCTTCGTATTTAAGATAAGCGTGGTACGACGATATCTCAGTAATCGTCGTACCGTGTTTCTGCCATGTTGTCGGCGGTAAAATGCCTACGATAAGCCTCCCAGGGCCTACGCAGTGGATGAACGCCCTCCGCGGCACCGCAGACGCTCAAATGCCATACGCTTTCTCGCGTATTCGGAGCTTGCCTCACACATGCATGTATCGTAAAAAGCGTGTTCGCACCAGGCCACGGGTCTGCTTATTCTGGCCTGTGCCCACTGCCCGCAAGTAGTCGGTGCTTGTGGCAACAACACACCAACGAGTACCCGCTAGCGCGTCAGTGTCAGTCTGCGCGCGTTCTGTGAACTCACTCGTGGAGCGTGAACGTTACGGCCCGAAAATGGTGAACTCAGTTTAGAAAATATCGGCTGCAAACGAAAAAAAATCAATTTACAAAAAAAAGCATGTACCCTCGGGGGTTTGAAATTGCGACTTGCAAAACAACAATCCTATCACTTCAGACCACTGGAAAACGAGGCAGCGCTGGCGAGGTATAAGGTACATAATGTATAACCAGTTTACACTTTTGTTTAGTTTTAGCCTTTCAAGTAACTTAAGTGACTATTTGTTGTATTACGCTCGTGCATTAAGCGTCCCCCAAACTTCAACATTATCTCATGTCCAGCAATTGCATTTCTGAGACGGAAAAGCGTTCGCAGATGTGTGGTCGTGCTCCTGACCCCTGTGCTTGTTCACCCAGCGCAAAAAAGTGCTTCCTGCTCCCTAGTTTTGCGCTGTACGGTAAAGGTTTAGGTTGATTTTATTTCCCTAGTACCTATATTGACTTCGCTGACTCTTCTCCCGCCTTCAAGTGGCCTTAGATTTTCCTACTAGCGTACCAGTCAGCGAAGCGTCACGTGTGCACTTGTGCACTTGTGCAGCGCTTGTGTGTAGTAACCCGGACTCAGAGCTTGATACAGTGTACAAACTGACAAAGTAAAGAAAGGCACATTCCTCCATTCACAAATGTGTTGTGGCTTAGTTTCAACTGATCGGGCGAATTGAGACGACCCGTCGGCGGCCGGCGGACTAAGCGCTGGGCCGACTGACTGTGTCGGAAGATCGGTGAGCCGTGCAGTAGCGCAGTCAAGCCAAGTAATCTCCTCCTGACGTCACACGAAAACGCCTCCGAAAATGGCCGCGGGTGCAGGGAGGAGGACAGCATTTCATTTTCAATTGATTTTTCATTTTAAATAAATTCGCGTAAACGCGCTCAGAGTGGTCGAAACATAGCCCGTGGACTCCGGACTACAATTTGCGCTAGTAATCCCACAATTTTTACAAATCACTTCAGTGTCCCTTTAAAGGGTCCCAACAATAGCGACGCCGTGCTTTTCAGTGCTCCATGCATCATAGACGCTGCGTAAGAGCATTCTGCCGTACGTAAGAGCACGGTAGAATGGCAGCGAGGAAGCCGTATACGTAAACAAGCAAAGAATGAAAGGATGTTTTTTTGCGTGTTTATGCGGCCCCTGCTTTACGCAGAGGCGTAATATCCGGTATACTTGGCCGTGAAGGGGTACTTTAGCGATTCGGCGATTGAAATGGCGACCTTCGGAAGCCTATTTAAAGCCCTTTTAATAGATAGGCTACACGAGTGTCTTCAAAAGGCCAAATAGACTATAAAATACTCACACACTTTTCCCAGAGCAAACTTTACGTGTTCCTGATGCTTATTGATAACATCGTCACGCAACGGTGACAGAAGTATACACTGAAAATACTGAAAAACAAGCTAAACAGTAAATGGTGCGAGGGAAAATTCTGGCAAGAACACATACACATTCGACGGAAGAACACCACAAGTGCACAACTTCTCGCAAAATCAGTGGGCCAGCTCCTTTCACCCCTCGTCGGTTCAAGCGAGAGTGCAATGTAAAAAATTAGTTGGCGAGGAGATATCGATCGTACAGCCATTAATATATGAGAAAGAAAAAAGAAAACAAACAGGGAAAAAGTCGACGAAGCCGCGCACCAGTTTCAATGGTTACACATTTCCCATAAACAGGAAGGCTATAAAAATGCATTTGAAATCTTCAGAACTGTGTCTTAAGCACGCACAACTTAGCTGTCAATATAGACGGACTGGTTACAGACACCCTTGTTTGGTGTTTCCGTCATCAGTGCGTGGGGTCACGGGGAATTTCAGGGGCAATCTTGGCGCCAACAGGATGCGTCCACCTCTTTTTTCCTGTTCATTCTCCTCTTCCGTGCTTCTTCGTTCTCTTTCCTCCCTTTTCCGCCTTATTGGGCTGTGTACTCGCTGCTATCGGATTGTGCTACGGAACGTATGCGCACATTCGCCCTCGCGCTACCGCCACATTCGCGGGTACAACGGCTCTTATTTTTACGCGTAAGCGCTAGTGGCCCTTTCGTGAAATTGGCGAGATGATGTCGGAGGCGCCCAGGTGCGACATGGAAACGGGCGCCAGAAGGGTAAGGGCATTTGGAGGTGGAGAGAAGGCATACGCTGCGGAGGGAGGGAGGAGAAAGTACACGCGTCAATGGAGGCCAAAGCGGTCGCGCCTGAGCAGCAGAATTACTGGGGAACTTATAATCGGGTACAACTTTCTGTGGCAATGGAAAGGAAGTTAGGGAGGAGGGGGCCTAAGTGCTTTGTGTTACTGCGCCGAAGTAGTTCCCAGTAAACTAGTTTCGGTTTCGGTTTCAGCGTGACTGATACACATTTCCTACAGTTCGTTTCTTCGCATCAGCTCCGTGATTTTGTGCGCTGAACCGCAATCACCAATCATGCAGGCATATTGGCGTCTCCTTCTCTACGTTTCACTTAATTTTAATCAAAAGCCAACGCTTTTCACTGGAGAACCATCCTAAACAGCGCTTAACAACACAACGACGAGGAAGAGCGGACACAAGACGGCGCTGACTCAACTCGTATCTCGCATTGTATCTCACACGGCCTGAAAAATGTAGCCGGTCGTTACGGGGTTCGGGTTGTTTTTTCGGCACCGAATAAACTTTGGCGAATATGTAAAATTGTGGAAAACAAGCTGTCAAGACAGAAAGCTGGCACCGGGAGCAGTGTGAAACATGTGTCACCTTTTGTTCCCTGCTCGACGGGCACCGTGTACTCATTGCCGTTTTTATGTCGTGATGTGTACATTGGCCAATCAGGCAGGTGCGTCAATGTACGGCAATTCTTGCCAGATAATTCTCCCAGTCTTGTCTTTTCATGCACAGGTAACTGCTATTTGCAAAGGCTTTGTACCACCTCTTGGGTTGTAATCAAGTTTTCCCATTGCATTTCTTTTTGTTGAAACAAGATACGTGACGTGCCACTCCTCACTGCTTGCTCCAAGCTTTTGTCCTCAGGTTCCATTTTATGCATGACAAAGGTACAACAGGTGCATCTTAGCTGCCACCCGCAACAGACAATCGGAAGACTCATTCGCATACTGACCACAAGCACTCCTTGTGACTGCGTGGTGCTGCACAAATCCAGCACCGTATGAGGCAGCTACCTTCCAAGTGGCTGGAAATCAGAGAGGTGAACAAGGTGTCCTGTAAGTTGTTGCACACACAGCACAACATAAACCAACAGAGAGCTGCTTCCAAGCTTCTGGCCACCACAAAGGAACACAAAGTACCTCGTCTTTTGCCACACAAGACCAGCACCACATAAACAACAAGGCGTACTTCCAAGCTGCTGGGCATCGGAAAAGTTAAACAGGGGGTCCTGTAAGTTGCCACACAAAAGCAGCACCACATAAACCAACAAAGCATACTTCCAAGCTTCTTGACACCTGAAGGGGAAATAGCGGGTCCTGTAAGTTGTTGCACAAAAATAAGCACCACATAAACAAGCAGAGCGTACTTCCAAGCTTCTGGGCACAAGAAACGCAAACAAAGTATGTCGTCACTCGCCACACTCAAGCAGTACCACATAAGCCAGCGCACACCGGTTTCATCACAGTTGCTCTATCTACACCGCTCATTTCGCTGTCACTGCAGTCGCTCGAGCTGCTGGAGTCGGATTCTAGCGGGATCACGACGTTGTCGAGTCTGGTGTTGATTGCACCATCCCGCTCCCAGGCCTCTTTCGCAAGACGCTCCACATGAGCGCAGTCCCGGACCCAGTTTTTCGCGAGTCACGAGGGCGATGACTTCGTCGAGCAGTCGTTCAACTTCAGCGAGATTGAACAACGCCACCTAGAATTTCCTCTAGGTGGCGTTGGAAGTGAATGAAGTCCGTTAGCAGCCATACACCGCTTAACCTGGCTCCACACCATTTCAATAGTGTTGTATTCACTGAGGCAAGTAGGAAGCCGAAACAATGTCATGACCAGCAACTCTGGCCAGGGCTTCAATCCGGTGTCCAGAAAACTTGCGTTTGTTCTCGTGAACAAGCCGAAGGAGGACGGACTTCAACTGGACATCACATCACGGGATGGTATTTGCAGTCAACCAAGACTGAATGTCGGTCTTGCGCCACGACGTCGAGGGCAGCGTTTCGATCTCAACACTGTAGTACGGAGCACTGTCCATGGAATTAACACTACGTGGCTCAATGTAGGGTAGAGGTTGTTCTGCAAACCACTTCTCAAAGCGTTGGCCATCGATTTCACTGTGGTAGCCAGTAGAAGCCCTCTTAGGCGCTAGGGACAATGATACATGCCCCGTCCACAAAGCCCTTCTCACTTTTAGCATGAGGAAGCATGAGCCGGCCATCTTTGCCGCTTGGTGCACGACGGCCAGTAAGTTCACCCCTGCGACTGTGGAAATCAGCACGGCCTGGGGAAATCAGCCTTGTTACAACAATAGAACCGATGCGACTGCATCAAAGAACAAAATTTATTTCGTTGGCGGTTAGAGGTTACAAAGGAAGAAGTTATCTGACATACGTCGGTGTCAAGGCCATCATTTCCTAATCCTGCGATATAGAAAGCAGGGTGCGGATGCAGGATTCAGAAAGAAGAACGTCGAGTTGGGTGAGGCCGAGACGTCATGCACAACCTTTCTTGCTAAAGCTTCTGAGCCGATATCAACGTGGCTGTGAGAGTTTGGAAGCCACATTGTCACCTTAAATCTGAACTGAAGTACTGTCGCATGGAACACCGAGTAACGTTCGTTCGCAGAGCGTGGCCAAAGTGTTCGGCGTCGCGCATACAAACCTTCATTGCCAAATCACATATGAAAAAAAAAAAACAATTTACACAGAGGCAGCAAGGCAGCCAGGCTGTCAGGCTGTCAGCCAGGCAGCCAGGCAGCGAGGCAGCCAGGCTGTACTGACGCAGTGGTTAATAAAAGAGGCATTGAAAACTTCATCATTCCGAGTAGGTACTTCTCACCCAGAACTGGTGGCAACCGGATTCAAGAACTGGGTGTCTGTACCGCGCGATGTCTTGTGCTCCCCCGTTGAGACATTCGACGCACGTTAGCTGTCTTGCTTAGCATATTTTGCGAGCGCCACGCGTAAGGCCTGGATGACGCCGGGCGCTTCTCTTAAAACCCGCGCTCACGGTCGCGGTAAACTGGCGGGAGTAACTACGACACAACTGTTTGATGGCGCCGCACATATTACAGCCAGCAACAACAGCCTCGCTGCTAAAAAAACACCGTGTACCTTAAAACCGGTTTCAGTTAACGCCATGAAGCGTCAAAGTGCGGATGCCTTCCCTATGCCATTTTTGTCGGCTGGAAGAACGAGAGAAAGCTTACAGCCTATCCGTAAATTCTTGCAGTCAACATGGCGAGTTCATTTACGTTAGATCTTAAATGTGCCCAAGTTTACTGCGTGCCCAGCGATGGGATGTTTCCGTCCAGCCCCTCTCTGCCTACCCAGCTTCAGCTGGTGCACAGAGCACAGGCAGCGCGGAGTGTACGTGGCTCCAGTGAGGAAGGGAAACACTCCTGCAGGCTGCCCTCTGGGCCGTTGGGAAATCTCAATAAGAATACGTCCTCCCACTCCTCCTACTTGACAATGTAAAGAATACTACCAGCTCTAGCGTGTTCGGAACGTTTTTCCGGTGTGTGTGCCTAGATTTCCGCGCATCTTAAAGGCAGGGGCTCAGAATTAATTCACAGCCCTACACTACGGCGCGTCATGGCCTCTGAAGCGCACGCGCGTTAAATTTCATGCTCTGTTAATCAAGGTTTTGCCGTTGTATCTTTTGTCTTCAGGCTGGGTATTCTAAAAGGTCAATTGAAGGAGCTAGTTTCTTTTTACACAACAAAAACCCGGGTGAAAAGTATCTCCGAACCCGCCGAAAATTCCACGTAACAAGCACTCGAATGCGGGGCACGCAGTCATGAGTAAACAAATAATCACAGCCATCACCGCAGCGTAAGATAAGTGGCCTATGCCACTTATCCTAAGCGACTCATAAGTGGCGTATGGAGCTAATGTACCTGCCGGAGAGCTGTGACCAGTTTCTCTCAAAAATATAGTGGTGGTGCTGATTTATTAAGAAAGGAGGGAAAAGAAACGAACTGGGGCTATTGTTGAACTCAACCGGGAGTTCACCCCCTACAACCAAGTCCATTGAAGTGGAGTGGGGTTTTAAGGGACAGGAAAGAGAGAATTGGAAGAGATGAGCGGTAGGAGATAGTGGGACAGTCTATGTCGCGTACGTCTTCTCCAGGACTCGACGGCTACAAACGCAGTATTTGCTACGGTATTCGTCTACTCTGAATCTCTCTTTTACTGCATACATAAAAAAGCACGGCAAATGGGCGTAAGCGAATTGTTACGAATTCATTGAACTTTATTCTTTGTTGTCAGTCGTTTCAAGCAATTAGACAAAATAGCCATGTTCAAATTTCTTAGCCCTTAAAATGTCGCAATGACTTATAAGCTTGCACTGACAAGCATAAAAAACCGGCAATATGCAACAAACGCAAATGAATCCCTCTCCCGCGCTCACTTATAAAAAAGAAAGTACTTCAATTTAGTCCAGGCTGATATCCACAAGGTTCGTAGTACTCAAAATGCCGAAGACTTTTCCCAATCACGCAGCATTTGATAACACAAGCAACTAGTTGAGGCAACGCTGTCTTCGTTGTTTTGAATTGAATGCTTAAAAGTTGCTAGAAGGATATTTAACACTTGTTCTCCCTTAAGTTGATTTAGTTTTCCTCTGTCACTGCCTAAGAAGGCCCCTATCATTTGCGACATCCCAGGTTCTTTCATCCTCTTCGTTATATCACTTATCTTTGCTCTGGTACAAAACATATTCTTTCACGGCCCTGAGGCTGTCAGAATAAACTTCCCTCGCTATTTTGCCTCTTTTTCTTACAATAAAGTTCACGGTCGTAGCAACACTGACGAGCAAAGAATGAGCATCACTACTTTCCGGAGAAATACAGCCGGAAGTTATATCCCGAGCGGACCGGAAGTTCGCGCCGCCTGCTGCTGTGCCATAACATCCGGATGAGGAACACAAAAGAAAGCAAAGCTGCGAATGTTTGGATTTTAACAGCGGAGGGAGAACAGCAGCGCCCCGTAAGGACCCTTGCTTTTTAACTGTTTGTATGTAAGTACACACTTTTGTCACCAAATAGCTTCGCAACAAACCCGCACATGCGTGGTTCAGAACGATGCTTCGGGAAGTTTTCACAACTGTACCCGAAACTTTTCACTAGAGAACAGCACTGGCCTGCTAGCGACATAGAAATGGAGAGTTTCTTTGTATGCCGGAAGCGTCTGAAATAGCGGCAGGGACATGGAATAATTACCGCCTGTTTCTCGATGCCTCTACCCGGTCCTAAATGTTTTAAATATTGCATTTGAAAGAGATGAGTTTTAGTGAAACAGCTGCCATTGAGTAAGGCCGGGTCCAGACTGTTGCCAGAACTCTCGTAATAACTTTAAAGGACTACGTCATTTCCCGTATGAGTCAGCTGAACTGCGTGACACGACGTATTCTTACGTTCATAAGTCATGATATGGCTTTTGCGTCGGCTGTCTGAACATCGCACAAGTGTTATTGAGTGTTTCAACAAGCGTCAACTTAGACCTAATATTGTAACCTTGAAGCTCTGATCATTAAGGGCAAGCGAAGTTGCGTGTGAGAGCTGCAACGGCTGTCACAGCTGTGTTAGATCATACGTTGTCACAGTACGCACACACAAATGTTTTATTCATAAACAGTGGCGGGAACCGCAACCTGTTGTACCATAGTCGCATTACGCACATGAGGGTTTTCTGTCAAAAGCGGTGATGTTTGAGGTTGTTAGCCGGTATCACTCATTTCAGGTGTGTGCTTCCAGAGTAGATCCGGCGCTGTAAGCAGTTCACTTTAGCACACTAACTGCTGCACCATAGAGGGTATATACTTAGAATTGCGCAGCCGAAAACCTGTTTTAATTTGTAATTTGTTCTTTCGAACCGGTGTACCCCTCAACCTCTTCTCCGGCCTATTCGATGTGGTGACCATTGTGTTTGAGCTTATCAAAGTTAATGGCTTAAAATTCTGTATGCACCATCCACTGGGCTTCTTCCGTAATCCGCATCTTCTTTGCCGTACACTACGACAGAGCAGTCTCTCACGGGATCCCCAAAAGAGTAGCTGAGTGATCCGGGAAAAATCGAGTAATTATGTGACAAAAGGACACCTGAACGGGTTTGTCTTTAAAAATACACAAAAGGTGAAACAAATGAAGTTCTCACGGTGCTTTAAATGTGCTTCCCCGCCCACCCTCCACTCACCCTCTCTTATAACCCATCTGGTGATCGGAGGATTACAAGGATGTCTTGAAAGGTCACTGAAGTTTTTCAAGTGCGCGAATACTACTGTTGATGCTTGAAACCGCAACGCCAGTAGTCTGGATATTTTCTAATTTCAGAGAACACTGATGCAAATGTTAATAACGGGCAAGACGCGTAAGAAACGTGCGTGCTGTGTTACGAAGTTGGTTGCAGCAAATGTTCAATTCAAGCTGAAAGTCATGAAAAATTCGTTCGGCTGGGCTTGCAATGTCTGGAGTCACATGGCAGTCATCGCAACCTTTCAGTGAGACCTTTATCACTTTTTAGCGTCCTATCTTTATGCCTTTATTTTAGACACTGCTACCCCTCACTGGCGTTTACAGGAGATGGCCAATTTTTACGCGTGACTAATATTGGAAGTCTTCCTTCGGGAAGCAAGACTGTTGCAGTAGGATTCCTGCGATGTGCTGCATACAAAATCTAGCAGCTAGCCGTTTAACTAGCTCGAGCTTGTTCATCTCATACTTTTCATAAGGGGTACTTATGGTATTATACTTTCGCATTCTAGATGTAACCGCGCAGAAGTAGTGTATGCTGTACACTTAACCTTACACTGGTGTCTCAGCGCTTTTGTTTAAAAAACGGTGTTTCATTTTAGCACGCCCACACATATTGTCATAAATGACATTACAATTCTAATTAAATTTTTTTTCTGGCTTCAGCCTTTGCGGTGAAGGCTTGTCTGTATCTAAAAAACAAAAAAAAAAATCGGGAACTTTTAAGCGAGCTTCAAATATATATGAAAAATCGGATATTCATACGACACTGATATGCGCATGACGTCTGTGTTCCCTTTTCCTCTTTTTTTTTCTTCGTCCTTTAGCTCTCCTTCCTGCAGTCTTCGCTTATAAGGGAAGTGATTTATTGAAATAGAATGTGGAAAACAAGTACACTGGGGTTATTTTGAACTCTTTTGGGAGTTCACCTGCATACAACCCAGTCCAGGTTAAGAGGAGTGGGGGATGAAAGGGGATAGGTGAAAAAAATTGGGACAGAGAAAGAGGGACAGGAAGAAAGAGATAAGGAGGGCATAAGGCTGGCAGGCAGGCATTGGGCTACAGCCCTTGGATGAGTTCGGTTTCCTCGAGGAAGGCCAGGACATGTTGGAAGGCTTCCCGCCGGATGGAATTGAAGCCCGTCGGGAAAAGGAGGTCCATCAGGGTGTGGCTGGGCAGCCCGAGACGCTGGATTGCGGCTCGAAGTTCTGCTCTCAGGGCGTCATACTCGCACCAGGAGCAGAGCAGGTGCTCCAGGGTCTCGGGCTCTAGGCAGTCAGCACATGTGGACGAAGACCGGTGGACTTGTTGGTGCAAGCGGGCTGCCACATTACAGCAATCGAGCCGCATGCGGAGTAGTACGGGGCGGGCGTCCCGGCTGATGTGGCAAAGCAGGACTTGTGGAGCTTCGCCGCTTATGATTCTGGGGTCCGGGAGCGTCGTCGCCACCTCCCGCACCAGGAAGGGTTCTACATTGTGTAAGGGCCTCACATTGCAGGAGGCAGGGCCCCCTTCTGGCGAGCAACACCTGTGGCCAGGGATTCGGCCACCACATTGACGTGATGCTGACATAAGATGGCAACCAGTGGATCCGCAGGTGACAGCCGCGGGACTCAACCAAGTGAAGCTTCACCGCCAGCGATTGCTACACGTAGCTACCAGAGCTCGGTGGTTGGTCCGCCACTCGCAGTCGCAAGAGTCGGTGAGGATGATGCTCTCCTGAATCTGTTTTTTTCTGCTCCAGTAGCAGGTCTGCAGCAAGGTGCACCCCGCCCAGCTCTTGATGGGTGGGGCAGGCGGAAAAAGGCAGGCAGTACACTCGACTCGTGCAAAGTTTTATGGCCGTGCAGGCGGCTCCAGCTCTGCCCATGGACGGTTGCACGAAGCCGTTTCTGTAGAGCTGCAGGAGGCCGGGCGTTTCGTCCTGCAGCAGGGCAGCAACCTCCTGATGGGTAGCCTGGGCTGGTGTTCACCGCTTAACACATCCCCGGGAGCCTGGTGCTGATGCGAAGAGCTCGCCTGGTGGCAGGTGGCGGAGTCTCGAGGGGGGCGCTGCGGCAGCTCGACGTTGCTCGCGTAGGTGAACGATGCTCGCATGCCCATCTGCGAGTAGGGCGGTTGCGCTAGCGCTGCAGAAGGGTTTCCCTATCCGGTGTGGTACGGAGCCGGAGGATGTGGTACAGCACCGTACGCAGGGCCCGCATCCGGACAATCCAGTTCCCGGCTCCTGTGTAGGTAGCCGCAGCCGGGGACGTGCTTGGGAGGCCCAGGCAGAGGCGTATGGCCCGGCACTGGTCCATCTCCAGCTCCTTCCAACGCAGTGGCTGCAAATGTACCAGTGGCACAGCATACAGGACGGCCATGGATGCCATTTCATGAAACTCTCGCAGGGCCACAGAGGGCGAGCAGCCCTGGCCTCGTGCCAGCAGCCTCCGCACGTCCAGCTGGACTCCCACCGTGCGCTGCTGGAGTGCCCTCACCGGTGTGATCCAGGTAAGCCGGCCGTCAATGAGGAGCCCCAGATATTCGACCCTCAGGCACCATGGGAGCGGCTGACCACTCAGAGTTAGGGGGATGTTGTCCTGCGTGCATCATAGCCACGTGGGTGGTACATGATGGCCTTTGTCTTGGGCTCGGACAGCTGCAGGCCACGGCTTCTCAGAAAGTCTGCGACCTCCCCCAGCAGCTCCTGGACGCACGCCTTCACTGTCTTGTTGGCCCGTGCGTCCAGATTGCAAAGTCGTCTGCGTAGACTGCAATTCCCACCTGATACCGGAGGCCAGCCAAAATCCAGACTGGCCAGGGAGCGAGCACCAAGTTGAACAGGAACGGCCTCAGCACACTTCCTCAGGGCACCCAAGAGCGGACGTTTCTCCTGACGAAATAGAGAGAGGGAGGAGAGAGAGACAGAGAGAGAGAGAGAGAGAGAGAGAAGTTATCTATGAACGACGTTGCCGTGGACGCCTGCAGTTGTACTGAGGCAGCGTCTGTCAGTTTTACCAGTTACGAGCAGTTGTGAAGGAATTAGCTGAGACGCTGCCGCACTGATGAGAGGTTCACTGACGCCTGGCCGTTCGAAGGGTCAGCCGCTGCTATAGTCAAGTGTAGAACGACAAATAAATAGTTAGGTTACTAGTTAGTAACTTCGTAGCTAGCTCATGGCTACCTCAGCCGGCCAAAGAAGCCGCTGAAGGTGTATTAGCATCCTTCCTCGCCCTTTTAACACTATTCTACCCGAAAGAAGCGTTTATCGTGCGCTTCTACAACATCGGTGTCATTTTGGCAGGGCAGCGAAAAAGTTAGGCAACCCTGTGCTCTAAAGTCCAGAAACATGGGGACCACGACAGCTGTGGAAAAACTTTATTTCCGTGTTTTCAACATAAAAATTGATTTCTTATTGATGCAGCCCTTGCCCGAGCTGTCCCAGCAAGTGGTTTTACTTTTTGTGAAGCCAGGGCTTATGGAGTTATTCAAAGTTTAGCGATGCCACTTTTCTCGCCCAGGGACGGCATCCTGTTCCTATCCAGGTATGGACGCGGCGTGTGTCACGTGGGGCTATTTAGTGTTCTTCACCTTCTTAAGTTAGAGTCCGATGCTGCGGAAGATCTGTTTGAGCGTTTACAACAATCTTTAACCCCTGTCTAGCAAATAATTTACTTTTTTATTTCAGAAGTAACCCCACCGGCTGAGCAAATTAGGCACGAGGCTTCTGCGGTTTGTTTATATCGCGTTCCCATGAGCGCTGTTATTATTCGACCTTTCCTTGTTTCTAAGTTCCTGTCCAATTTATAGGAAGCGTTTTTTAACCCATTTGAAATGTTTTTTTAACCCATTTGAAATGTTTAGAGGCTCCACCGGGTGGATTACTTGCTTATTCGTTGATTTGCACCGGCGGCTTCGTCGATCAAGGCTACGGCGACTGCGGTTGTTTACATTTGGTCTTTTGGTGGTAACTTTCCCATATTGCGCCTAGCGATCTCATTTACCTAGCTATACTGTCGGAACAGCCTTGAGGTAATATGCGAGCATGGCCTTTAAGAGGCCACCCTGTCGCGGAAGTTAGCTAGGTTTGTTTTGGTTGCCTTGACACCCATCTCGATGCGGCCACCCCCACGCCGAAAAAAGGAAACGCTGATACATGCAAAATTATTGGTGCTAAGAGGTTCAAACTTGGTATAAAGGGGCTCTAGAATGTTATGAAAGAGGAGCGGGAAACGATGAGAAGTAACATGACAGATTTCCTGACGAGAATTTGAAACTTCTGGAGTATATCGGTTAAAAAACCTTCATTGTGTTTCTTTTATTCACAGAAAAGACAGCACACGATGTGGCGGACGTCCTTTTCTTTGTTTCAACAAGAACAGAACAGAACAGAAAAGTATTAGCTGTTTTTCACAGGGTTCTTGCTCATCGCGCATGTTTCCCTTATTTTATAAGCTCCAACCAATTGCTTTAAAAAACTTTTTTTTTTTCTCTCGGACGCGGCAGAAACCTCTACTATGCCCACGCTATCTACTAGGGCTACTGGCTTGACAGGCACTATTATTATCGACGGACAAATTGGCGCGCTGTCAGCTGTTGTCCAAATTTTTGTATTCTTTGCCACTAAACCAGCGGACTTCAAAAATGGTTACTCCCTTCATTAGCAACTCTAAAGGAGTGCGCGTGCTCAAGTTATGAAGGAACTAAATTTCTATAACACCAGGCTAAGCTTGGCTTTTCTTCTTCGCTATGTTCAGGAAACTTCCGTCTTTGTGCACGCTTTCTGCCTCCACCACGCGCGTGACGTGGCTTAAGTGTGTAGCCGCTGTTCTTGTCTCGTCGAAAAGGGGCGAAGCCAAACCACCGCAAAGGTGTCGCCGATTAAAAAGTTTCTTTTCTTGTTACGTTCTGCATAACTTTTTCTTGCTTTGCCATTATGTACTCTATCGTTTTAACTGTTTCATCAGTGACGCAGAAAACAACGTCGAACAGAATTGCCTGCCCAGAAAGGTGGCAAAGATTGCGAAACTTGCACTGCCGTGGAATGTCGTCACACAAGTCAGAGTGATATACACCATTAAGCCGAGCAGCCGAAAATGTCTCCAGTGCGACAAAAATACAGCATGTCCTGTTTGGCCTTAAAAATGTCTTCAGAGACGAGACATTATGAACCGCTTTCGCGGGAAAATCGCAGCCGCGCCGGTCGAAGCGAGAACTACAATGTACTCACTGCTCGCATTCGCCTGCTACGCCATAGGATTAAGAAAACTCTGCGCTCTATGTAAGATAACAAGAACTTATCGTCTTGTGCGCCGAGCTTATTCCGCGAGCCCCAGTGGTATTTTAAAGCAAAATTTTATTTGGCTAGGCGAAGGCAGAACCAGGTGGTCCCCTGTACGCAGGAAACTCCTACGGCGAAACCTCATTCGCGCGCATGCGTGAATAAACCAAGTTGAACAGAAGTCTGAAATAACGAGAGGGAGATTTCCGGCGTTTATAGACGACGCAGCTGCCCTTCTCGCATCTAGCGACAGTGGTAAGTGTGAACGCCATATGGGACGGAGCGAAGCACGAGAGCGCCCGCACCTTACAGCTTCCCTGGGTAACCATCTGTATGGGGTGCGTGCTCGCCTTTTCGTGTGCTGATTTTGTGTTCTCGTTTTCAGCTTCCGGAACACCGCAAACAGTAGCAAAAACATGTGGGGTTTTACAATAAATGTGAACAAGAAGAAGTACATTAGAACCAGGCACTTACGTTCCTCAGTGCTGCGTTTTCCTGGCTGCCACGTTGTTTTTGTCTAGTCCCGGCACATCTCACATAGAGTCCCGTGTATTAAAATCGGGCCCTCTTTTACGTAGTGGCTAACAGTACGTTCCCGGATCTTTAATGGCTAATCTGACACTCCGAAGCTGCCCGGGCACACATGGGCGGACCGACTTTTTGACGTTTGACGAGCGTTGGCCAGGCTTAGCTACGGAACTGACAGCGTGAAGCCGCACGCGGGTGCGATTCCTCACCACTAGATGGCCCTACCTTACTTTATGCTATCACCATCATCACTCCGCTTACAACGCAAGTTTCTCTTCGGAATTGCGGAAGTGCGTGTTAGCCACCAAGAACACCGTAAGAAAAGCACACGCTCTCGTCGTCATCGTGCGCTTCAAGCTTTGAGAACACCGTTGAACTTGCAACCGCGAACATCGCCGTGCCTTGATGGCATCACTAAAAGGCCAGGCGCTTTCAGGAACAGCTTGGCGGACTATACGCAGCAGACAACCAGCCTGCGCGGAAGGGAGTCTGACATCGCTAGGGACCTTGCATTGCCGAGCGTGGGGTTCTCCAGCGACCGCAAAAAGCGGCAATCCTACATTATCGAGTGTTTTAAGGTTCCAAAGCAAAAGTTACAGAAATACATGGTTGTATGTCAAAGCTAACTTGATTTCGTTTATTTTTGAAGGCTTCCTCACTGCTGTGTTTTCCTGGTTGTTACGTTTTGTTTCCCCGGCCTGGAGAAAATCGTATGAACGGGGTTCCACTGTACATATATAGGCAAGGACTTTTCAAACTACTAGCCCTGTTGTTCCGCCGTGTTAGTGTCAACATTCCTTAGCTGAAAGCAAAATTTTAGTTTTATTCGAGGCACAACATAGGTTCAAATCCCAAAATGCAACAACAATTTTAATTTAAGTTTAAAACAGATTTAAGAAAGCCGATGTAAAACCTGCCTAACAAACCTGCCGAAAAGAATCCATACAAAAATTACGTACAACGGAAAAATAGATGCGCCACTTCATCGCACGGTCTGCTCGAGCGGCGCCGTTCCAGTGGGTTAAACTGCAGGAGCACGCTGGACATCGACCGTTGGCGTTTCTTGAGAAAAAGGAGAAACTAGCTGTCGCACAAATGCCACTGCCCGCAAACCGCGTTGCCCATGTACACATCCGCGCAGAAGTAAACGGAGCACGGGAGCGGTGGCCGAACTGCATCGCTGCGCGGCGTATGGGCGCCGACGGGAACCATACAGCGCCGGTCAAAGAGTGTGTCCGCACTGCCCCCGCCGCCCTATCTGATATGTTTAATCGACGTTTCGTTGGCGTGTCATGCTCGGCGAGACGGTCTTCAAAAGGCAGCGCTCGGCTATAGAGGGGCGCTGGTTGCAATTGTGGTACCGGGGTTCTTGCACCCGGCCGCGGTTCCCAAGAAAGGACACTGAGCCCCCTCGAACACACCTTTACTTGGTCCACTGCTCAGCCGATCCGGCTGCACACACGTCGCCCAGCCGAGTCCGCCATGTCCTATCCTCGCTCCTCTCGCGCCACCTCCTCATCCTCAGCCGGCACATGTCCATCCCGTGGGATTGTCCCCTGCCACTATTGCCGGATTACCACACTCTCCCCCCCTCCGAAGAAAAGGCCGATGCTGACTGCCCTCGGCTGCAGTCGTCGGCACTCTCGAGGGACTCCCACGGCTCAGCCGGGATGGCAGTAGACCGGTGCCACAGGTGGCCTCCTAAGACCCGGGGGTCCTTGCAGAAGGTCCAAACGTGGCAAGGTCCTGTCCGCGGGCCTTGCTCCGCGGGTCGCGTCGGCACTCTCGAGGGACTACCACGGCTCAGCCCGGATGGCAGTAGACCGGTGCCACAGGTGGCCTCCTAAGACCCGGGGGTCCTTGCAGAAGGTCCAAACGTGGCAAGGTCCTGTCCGCGGGCCTTGCTCCGCGGGGGTGGTGCCCGGCGCAGTCGTCAGCAGCTGTCCGCCTCGAGCTCCTGCTTCATCTTGGCGAACTCCTCCTTGGTCATGGAGCCCTCGCCCTCGCCGAGCTTCTGGAGCTTCTCCCGCGAGGCGTCGAAGTCCGGCCGCGGAGGGGCCGGGGGAATGATCATCCCGGCGTAGTCCTCGCTCTCCTCCAGGGCGTCATGGAGCCAGATGAACTCCTCGTGCTGCCGAAGCACAGAGAACTCCGGCTTCTGGAAGTCCGACAGCGTCGTCTTGGTGTGGACAGTGAACTTGACCTTGTCCCTCTCGCTGAGGGCATCCGAGATGTCCACCACCAGAGACTGGTCCGCCAGGTCGATCGTGTCTGACCGCATCTTCAGCGAGCTGTCGGTCACGTTTGCCGTGTCATCGCTGCCGTCCTGAAGAGTCATCATCACTGGGCGCTGGCCGGCACAGCGACGACGCAGTCCACCGAAATCACGCACGACCCAAAGCAGCGACCGCTCCGAGCCGGCCTCGCTGCTTCCTCCGTTCGAAAACGCCCACTCACCATGTCCTGTGCCACTGCATTCTGGGCGGGAAGAAGACCACAATGCCCTTCCCAGGAACCACGGCCGGCCCCACGTTCAGGGCGCCAAATGTGGTACCGGGGTTCTTGCACCCGGCCGCGGTTCCCAAGAAAGGACACTGAGCCCCCTCGAACACACCTTTACTTGGAGTCCGCTCCGCCAAGGTCCCTGCTCAGCCGATCCGGCTGCACACACGTCGCCCAGCCGAGTCCGCCATGTCCTATCCTCGCTCCTCTCGCGCTACCTCCTCATCCTCAGCCGGCACATGTCCATCCCGTGGGATTGTCCCCTGCCACTATTGCCGGATTACCACACAATGCAGCTCGCAGGCATCAGCGGTGACCGAATCCACTGCTCATGTACTGGACGAAGCTGCGCGCGCCGGGAAACGTGGCTTGTTGCGCGCTGTGAAGGGCGGCGTAAAATTTAAGGCTGCTGAGGTTTCGCATAGCATGTCATTGCGATATAATTAATTCTTAGCCGGCAACAAAATTGCCATGTACAATACAGTAAGCACATTCACAGACATTTTTGTTGTTCGGAAAAAAAAATCTCGCTTACGAGATTTCTTCTTTAATTTTGAGTTTGTCCCTAGTTATTGCTCCCGGTCAGTCCAGGTTTGCTCTGAAGAAAGGGAAATATAAACAGTCCATGCGGTGGAAATTCTGTAACGGAGAACACCGTAAAGAATAGGCATTAAAGCGGGCCTCATAAGGCACATATTTTGTTGTTGCCATAACCCTTACACTCCCGCTGACGAGGATAGCCACCATTAGATATTGTACCAAATTAACCGATTAATAGTATGGTCGCCATCGGTCATGACGACTATACTCGCCATCGGTCATTTTGGATCCTTGGGGGCGCTTTTCTGCAAGATTTTGAAGTGATGCGGTGAAGCCATTTTCCATTCAATACGGAAGTTAGTCGTTTGACGGAAGTTAGCAATATTAGGGAAAGTTAGCAATAGTCGTTTGAAGTTAGAGAAGCTCAGAGTAAAATATGCTTTGAGATGAGGTTGAGGGCAATGGATCAACGAAGGTGGGCCTAAGGTTTTTAGGTACCTATACTTGAAAAGCGTGGACACGCAATGGTTAAGAAAGACTAGAAGGCTAACGATGAAATACGGAAAGAACAGTGGGGAACCCAAAAACAGCCAAGGTAACCAAAAAAGAGGCAAGGCAGATTGAAACGAATAATGGAGGGAAAAAATGGAACCCAAAAACGTCGTTAGAGATGCAGGGCTGAGAAGATGAACATCAGAAAAAATTTCTACGATAATTCCAAGGGCAGTGCGTTGCTTTTTGGGGCTAGAGCGGTTGCCTGCGAACTAAGAGTTTTGTGGGGAAGTATTCACTTCACTTCACTTCACTTTATTTCCTTAAAGACCCCCGGGGGGGTATTACATAAGGGGTGGGTTAACAATAAAGTTTTTTTTTTTATTATTGACAGGGGTTTTCATTGCGAAAGATGTGCAGACAGTTGGTCGAAAAATGTTGCTGGACAGGAAATGGCCACGACGTCGTGGGGAAGATCATTCCAGTCGTACGCAGTCCGTAAAAAAAAGGACATAGAAAAAGTGGTCGTTCTAATACGTGGACGGGCAACTTGAAGTGGATGACGAGTGCGGTGAGATATGCGGGCTGGTGGAATGTATGGATGACGGAAAGGGCTATAAAAAAATTTTCTGAAACAGGCAGAGGCTGGAAATGCGAGGGCGGACGTCAAGGTTTAAAAGAGCAGATTCTTTTTGAGGGATGACACACTAATATTATACGCATATGAAGAATGAATGAACCTAGTAGCACGGTTTTGAACTGCTTCAAGTGAGTCGATGAGATATGCTTGGTGTGGGTTCCAGATTGCAGACGCATATTCCAATTTAGAGCGGATAAGGGATTTGTACGCCTGCAGCTTGACATTCTGGGGGGCGTGGCGAAGGTGACGTTTCAGAAAACCTAAAGATTTGTTTGCAGACGATATAATGTTAGTAACATGCAGACGCCATTTAAAGATCATTGCATAGGGTGACACCGAGATACTTATATGATTGCACGTGTTCGAGGGCGACGTTAGCGATTGTGTAAGGGAACAAAGAGGGGTTGCGCGGCGGTGAAAGAGACTGTTTTACATTTGTCGGGGTTAAGTTTCATAAGCCAGGTGTCACACCATTCCTGCACGTGGTTAAGGTCATCTTGAATAGCGGTTTGATCTGTCGGGTTAGTGATTGAGCGATAGATTACACAGTCGTCAGCAAACAAACGGATACTAAGGAGACATACGAAGCTAGGTCTTTAAATGTAAATTAAGAAGAGAAGGGGACCGAGAACGGAGCCTTGTGGGACACCTGATGTTACGGGAAGGGGGTTAAGGGCACTTCATCGAGTGAAACAAACTGGGAGCGGTTAGTTAGAAATTCCTCAATCCAAGTTAAAATATCAGTGTGTATATTTAAAGATCTAAGTTTCATTAGCAGTCCTTATGATACCTTGTCGAACGCTTTTGAGAAATCCAGAAATATTACGTCAGTCGGTAGGTTAGTATCGAGACTTGTGTGCAGATCCTGGACAAAAAAGGGGTAATTGGGTTTCGCAAGAGTAGCCCCTTTCGGAACCCGTGCTGGGCAGGATGGAAGAAGTTATTGGCGTCAAGAAAGTGAATGATTTGGGAGTAGATGACGTGTTCCATGATTTTACAGGGTACGCTTGTAAGAGAGATTGGGCGATAATTAAGGGGGCTGTCTTTGTTACCTGATTTAAAGACCGGAGTGACCTTCCCCACCTTCCAGTCGTCTGGTAAGTGGCCTGTGCGAAGTGACTGTGAGAATAACAATGACAAAATCACTGAAGAAATAGATTTCGTGTTTTTAAGAATTTTAGAATTGATTTCGTCCACACCTGCTGAAGAAGACAGTTTCAATTTTTCGATAACAGACAGTACACCCGATGGAACAAATGTGATAGGCGACATATTAGACAGGATACAGTTCGGTAACGCAGGAAACGGTATATGGGTTTCGTTGGTAAAAACAGATGAAAAGGCAGCATTGAACAATTCAGCGCTGTCAGCAGGACTCATATCATCGCAGCTTCATTTTTTAATGTAACAGTGCGGGATTCCTGCGGGTTAATGATTTGCCAAAATTTTCTGGGGTTATTGGTTAGAATCTTGGGCAAGTCTGTGTGAAAAAACGAGTGTTTCGCGCTGCGTATGGCGAGCAAATATGCTTTTTCGGCCGCGTAGTATTTATCCCAATTCTGAGTATAGGTTTTATCTTGGCAGCCCGAAATAATCGTTTTTTCTTATTGTCTAGTTTTTCAGGGGTTTTTTTGAAACCCTGGTTTCTGACAAGATGCGCGAAATGTGGTTTTCGGGATGTACTTTCTTGCCAATTCCCTATTTTGTTTTTGAAAAACGTCCAGTTGTCCTCTATTGATCTGTTCCAAAAATCTGCTTCGAAGTCCGGAAAGAAAATTTTGAAGTTCGTTATTATTGCCTCGTAGTTTCCTTTATGTACAGACTGATAGTTTTAGCATGAGGCTTGCGGGACAACTGGTCGAAATTCCAGACTGAGTGTATGACCTTGTGATCGCTGATTTCACGAAGGTATGTAAGTGAAGATAAACTGTCAGGTTGCGTTGTTAGTATCAAGTCTAGTATGTTGGCTGAGTTGTTTTTCACGCGGGTTGGCTCCGATACCAGCTGGGTGAGATTTAAAATTCAAGCAGATATTTATGAATCTTTTGTTTCAGTACTGCTCCCTGTCAAAGCGACTTGGTCTTTCCAGTCAATATCGGGTAGTTAAAATCGCCAAAAAGCAGGACATGCGCGTTGGGGTTTTTTAACAGCGAGGTAATTCAATATGTCGTTAAGTTTCTCTGGAAAATCTGGGGTGCTTTGTGGGGGCCGATAGCACACTCCAAGCAGCAGAGTTAGTGGCGTAGAACGAATACGAAGCCATAATATTTCTATGTCAGATTAATATCAACAACTGAGCACGATAGTGACTTGCTAGTGGCGATTAAAACCCTCCCCCTCGAGCCCCTTTGCGGTCGTTCCGAAAAACGTCAAAATTCGGGAGATCAGCCAGGATTTCTTTGTCCGTAACGTCACTTGACAGCCACGTTTCGGTTAGAACGAGTATATTGCTGTCGGATGACAAAACAAGATTAGATATTTGCTCGCGCTTAGAAAGAAAACTGCGGGCGTTAGTGTAGATTACGGAAGTGGAAATATTTGGACGTAATCGATTGCATGGGCGGTGTGACGGTTGGCGGTGCTATTTGGATTGTACGTGATTTCTTTGAGGGTTTGTGACATTTCATCGAAGACGTACCGCTTTGAGCCAAGCAGCAACGTTTTGTAAGGGCATGAAAAAGCGGTGGATTTGCTTCTAGCGAAGGCAATGAGGTGTTTCCGTGAATTTTGGACCGAACGAGAGAAATCCTGCCCTATTGAGTAAGTTGTGCCTTTTAGTTTTTTGCCGTTAGACAGGATTGTTTCTTTAGTTTTAAAGGATGTAAATTTTACAATGACCGGGCGGTTCTGGCCAGGCTTGTGACGGCCGAGCCTATGTGCCCTTTCAAGTTCTTTCGGGTCAATTTCAACGTTTAAGTGTTCGCTGCAGAGGCTCATAATTAGTTCTTCGGACTCAGAGAAAGTTTCAGAATGGTTAGTATCTGGAAGACCATAGAATATTAGGTTGTTCCGTCGCGAGCGGTTTTCCGCATCGTCAAACCGGGCCTCCAGCGTTTGAATGTGACGAGCTGTGGCGCCTGCACCGGTCTCTAACGCCGTTATTTGTGTTTGAACGGTTGAAAGGCTTTGGTAGTGTTTTTCGAGCTGCGTTATTCTATTACTTAGGTCACTGATAGTTTTTTCCGTAGTATGCAGTTGCGTTTTTAGGTCTTGCACCTCGGAGAGAAGCGTAGCCTGCCCAGCAGATATTTTTTTTAGCTCATCGAGAATAACGGCACTATCATCAAGAGGCCCTGGATTGCTTTCAATGTCCCCAGACAGTAATATCAATAAACAATGTATGACATCAATGCATTCGAAGGCCATGCATACACAACACTGCGGGCTCGGCAGCTGTACCAGACAGTAATTGCTTGATTTTTTAGAAAACAGAGAGCTTTGTCTACTAACCTGCATGACGAACAAGAGCGGGTTAGATGACTGTTCCGTGGCGCAGCCACCGAGCCCACAGAGCGGCGCGCCGGGATGTTGCCGCTTTATAGCTGCTGCTGATGTCGATGAAGATGGGATTTCCGATGTCTGCAGGATCCATACTTCCTCGGGCGGGGGCGCCGCTTGACAGGCCAGAGTGTTGGGGTTGGAGGCGCATTGGGTACTGGTACCCGCGCTGGTGTCGAGCCACAAAGGCTCGCGGGCTGCTGGTCCGTCAGTCGCGGCAACGAGTGAAGCCGAGGAGAGTACGTGGATGACGAACGTAGCATACACCTGCATGACGAACAAGAGCGGGTTAGATGACTGTTCCGTGGCGCAGCCACCGAGCCCACCCCGCCGGGATGTTACAACTTACAAAATGATGGGGTATGCGTGGTCTGCGGAAAAGAAACAGAAACTATGCGGCACATCGTGCTAGAATGTGAGGGTATCCATCAAATCTACATGAAGGGAATATTGGGCTTTCAGAAGCCCTAGGATTTAAGGGTATCACAGAGGAAGTTAACTTCAAGGCTGTCGAGGGGACGAAAAGAAGATTAGAATGCTGGTGGACGAAAAGCAGAGAGGGAAATATTGCCTAGGACAGTTACCACCTGTAACAGGAAAAAAAGTATTTTGTGCCTAATAAGCTTTTTGTGCCTGCCCTAAGCAGCGCTAGTATTGAACCAAAAGTGTAAAACATAGGTATATTAGTCCTTTTTGGTCAGATGACATGTCATCACCCCGATACAAGGGGAAACCAATAGAAATCATCATCATCATCATCGAGTTTAGTTTAAATCTACAACACAATCTTAACTAATATAAGGTTTTCGTTGAAAATAACAACGTCGGTTGTAATGCGACAACAAAATATGCGCCCTATGAGGCCCGCTGTAATAGCAGGCAACGATTGTACCTATTCTTTACGGTGTTCTCTAATACAGAATTTCCACCGCATGGACTTTTTGTATTTCACTTTCTTCAGAGCAGAACTGGACTGACCGGGAGCAATAACTTGGGACAAACTCAAAATTAAAGAAGAAATCTCGTAAGCGAGATTTTTTCCCGAACAACGAAAATGTCTGTGAATGTGCTTTCTATATTGTACATGGCAATTTTGTTGCCGGCTTAGAATTAATTATATGGCAATGACATGCTATGCGAAACCACAGTGGCCTAAAATTTTATGCCGCCCTTCACAGCGCCAACAAGGCACGTTTCCCGGCGCGCCC
Source organism: Haemaphysalis longicornis (assembly GCA_013339765.2). Classification (NCBI taxonomy): domain Eukaryota; kingdom Metazoa; phylum Arthropoda; class Arachnida; order Ixodida; family Ixodidae; genus Haemaphysalis; species Haemaphysalis longicornis. The sequence goes on from CM023456.1 coordinate 139,571,372, forward strand.
AGCTTCGTCCAGCTCATGAGCAGCGGATTCGGACGCCGCTGATGCCTCCGAGCGGCAATGCAACCAGCGCCCCTCTATAGCCGAGCGCTGCCTTTTGAAGACCGTCTCGCCGAGCATGACACGCCAACAGAGCGGCGATTGAACATATCAGATAGGGCGGATGGGCAGTGCGGACACACTCTTTGACCGGCGCTCCATGGTTCCCGTCGGCGCCCATACGCGGCGCGGCGATGCAGTTCGGCCACCGCTTCCGTGCTCCGTTTACTTCTGCGCGGACCTGTACCTCAGGTCATTCGACCCACGCCCCTGCTACTAGTGCTACGTCACATGGTTCGGCGGTTTGGATGGTAGCTCACCTTTGGACTGGACTGAACTGGGGAAACGTTTATTCGTGGTTTTTGGGTTGTTGGGCGACCCTCCTCCGCGGTCTTGTGCCACGTGCTCCCCACTACTTTCCCATGCGTACTTGGACTCGGTTGGTCCAAACATGGTTGACTAATCGGAAGTTCATCCAGATAAACTAGTCCTAATAATGTCATACAGGCTTGCTTTATCAAACGAGGCTAACGATCAAGTCGGGAGCATTTTTACTCGGTGACTAATTGTATTCCCCACACCTGCTGAACACCCTGTGCGATAGATCTAATATTCCGATCTTTATTTTTCACGTGTACTCTCAAAGCTGTTACAAAATTGTGACACATAAATTATGGCCGATTACCGTGATTGAGATTTCACTTAAACTTCGGTTTTATCGAAAACGCCGAAGTAGCAAATGACATGTCAGCGCTCTCGCGACGTGGGCGTGCGGCAAGCGGATATCCTTGCCGCTCGCAAAGGGCGCATGCGCGTTCGTTCCGCGCCAGGATGCGCAGGTCTGTGAGTGACGGATTTCGTGCGCTGCTGCGTTCAGTCGAAGTGCGACTATTGGTACATAAAGAAAAACTATTAGTGGAGTTCGACACAGTCAAGTTAAACATGCTTAAATATGGTCTTCGGGCTTGCTTGCAGTGACGTTAAGAGGAGAGGATTTTGATTAGCTGGCTTTTTTAGGAAGAACTAGTGTCACTAGATCGGCTATAGAGTACCGGCTTCTATTGTTCTGCGCCGCCGCCATGATCATTGGTCGGTTAGCATCACGAGATATTTGTTTACACTGTCACTGTTCATGGGCGCTGCCAATTATGTTGTTTATGCGTTCTAGTCGGTCAACCTTGGTACACTAACCTTGTCCTTTGTCCTCCCTGGTCTGCGGCTGCGCGTGACTGACGTCGTTCGGAATGCCAATCAAAGACAACCGTGTAACATTTCAGCAACAGCTGCATCTTTGGCAGCGCTGTTAACAAACGAGCCGGTCGGAGTTGGCGGCGATGGCGCAGAAGGGGCAATCTCGCAACCCTGATGAACGACAAAATGTCCCCCGTTGCTGACTTGCCTGCCTCAGTGTCACTATCCGGATACATTATCTGGTGACTCTAGGAAGAAAGAAAGAAGGTGTCCCTGGTACCTTGAGGGACAACTGCTGCAGGCAAACTACAGGAAAGCGGGCGGGGAGGGGTCGACCTTAAGCCCGTACTACATGGAGCGATTTCGCCTGCGAATTCGATGATGCGGCGTCGCTCGTGCGGCAAAACCACCTTTTTTCGTTGCTGCGGCAAAGTGCCAAACATTTGAAGCGGTCGAGCAAACGCCGCTCGTGCGGCGTGTGCGGCGTAGAGGGGCCGGACCTGCGGCCAATAGGAGCACAGCTCGGCACCACTTGCACGCTTGGAAACCAGATGGCGTTGCTTGTATGAGCGCGACAAAAGCGCGGGCACACCAAAACGTTTGTCTTCTCTGCTCTGTGTGCGTATATTGATAAAGAATTGGCGATTCTTATATAAAACCGCAAATAAACTTATATTTACCGCAAACCAGGCAGAAACAACTTGCCAAGAAAGTAAAATAAAACCACCCTTGATAAAATCACGAGATATATACAAACAAGGCGCATCTGAAATGTGAAAATCGCGGCGTTCGCCGGCCCCATGTAGACGACAATTCCAGGCATTGCGAACTTCTCAAGTGCGAATGTTCGTTCCAGCGGATTCGCAGGTGAAATTCGCTCCATGTAGAACGGGCTTTAGTCGAACAAATGGGCGGAAAAGCACGCGTTCCCTCACGCTTCTCCGCGCCGAGAACCGGTTTGGCTGCGGATGACCCGCTGCGTCGCCCCCTCGTCGCGCATCGAACATGCCAGATATTCGGCGCGCTGCGTCGGAAACCGGATTGCCCGGACGACATGCCGAACATTAGCCCCGTTTACATTGACCCGACGAGGGCGCGTTGAGTCGAAATAAACAGGTTTTTCGGACTCGACACCCCCATGTATAAGCGGACGGGGTGGGTCAGAGAGCCGTCGCGGCGAGTCCAGTCAACTCGGAGGCAGGGGGTGGGTTAGCTCGCTCGTCGGGCTGAGTTGACGGGCCTCGGGGAGCACAATACCGTATTTGCGCGGTTCTAACGCGCCCCCAATCGTAACGCGCGGGTAACTTCGCGCAGGAAAATTCGAAAAAAAAAATGTGACACTGACGGTACTGCGCAGATGGAAAAGACATGACACCACGTACCTGGAAGAGGGAGATTTTATTTGGCATGCAGCTGTGGAAGCCAACAATGAATTGTGCTTAACAAGGTACTGCTGCTGGAAATAAAGTTATAGCGGGGAACACTGAAGTTGCTTGCGATTTCAAGTGCCTTGATCTTCGTAATTCTGAGCGTTAGGGGCTAAGCAGAAGCAAAAAAAAAAAAAACGTGCAACAGCTGACCAGGGTATGCGGCATGCCATTGAGGAATAAGTGCACCGAAATTCACTCACGTGGTGTTGACGGATTGTTTTTATTGGATTGAGTTGGATTTTGCGGGTACTTCGTGTCCGTTGCGCATGGCAATGCTGCTGGTTGCTTTAAAGCCTATTTCGGTTTTGAGCCCGATTGTAACGGGCGCACAAATATTAAGCTACCTTTTAGCAAAAGAGAGTGCGCGTTAGAATCGTAAAACATACGGTAGCCCCTTTTCCGTGAACCCCGCCGCTCCCCTCACCTCGATTCTTTGGACGGGGTTCATATAAACTCGGACGCGTCGAGGTAAACTGAACCCGCCACTCAACTCACCCCGCCCCCGTCGCGTCCATGTACACGGGGCTATTGGCGTGTCGCACTGCCAACGGTAAGTTCGGCGCTAGTGTGCACGTAGCTTTGCCCTCTGCCCTCACGGCAGCCCAAGGAGAAGCGCGCCCAGTGGAGCTCGACCGATTCCCCTGGCTGGCCGTAGGAAAAAATTGTTCCCGCGTGGCGTGCGAACTAAACTTTTAAAGAAGGGCGATGACCCCGCGCCGGCGCCGGTGTTAGCGGAGGCCGCAGACGCGGCCGCGGAGACGCCAGCGCCATCTCTCGCCCCCGCCGCGGATCCTCCCGGGGCGAAGTGCGAGGAGGTGGCCCCGCTCGTCGGCACCCCAGCAAAGAAAGAACTGAAACTAAAGCGTGGCAAACTGTTCGCATGGCGACGCAGTGAAACATCCCCTTCGCGAGGGGCACGATCAAATGCAGAGCATTTCCGGGGCGCACGACGTTAAGTAGTTTGCGTTACGTTAATGTTGGTGCAATTCTGGCAACTGCTGACGAGACAGCGCTCGTCAGCAGTAATTTCAATGAGTCAACGATATAAGACGCGTTCGTAGCGTCCCATTCTGTGTCGGCTTTGTGGCGCAGTGGGTAGAGCAGCATGTACATTGCGTTCCGCCCGCAGGGTCGAGGGATCGAAACCAGGCGCCGGATAGTATTTTCTTTTATATAGTGTAGGGGGGGGGTGCGGACAACGACGGTGCGGACTACGACGGCACAACGCGGGTGACATCGTGAGTTACTGAACTGCTCTGCATTTAAAAAGCGCAGAGCCAGAAGCAGTGTCACTTCCGCTTCGTGGCGGTTAGCGCGATCCCCTGCACGGGCGGCGTCGCCTGCGACGGAGCTACTTTAACCGCTTCTGGTTAATTAACCACGCATTTCACGGGGCTACCAGTCATGTCCCCGCTGTTTTGGTGGTACGTATTCTACGTTCAAACTAAAATTGGCCGAGGTGAAATTTGAGTGCTGTTGGCCTTTAAGCACGGTGACAGGCGCGACTGCACTTTAAGTAGCGTAACAGGGGGCTGTATTACGTTTTGTCTTTTTCAGCGCAAAGCTATTTTGTAAAGCATTAGGGTTTGGTGTCCGCCGTTAAAAATACCAAGAAAACGCCGAGCGCACGTGAGCCCGCGCACTTGACCGTGTGCCTCAGGGCGACGACGTGGCAGGTAAAAAAAACAAAAACAAAGAAAACGCCGAGCGCACGTGAGCCCGCGCACTTGACCGTGTGCCTCAGGGCGAGACGTGCAGGTAAAAAAAAACCAAGAAAACGCCGAGCGCACGTGAGCCCGCGCACTTGACCGTGTGCCTCAGGGCGACGACGTGGCAGGTAAAAAAACAAAAAAAAGAAAACGCCGAGCGCACTTGAGCCCGAGCACTTGACCGTGTGCCTCAGGGCGACGACGTGGCAGGTAAAAAAACAAAACAAAGAAAACGCCGAGCGCACGTGAGCCCGCGCACTTGACCGTGTGCCTCAGGGTGACGACGTGGCAGGTAAAAAAACAAAAATTCCCCCGCTTTTCCCCGAAGGGGAGTATGAGGAAGTGCGAAGCACGGGGTGATGCTATGAGGGGGAGTTTGTTGAAGTTTGGTGGCATTTTGCCCGTTAGTTACATTAACACCCCCTCGTGATCACGTTCGGCTTAACACGCCTCGTTTGTCCCTCTGCGGAAATCTTGGTGAATTAACGTGTATGTTCGAGAGATGTTCGAGAGGGAATGTAATCACGCACACACACACACACACCACACGCAAAGTAAAGTGAAACGACAGTATTTATTTCAGCACTTGTTTGTGTTGTCGTTGTATGCGACGGTCATTACGACCGCCTTGTGGTCGCTAAAGTGGACCGTTAAGGGTTGTTGCAGCCGCTATAACGCCGCTGAGTCGCCAACGCACGCCGCTGACGACGTAGTTTGAATGCGTTAAAGATATAAGGCGCGTTACTAACACTAATATCAGCCTCGCGTCCGTGGCTTAGTTATCAAGATCAGCAAGCGGTGTGTTGGTTAAAAAAGTTCGTTCCGGCGAGTCTGGTAGATTAGTTGTATGTGACTTTCTGTTTGACGGAGATGAATTTCGGGTGCTCTGTATTTATGCTCCAAACAAAATACAAGAACGAGAAGAGTTTTTTCAGGACATTGAAACCTATCTAAATTGCGAAAAACATGTAATGCTTTTGGAGACTTCAACTGCGTTTGTGCGAGAGAAGACCGAATAGGCGGGTTTGGACAGAAAGGTCGAAGCGCCGAAATCCTTTATGAAATATTAGAAGGCCATGAAATGGAAGACGTTGCTCACATTGCGTCCAAAGAAAACTGTTTAAGATTTACGCATTTCCAAGGCGCTAGCAACGCTCGCCTAGACAGAGCTTACGTGAGCCTGAACCTGGTGCCAATGTGTTCGAACTACAGCGTAAAGGGTGTATCTTTCAGTGATCATTGTCTCGTGTCCTTCGTGGTAGGCGGCAGAAAAGAGGATAAGAAGTTTTCTTGGGAACTGTGGAAATTAAACTGTAGATTATTGAAAGATTCAGGGTTTAAAGAAAAAGTAGAGAACATTTTCGTCGAGCACGAGAGCGCAGTGGGTCCTTCCTGGGCAGAAAAATGGGAATTAATAAAGCAGGACATAAAGTTGTGTGCAATATCCAGGTCAACCGCATTAAGACGGATAGAAAGAGCAGCGGAAAAAAATTGCGCAACAATCTACACCAGTTACTTGTACTAGAGAGCGAAATGCCTGGTTTATTTGGCGAAGATATAGCAGCTATAAAAGGCAAACTAGAGGCAATAGATAAATTTTCGCTATCAGGGAGCCACAGTGTGGGCCCGTGGCGAAAGATTATCAGCTGGGGAAACACCCACTAAAAGGGCGTTAGGCGATAAAAGAAAATATGCACAAAAATGAAATTAAGGAAATAGTTTTTCACGGAACACTTACAAGGGAAGGAAAAAACATAGAAAAGGCGTTTGTGGAGCATTATGAGAACTGTTTGGTCATAGTGCTCCGCGAATGGACGATTTCAAAAGAGAATTTCTTCCGTTGATACCACAGTTAGAAGACGACGTGAATGAAGGCTTAGAACAGCCGTTTACACTCGGCGAAGTGAAAAAAGCAATTGACGAATTGCAGGGGGCTAAAACGCCAGGACCGGATGGCATAAATGCGGAGTTTTACAAGGCGTTCAACGATAGAGTTTCAGTTATTTTGCTGAACGTTTTTAAAGAAGCATATGAGAATAATAGTTTCCCGGTGTCATTTTCCCGGACATATACGGTTCTATTACCCAAATGTGATGATCCGGTTAAACTGCAGTCAGTTAATGGCTACCGCCCGATCACGTTAGCGAACGTTGATTATAAAATACTGATGAAAATTTTAGCGAAAAGGTTGCAAACAGTCATAACGTCCTTAGTTGGGCCACATCAGACGTACGGCATTAGGGGACGAAGTATCGTCACCAATATCCATGGTGCTCGGAGTGTGTTGGAATGCTGTGATTTGATGTGCCGCCACGTTGCGATGATCCAGATTGACCTTGAAAAAGCCTTCGACAGAGTGTGTCACGAAGTGTTATTCTGTATTATGAAACAAGCAAATGTGGGGGAAGTGCTATACAATGGAGTGCATATGGCTTACCAGGGGTGTACCACGCAGTTAGTTATAAACAAAAAGGTCAGCAAATGCGTACCTGTGTTATCGTCAGTTAGGCAAGGTTGTCCCATGTCGCCACTCCTTTTTATCATGTTTTTAGAGCCTTTTTGTTTAAAAATAATCCAAAGTAATGAAGTTAGGGGATTTAGTTTGAACTCAAGTGAAGTGCGGTTGTTGACTTATGCGGACGACGTGGCAGTGTTTGTTACAGATAAAGAGAGCGTGCAAAAAGTGACAAAGATTACAAAAGATTTCTGCGCACAAACCTGTAGTGCTGTAAACTGGGAAAAATGTTCGGGTCTGTGGCACGGAGTATGGCCCACCAAACCAGAGTTTTTTTGAAAACATCCAGTGGTTTCAGGTACCGAAAAGATATCTTGGCGCTCCGCTGGAGTGCTACCAAGATAGTAGCAAGCATTGGCAGGAAGAAGCAGTAAGATTGCGTGAAAAAGGGAACGAGGTGGGGAGGCCGCAATCTATCGATGTTCGCCCGTGCCACTGTCTGCAACATGTTCTTCCTGGCAAAGCTATGGTATGTGCTGCAAGTAATACACTGTTCGCGAGTAAATGTGCACCGTATTTTTGCTGTATTCATCTGGGGTTCCAAATGGGAAAGAACCAGCCGTACGAATCTCTTTCGTAAAGTTCGAACGGGAGGGGTGGGCTTATCACACCTGTTTTTGCGACAACTTGTCAGCAGATTTATGTTTCTTCGCGATGCGAGTGATGCCTTTCTGCGCACATTTCTACAAAGCGTCTTGGTGGGTTCACTCCCGCAGTTTGTTGTTTCCAGTGTTGATGAACGTTACACATTGAAAGGTTACCTGAAGGAAACCGTTGAATCTTTAAGATTCCTCTGTTGTAAGGTTTTCCCTTGAATACCTTTCAAGTGTTTCAAGAAAACGTCTGTCAGAAGATCTTAGAGATGTTCTTTTTCCAGTACCGCTGTACAGAACTATGTACCGCATTGGGCCAGGGCAAGATGTACTGTGTCGCGTCAAAAAGATGGCAGTCCCAGCACGTATGAAAACATTCTTTTTTAAGCTTCATTCGGGAACTCTTCTAGTCAAAACATGGATGGCTGAAAAAGGGTTGTTTGTGCCATGGACAACAGTTTGTAAACAATAGACCACGTTTTCCTAGACTGCTGGGATGCCGTCTTTTTTTGGGACGTTCTTCAGTGTACCCTGAAAAAAGACTTGCCTGTGACACCGCATGGAATCCGTTTCATTCCCGTAGACAAACATGACAGTGTGCCGTACGACCTGATAATGCTTTTGGGCCTACACGCCATCTGGCTGAGTCGTATGGCGGTGCGCCACTCTGATGCTGACGCGAAGACTGTCAGCAAGTACTTTGCTCAGAATGTCAGTATGCTGAAGGAAGTAATTAATATGCAGTGCCCGGAGCTTACGTGGCTACCCATTTTGGAGGAATTGTCTTCTTTCGATGTTTATAATAGTTTTCGCCAACCGAAGTTCGGTGAGCGGGTTTTAAACCGACACTGATGCGTTTTAGAACAGCATTGTAGACATTGTAGGGACTGTTTGTTCAATGTGCAATAAAGAAAAAAAAAAGCGTCCGTGGCTTAGTCGGTAAAGCGTCGCGCTGCGGCCGCAAAGTCCTCGGATCGAAACCTGGCGCAGGATGCTGTTTTTTTTTATATATAGTGTAGTGGCCTGGCTGGCGCGCCGAGAGAGGGTGTTGCGAGCTGGAGAGTAGTAAAGGGGCTTTAGGAGAGTAGGCAAGGGGGAGAGGAGGCGCTATGCGAGCGCCCTCACGCGTCGGAAATCCGGCGCCGTTGCTAGGCACGGTAGCTAGCTCCGTTGCTAGGCTGCGGACGGAGGACGGCGGTGGAAGCAGGAGTAGGCCCGACTAAGAAGTGCTTCGCACTTAAAAAACAAAGAAAATGCCGAGCGCTCATGTGTGCGAGCCTCGCGTCGACCGCCCAGCTTCCCCGACGCAAGTTTCTTGAGCCAAGCATACCCACTTATGGAGATTGGCCGAGATTGGCAAAAAAAAAAAAAAAAACACCAGCGTTCGCTGTAATCGTGGCAACACTTCTGCTCTGAAAGAGAAAGACACGTCATACCGTACGCCCCTCCGAGGTGATGTGACATGACTATCGCGTCTAAAAATATTGAGGAAGCTCACACTTACAGCAGCAATGATGAAGGAAAGCCCGTTGCGGCAGCGAAATAGAAACAAATCGGCTGCAATCGTGGACTTCAACAGTCGTGATGGTCGTGAAGGTCGCATACAGCTTCGCTCTCTTCAAGTCTTACGCGTTAGTGTGCGCTTCCTTTATTTTTTAGCTACCCAAACGCGAAAACTTAGGGCCAATGTACGCGAGGTGCCACTGGGTTCAGCCAAACACACAACATGTGCAGTGTGTCCGCGCTATCCTTTTAAGAAAGCGTAATGGTGTTACTGGAAGTAAACTTTGTGCGTAAGGTTTACGCAGCAGCGGAGTAGCCGCCAGTAATTTTCTCGTTAATGATAAATAATTATTTATTCGTAACAGTTTTATTATTCGAAAACTACTGTCCATATCATTAAAATGTCAATGAGGCACTACGAGGTGCTCACGAGAGGCATACAACTTGGGTATTTTCAGCGACGAACTAATTGCGCACTCATTGATTCTTCCCATTAAAGAAACCCCGCGAAATATGAGAAATACCCCGTGACTGCGCTGACAAACGCCTCATAAACTAGCGCTCTCACATAAGCTGATTGAAAACCATCTGGTTTGCCTGTCACACGCCCGAAGAGGCAGTTCATCGCCTTGATAATAGCATGGAAGGAGCCGCTACAGCAAGATTCGCGGGGCGCGTGTGGCAGATAGGAACAAACTGGGTCGCGATTTCTTCTTCCTTTCTGTTCTTTATTTCATTCTGGCTAACGGAGAGGCAGCCAATTGGAGCGAACTGCTTTAGGATGCGGGCGGCAACGCGGATACGTGGAACTTTTCATATTTCGCGGTGTTTCTTTATCAGCACAATAAATGAGTACGCAATTAGTTCGTCGCTGAAAATACCGCAGGTAAATTCCTCTCGTGGGTACGCACAAGCGTCACATTGAAACTTTCATGATTGGGACAGTACTTCTCGAGGTAGATAAGTGTTCATAATTCCTAATGAAATCCAATTAATGAATGAAAAAAAATGGCTGGCCGCTACTCCACTCTACTCGAAACATTATGCAGTAGGTTTTCTTCGAGTAACGCAATGCTGTTTTTTTTTTATCTTTGTGCGTGATAGCTCCGGACACCCTGTACAGGCAACACGATTCCAAACTACGAACACAGCTGGACTGACTGATGCATGTTTACATAATTCCGCGCAAAGACATATTGTAAACGAAATTTCAGAAGATGCCGCGCTCACGGTCATTCTATTAGCAAGAAATACACTCTGCGTGGGTTTTACGATAGCCATTAAAAAAATCCAGCGTTCAAATGCTGTGGAAGAGGGTCGGCATGATACCGAATACTAAAACAAAGGATATTGGCTTGTGCTGTTCTAAATAGAACAAACAGAAGACAAAAGCTAAACCAGAAGGCGCGCCGTATCCCAATCGATTGCGCGCAATACCATTAGAGATAGTTTTCACAGCCAGCAATTGTAGCCAGGGCATCCTGCTAGGCAGTAATCGCTCTTGCCGGGGGAGCGTGATGTGCTACGTGGCTGGAGCGACTGCTGGCGGGGAGAATTTCCGGCATACATAGGTGCACCGGTGCGGGTATCTTTTGGGAGCTACCGAAAATTTACACGAATATGAACTTCCAGGTTACTACAGCTGCCTGGAAGCAGACAGTAAATCACAATTTCTTCCTCGTTTCTTGTGCCTTCAATTCCGGCAAGTATTTACTTTTAAGGTATCACAGTTGCCTGTAAGAAGGCAATAACAGTTTTCTCTTAGTATTCGGTGCTGAGCATTTAGGCAACTTCACTCCGAAGCGTTGCGATGCGGGATACAATAAAAACGGAAAAAGAAACCCAGGTAGGATGCATTGCAGGCATAGCTTTCAAAATAACAATCGTAACACCCTGTGATTTCGAGCAGGTGCTGACACCTAAAGAAAATGTGTGTTTCGCAAAATGTACCCGTCTTTCAAAATAATTTACAAACGGACGCGGCTTCTTATTTTCATGTATTTTTGGCTTATAGCGAGAGTAGTCGTTCCGCTTTAAAGGCATCTAGTCGACGGCCACATCTGCTGCTCTCGGGACATTCCAAAACAGAACTTCCGAAACAGCCACGAAAAAGTGCGATTAGCCACGCCAAAAGGAAACTCCCGTTGGGCAAATAGATTTGGCTCATTTTGATCCCTGATACAGTAGGTTCTAGCTCATTTTGGATATGAAGTATAATCCGAGTGCACGTTTTCCGGAAGTTACAACCTCTTCTCTAGGCGAAAGTAGTAGAGTTTTGCTTGTCACTACAGTTTTATCTGACTTAGTGTTGGTTTGTGGAGTTGGCCCATTTCAAAAAAATGATTACGGGAGTGCTTTGCAATAATGACCTGCCGCCTGTACACAGGAATCCATGAAAAAAAAAAAACATTCTATATACAAGTGATATGATAGAACGCCCTACTGGTGGTATAAGCCCTAGAAGACACCCACAAAAAGTCAATAACGCGCTCCAAATTCTTACACAAGGAACAGGACAACGACAATTTTTTAATTCGCTATAGGAGATCCATGAAGCCGTAACGTTTTCTCTTTTTTTGTTCAACGTTTTGAAGTACACTGTCAGGACGCGACAGCGGAATGTAATCCGGTAGACTGCAACTTGTCTTCTAATTCACTTGGCGGGTTCGTACTTCGGTCGAGACACGTAGGAATGAACTCTTTCGCCATTACGGCATTAGGCTGGCTGGACAACCATTGGTTTTTTGTGTCTACTCCGGTATTGCTGTCGAAACCCGAAGACAGGCCTGAGGCTGGGAGGTAACTTGCTTTTTTTTGTCATTTTGCGAAAGCCCACCCGTTCATTATGTGTCTCTTGCGAAATTTTGTTGCGTCGAACTAGAAGAGGTCAGACTGAGTGTGTGAGTATGCGAAAGGCAGTTTTTGCAGCACAATATTGAAATGAACACTTAGATCTTAATCCTTGGCTTTTAGGTCTGCTTTATGTGACCTTTGTATCGCGTGATGCGATAAAACAAGACGACAGCCTCGGGTTGCTGCAGAACGAATAACTGGTTTCACTCGAGTGTGCTTATATACATTTTGGTGACAAGGGTGACAGCCTGCGCGGAACACCGTCTGCCCATAGCGCGCGCTAGATTCAGAAAACAAACTGGATGCAACCTTCAGCAGATCTTTTCCACTACGTTTTATCTGGTGACAGTGTTTCAGCAAGGTGATCAACGTCCTGAGCTAAAGAAAATGATTTTGTATATGTTTCGCTCTCTTGAAAACACATTGCCATAATCGTTTAATTGTGTCCGTATAGCTCCGAAATGTACGTAAAGATCCCGTAAAAAACTACACTGCGCTCGCCCACTATACTTTATACTTTTTATCTGTACACTTGTTAAACAGCTTAAGAAAATAGTTGAACTGTTTAGCTGTGCTATGCATTCTCTGTCCTTGGTCTTCACTGTGATTTCCAACAAGCCACAGGTCCCTTGTACCAGCTTTGGTATAACGTAAGCCCTTCCTTATTATTTACTGTTAGCGTTTCCTTTGACTTGTTTTATTGATACGTTTTTTTACACCATATTTACAAACATGGAATTTAATATAACTACGTCTAAAGCCCCTCCATCACATCCATGACCCCTTTTTTAAAAGCACCGCCGCCTAGTTTCACATCCCCTAGATTCGGGAAGCCTGTTTCCTTCCGTCTCCGGTGTTGGGACGCGCTGCTCTGCAGAGCTGCGCAAGTGAACAACCCGCGTCCCAAACAACAACTGACTGTTTGTAATCAGCCTTCTTCTCGAAGATGACTTTCTTTTGCGTGCGCATGCGCTCTCTGCACCACACACGGAAGCGCCGCTTTGCATCGCCACAGTACTCCCCCCCCCCCCCCCCTAGTGAGTGCGCGCACAACGGCTGCACTCGGACGACCCACTGCGGTTCATAAGTTCATGCGCACCGGCGGTCTCGTACATCGTCCACTCCGCGTGAACCGTTTGAAGACTTGTTGGGGCTGCGGAATGTGGTCTGCCGGAGGCCCCTGCGGAGATGGAGCTCGAGGTGGTGCAGTTACTTCGTTGTCAGAGTCCACGCGGGCTGGTTTTACACGGTCCAGGGAAACCACGTCGTGACGACCACCTCTGTCGATCGTAATGTGCTTGTCTCTCTTTTGCAGCACCTTGAAAGGCCCGTCGTACGGGGGCTGGAGTGGACGCTGTACGGCGTCGTGCCTCACAAACACGTGAGAGCAGGAGGAGAGTTCACGGTGCACGTGGACTGGCCGGGCTGGCCGGACGCGGAGGAACAGCGCCGAGCTTGCTCATGTCTCGCAGTCGCACGGCGTAGTCCGTGTTCGCGTACACGTTCTCGTCCTTACTGTCAGCGAAAAACTCCCCAGGGAGACGAAGCGTTGTTCCGGACACCAGTTCAGCAGATTAGGATCCAATATCTGCTTTTAGAGGCGTCCTAACTCCCAACAGAACAAACGGCAGTGCCTCTACCCAATTGTGACCCGCAGTAGCCGTCAGGCTCGTCTTCAGCTGCCGATGGAACCTTTCCACCATAGCATTGCTTATCGGGTGGTAGACAGTTGTTCTGATGCGGGAAGTACCCAAGAGCCGGGTGACGCTTGCGAATAGGGCGGACTCAAACTGCGTTCAGCGATCCGTAGTCCCGGTTGCTGGCACTCCGGAGCGGGCCACCCAGTTGTAGATAAAGGAGCGGGCGACGGCATCAGGAGTCATGTCTGGAATGGGCACGGCCTGCGGCCATCGCGGGAAGCGATCGATGCAAGTTAGCAAGCAGCTTTTCCCATGGCACAAGGGCAGTGGTCCTACAATGTCAACATGCACATGGGCAAATCGTGAGTCCGGCAGAGGAAGGGAAAGGGTCCCAAGGGGGTCGCTGAACTTTGGAGCGCTGGCATGTGAGGCATACTCGTGTCCAGTGTCGGACATCCTGGTTTATTCCTGGCCACACGAATCTCGCTGTGCATAGCCGTTGCGTGGCTCGAATCCGGGGATGCGCCAGGCTGTGCAGCGAGTCAAAAAATTACGCTCACCTCCCCTCGCGGGAACCCTGGTGTGATGCGACGCTGAAGGGGGTTCCGTTGGGTGTTTCCGTTGGGTCGATTAGTCGAATTGCGTGAAACGCGTAGTGAACGTGAATTGCGTTTCAATCACATCGTTGGGTTCCACGCGAGGGGATGCGGGCGTAGCGCACCCGAAGGAGAGGAGACCGCGGAGAGAGAGAGTACTCCACATGCGCACAGCGCGTAGCGCCGCCCACCGTCGGAGTGGGAGTGCGCTGCGCCACGCGCCCGCAGATGTTGGGCGAGAGCGTTCGCTATCGGAGAGAGGAGAGGGGGTGAGCGGAGGAGAGACGCAGCTGTGCGGACGCGGACAACGACGACGACGGACGCAAGACAGGGCTGCCGGCAAGAGATGCTCCTCTCAGCGTCGCATCTAAAATGCTGCGACGGAGGTTCGAGGGGACGAACGGTCGGGCCCTGCCTCTAGACACGTCGCAGCATACAGACCCTGTGGGTTCTGCCAACCATTGCAGCTTCAAGGCGTTGGTTGAAGACGTCAGTAGACGCTTGAATTCACCGTCACTGCGTTGAGCCGTGGTTAGTGTGGTAATGTGGTTAGTAAAGAACAAGTTATCGTGCCCTTCTTGTGTTGCCGAGCCCACAAACTTTTTGCGGTATTGTGTGTGAATGCTATAGTGCGATATTGAATCTGTTACTTCTGTTGTCCGGGGACGTGGAATTGAACCCAGGTCCGCCTCAACTCGCCCCCTCTCAGGACTCGATGGACGTACTGAACGCTCTTAAGGAAATCCAATCCGGACAGACAGCAATACGGGACCAGCTTTCCTTGATCCAATCCACTCTTGCCAGTCATGACAGAACGTTCGATGACCTGAAAACTAGACTCGCAAAGATTGAGTCTGACTGTGCCTCTATCGCAATGGTGAAGTCGCAACTTAAGGTGGTCGAGGCTACTACCACTGAATGTTCATCTCGCGTATCTGCCATGTCTGCCCGGGTGGATGACCTTGAAGACAGATCCCGGCGCTCCAATCTGGTATTCTATGGGTTGCCGGATAACCACAATGAACCATGGCAATCTACTGAGAGCCTCGTAGTTGAACTTTGTAAGGATCATCTCGGCATCACCCTGCAACCACACGATATCGAGCGCGCGCATAGACTGGGAGTGTTTCACCCAAATAAAAATCGGCCGATTATAGCTAAATTTGCCCATTTTAAAGTAAAGCAGCAAATTCTTACCTCACGCAGCGAACTTAAAGAGACAGATTTTAACTTAGCTGAGGACTTGTCCGCTAATACGAGGCTAGCTCGCAAACACCTCGTTGAATTCGGCAAGGCACAAAACAAACCCTTCAAGCTCCGGTACGACAAACTAACATGCAATAAGAAAACATACGTGTATGACCATGCGGCGCAAATGGTTGTCGAGCACAGTTCATAGCAATCGTTTGAAAAACCCAATAAACCTGGCCAAATTCGGAACTCGGAGCTGTCGTTCATATTCACAAATATACGTAGCATCCTTCCCAAGCGGGATCCCGTGTGTTCTCTCGCCAGCTCATCTTCTTGCAACGTCATCCTTCTAACAGAAACATGGCTAAACTCATCCGTTCTTGATTCTGAAATTACTGCTGTCTTTGACCAATTTTGATATATTCCGCAATGACCGAACCGATGCCCAACGTGGTGGGGGTGTTTTAATAGCCACCAGTCGTGATCTCCAGTGTTGTGTCATATATATTTCTTCTCCGCTCGAAATCATTTGGCTCTTGTGCAACGCTTCTTTCCCACCTGTTTTGATTGGCATCTGCTATCGCCCTCCGAACGCTGATGACTCATTCATACCGCTTTTCCACGACACTAGACGCAGTCACCAAAAATGTACCAAAACATTGCAATCTTGCTCTTTGGTGATTTTAACTTCCCGTCCATTGCCTGGTCTGATCTAGCTTCCACTCTAGGCCATAATAACGCAGCATCTGAATTTGTAAACACGTGTTTAACTTTTGGACTATCGCAAATGGTAATGCAACCCACCCGTTCTACAAACCATTCTTCGAATATCCTCGATCTTATCCTAACAACACACCCTGAACAATTTTCTTCTATCAATCACCTACAAAGCCTCAGCGATCATGACGTCCTACATACCACTTTTCTTGCTGTATACAACAGGGTAAAAAAATAAGGAAAACCTTAACCCTCTATGATAAAGGCGATTACGAAGGCATCACTCGCGAACTCTTCACTTTTGCCGACACCTTCATCCCAAGCTTCCTTCAGCGCTCTGTCGATCGAACTGGCAAATGTCAAGTCCGAAATGCTGCGACTAATGAAACTCTACATCCCACTATTACCGTTAGCGAGAGGCCTCAGTCACCGTGGTTTAACAGCACACTAAAGCGACTAAATAACAAAAGAAGCGCTTCTTTCGATCAGCAAAAAAGGCTGGATCTAAAATCGCATGGGATAAGTACTACAAAGCTGCAAAAGAGTATAATACGCTGACTACTAATGCCAAAGAAAAATTCTTTTCCACTACCCTGCCTGCCATGCTAGAAAATGACCCCAAGCGTTTCTGGAAAACAATTAACCCTAATAAACCCAATCTAATTTCCTTTGCTCGACACAACTCCGGCAACAGCGTCTCAGAAGTGAATTGTGCTGACGTTCTGAACAATTCTTTCTGTTCCGTTTTTAAACCGCGAGCTTGCTAATAATCTTCCGGACGCGCCTTACCTTTCACATACCCCAATGCAAAGTATTATATTCGATCCTCATGGCATCGCTAAAGTGATTGACTCGTTATCGAACTCGTCTTCAATAGGAATTGATGGCATCAATTCAAAAATCCTAAAGAACACTAACCACATAAGCAGCATCCTCTTATCAGTCATATTTCAACCGTCACTTGACACAGGCCTCTGTCCCAGAAGACTGGCGTATCGGGAAGAGTACTCCGGTTTCAAGAAAGGTGACCGGTCATCACCTAACAACTATCGCCCCATTTCCATTACCAGCGTATCTTCTAAAATCATGGAACATGTATTGTAACTCCATATAGTTTCCTTTCTATCATCTGTGAACTTCTTCCATCCAAATCAGCACGGTTTTCGTAAAAATTTATCTTGTGACACCCAGCTTGCCCTTTTTCTTCACGATTTGCATACTTATCTGGACAAAAACATTCCCGTTGATGCACTATTCCTGGACTTCGAGAAGGCCTTCGATAAAGTACCTCACGCCCGGCTCCTACTCAAACGTTCCCGCTTAAACCTACACCCGGATGTTCTTAATTGGATTCAAAATTTTTTAACCCACCGCAAGCAGTTTGTTCATGCAAATTCACACTCTTCCTGCTTATCCCCTGTACTCTCTGGTGTTCCCCAGGGAACAGTGCTCGGCCCACTATTATTTCTAATTTACGTTAATGATCTGCCCCTTACTGTCTCATCTAATATCCGTCTTTTCGCGGATGATTGCGTAATTTACCGTCCCATACTAACCTCAGACGATACCGCTATCCTTCAACAAGACTTGTTTAATATCCAGGAATGGTGCCTAAAATGGCTAATGAAAATTAACGTTAGCAAGTCCTCATTAGTTTCCTTCAACCGACGTCGGAATTACATAAATTCCACGTATGTCTGCAATAACGCCGCAATTGTTGCCACTGACTCATTCAAGTACCTAGGTATTATCATCTCCCATGATCTAACTTGGACCCATCACATCAACTACATTACTAATTCCGCTAACCGTGCCCTCGGCTTCTTGCGCAGAAATTTGTCCTCCGCTCCGACTGCAATTAAATTAATAGCGTACAAAACCTTTCTCTTGCCAAAATTAGAGTACGCCAGTGCTGTCTTTGACCGGCATCAAGCTAACCTTTCGCACTCCATTGAATCCATTCAAAATCGTGCCGCGCGCTTCATTCTATCAGTATACTCTTTCCGTTCTAGCATCTCAGCATTGAAACGTCAGCTCCACCTGCCATCATTGGAATGCCGCCGCCACATATCCCGACTCTGCCTTAATCACCGGTTTTTTTACTCTCTCCCCCGCAATGACCAGATCATAGTTCCAGCGCATCGTATCTCTCGCCATTCTCACCCCAACGCCGTGTATGTCCCACGCACTCGAACCACAACTTTTCAACGTTCATTTTTTATCTTCACTGCGCACGAATGGAACAACCTTTCCGCCAACATTGCCGCTATTACCAGTAACGCCAAGTTCAAAAGTGCCCTTGAAAATGCTTATCTCGACTAATAATCTTGTTTGTATTTGTTGCCATGCTGCTGATGTGTTTGCCCACTCCTCATGTAATACCCCCCCGGGGGCCTTTGAGGTACTAATAAATAAATAAATAAATAAATAAATAGTCCACGCCGCTCGGCAGACTGATGGCATTCACTGGACTGCGCCGAGCTTCGGCAGCAGCATTATCCGTCCCGCTGACATGGCGTACATCTGTCGTGAATTCTGCGATGTACGACATTTGGCGGAGCTCCCGTGCCACGTGCGCGCCAGGATTGGAGTTCGCGCGCAATGCGTAGGTGAGCGGCTTGTGATCCGTGAGCACAAAAAATTCTTGTCCTACATAATGCCGGAAATGCCGGATAGCCGCTTATATGGCCAGGAGTTTCCTACCAAAGGTGCTGGACCTTCGTTCGGACGGGCTCAATTTTCTGGAGAAGGAAATTGGTCGCCACACTCCGCTCACCTTCTGCTGCAACACGGCTCCAATCGCTGCATCGGAGGCGTCTACCTTTCCGCATTGAGGAACACCTGGCTGCGGGTACGTGAGCATGGTAGCATTTGCAAGAGCTTCCTTAATCATCCGGAATGCTTGTATGGATTGGTCGTTCCACTGAATGGCAGTCGCTTTAGATCCTAATGCCGCAAATAGGCTGTGGAGAGGGTGAAGGATGTTGGCGCATTTCGGGATAAACCTACGCTAGACGATCACGAGTCCCAGGAACTGTCGAAGCTGGCGGATGTTTTTCGGCTGTGGAAACTGCCGTAGTGCTTCCACCTTGTCCTTCTGTGGCTGTACTCCTGCACTTGAAATGCTGTGGCCCAAAAATGATAACGTCGGTACCCCAAGCACGCACTTTGCCGTATTGATAACGATGCCGTTCTCTGTCAGTCACTGGAGTACGCAGCGCAGATGCCGGTCGTGCTGCTAGCAATAAGAAGATCATCGAGGTATACCTTGCAAAAGTCGAGGCCACGAACAACGCCATCCAAGAACCGTTGAAATGTTTGGCCGGCGTTGCGTAAGCCGAAAGGCGTACGTAGGAACTCGAACATTCCGAACGGCGTTGTTAATTCGGTCTTGGGAATATCCTCCGGTGCTACTGGTATCTGATGATATGGTCGTACTAGATCTATTTTAGAGAAAATGGTAGCACCATGCAGAAAGGAGGTCATGTCAAGAATGTGCGGCACTGGGTAACGGTCTGGTACGGTTACCCGGATCAGCGCTCGATAGTCCCCGCAATGCGCCAATCACCGTCTGTTGATTTGGGGACCATGTAAAGAGGTGACGCATATGGGATGGATGAAGGACGCACTATCCGGAGTTCCATCATGTGGGCAAACACCTGTGGGGCCACCCGCAGCTTCTCGGGTGACAGGCGCCGTGGTCGCGCATAGACCGGGGGGCCTGTGGTTTCGATGTGATGCTGGACGCCGTGCTAATTTACTTCAGGAAATACCTGTGACTGTCGCGTCAGCTCTGGGAACTCTTCTAGTATTGCGGTAAAGTACGCTTCTCCAGACGGACTAAGCAAGGTCGGGCTGATAGGGGGGTGTCAACAAGGCGTGCCTTGTACCGCTCCCCGAGAAACAGGATCTTGAAGCCGTTTCTTGCGGACGTCGACCAACAAACCGAAGAACTGGAGAAAGTATGCGCCTAATATGGCGAATTTGACATCGGCAACTATGAACACCCAGCTAAACGTTCTGCCGAAACCGAAGTTCAGCGACAGTGAACGATGGCCATATGTTGTTATCACCGTGTTATTGACAGCTTGCAAGGGTGATGCACTAGGTTTCTATCTTTCTGCTTGTGACGCCGGTATAACGCTCACCTCGGCGCCTGTGTCGACTAAGAAACCTTCTCCGTTGTTGCGGTCGGTAACAAAGAATACCGAGATACGACTTGGAGGCAACGTAGTAGCACTGGTCGCCTTCAGTGCTTGCCGCAGCCGTTTCCAGAGTGCGCGCATGGTTGGACACATTTACGGGCACTATTTCCGAACCTCCGATGATACCAGCATATATGCTCCTGCTGTGTTTGCGCTAACGGCGTGTTAGGCTCGGTTATCGTTGGCGCCCTTCGGCTTGTGTGCAGAGCTGATACTGTATTTGCGGGTCGAGAAATCTCCTCACGCATCTCTTGAAGTTCGTTTCGAGACTGTTGCGCTTGCACGGCCGCCACGGGCGTGGGCGGGGTCATCGCTACCAGTTGGTCGGCAAGCTCTGCGGCCGCGGTTAAATCTTTGTGCTCTGAGGCTGCGACGACCATGCGGACACCTGAAGGGAATTTTAGCAAATAAAGTTCTAGAAGCACTGCTCCGTCTAGCGTAATTGATGCCTCGCCGAACAACTGTTGCATGTGCCGCAAAAGCTGGCTAGGAGTACGATCGCCGAGTTCTGTGCCGTGAAGCAATTGCTGCAGTCGTTTTGATTCGGAGGGCGTAACTCGGCGAACAAGTGTTTCTTTTAGCGTTGTATATGCATTTTCGACAGGTGGTGTGAGCAAAACATTCCTTACTTCACTGGCTATGGCGGGCGGCAGACTGCTGACTAGGTAGTGGTATTTCGTAAGGACTGCGGTGATGCGTCTGGCTGCGAACTGAGATTCCACTTGTATGAACCAAAGTGCGGGGTCCGCAGTCCAAAAGGGGGGCAGCTTACCGTTGACTGATGAGACTGTCAGAGGGGCATCGGTCGTGGACGTTGAAGCCATATTGCGGCTGGTTCGACACTCCGGTGGCTGAGTCTGAATTCCGGGTCACCAATGTTGGGACACGCTGCTTGGCACAGCTGCGCAAGTGAACAACCAGCGTCCCAAACAACAACTGACTGCTTATTATCAGCCTTCCTCTCGAAGATAACTTTCTTTTGATTGCGCATGCGCTCTTTGCACCACACACGGAAGCGCCGCTTTGCGTCGCCACATCGGTATGCGGCGATGGCACTGACTGGCGGTAAATACGTATGCGCCTATGCGCGCTTACCGAAGTATCTTTGGATGTCTACAGCGTCTTACTGGGCTGGAAAATAACGATGCGTGGATCAGGACGCGGCGCTGACGCGGTTGCGGTAGCAACTGGTGGCGGCTGGGCATCCGCCATCAATAGTGTCATGGCGGCACTGCCCCTTCTGTACCTTGTAGAGGAAATGGATCATGTTCGCTCCGCAGCAGATGAAATAACTATGGCAGGAGCTTAGACATAGCTTGAGAAACAAAGGAAGAACACAGTGCCGCCCAATGCGTGTATCGAAAGGCCACGGCAGCGCGGTTAGCGCGGGTAACAAAACATGGCGGCACATGGGCTTGCATATCTGAGAGAAAAGAAGAGGGCTGGCTGGCGCCCCTTAATCTGGACGAGAGCAGTATTGAGGGGTGCACCAAACAATGGGGCTCACGGTTGTCGGTAGGCATCATTTTCGGAAGACGAAAGATCTGCGATGGTCCTGTCTTTTGCCGTCTCCTAAGAATTCAGGGGGTTTGAAGCTGCGAAGCAACACTCGGGCTATGAGCGCGCCGTAGTGAATGGCTCTGGGTTATTTTTGACCGCCTGGATATCTTTTAATTTGTTTGTACGATACTGCGGACATTGAGTGGTCCAAACAGGAGAGGGATGTACACACCCAGAAGACATGTGTACGGTTTCAAGATCAATACATGAACGCGTAGATACATAATCAACAGGTAAGAATGCAATCATTATACATTGGAGGGCAGCAAGGGTGAGCACTCTGGCAAAACATTCCAATCGGAAACAGTTCTGGGGAAAAATGAATTTTTGTATTTATCAGTACGGCCAAAGAACGGTTTAATACATCGAACATTTTTGTGACAAGGCACTCGAGCAGGGTTGTTAGTTATGTAATCTCGAGGTTGGATTCCCAGTTTATTAAAATAGAGCAGGTGTAGAAAGTTTACACGGACATTTTTACGTCGAGTGGCCAATGTCTCAATGTGTGCAAGCTCTAGCATAGCTGATGGGGAGTCGCGACGTCTAAAGCTTTATAGATGAAACGAGCTGACAATCTCCCGAATTTTTTTTCGAGCTTTTCTTTATTAGTGATAGTGTAGGGATCCCAGACAATGTTTCCGTATTCCAAGGTGGGCCTTACAATGGATTTGTATGCAATAAGTCTAAGCGCCGAGAGGGCATCCCCTAATCGATGCTTCAGGAATCCCCACTTCTTAGGTACTTATGTTCCTCCACTTGTTTATTCTGGTAATGGCAGAAACTGTACGTGAAAGGAGATTTATTCTTTTTATTTTTGATGCACATATGAACCGTCCTGTGGAGATTTATAAGCATATTCTACTTATTGCACCATTCCAATATTGCAGCGTTAATAACTTGCTGGTCAGCGGCAGACACTATATAAATAATATGATGCAATCGTCTGCAAACAACATAAGGCGTATAGGGGGCTTCAAAACCTGGCAAAGGTCATTGTTATAAATGTTGAATAGAACCGGTGCCAAGACCGAGCCGAGACTTGCTCATTGCCAAGACGGAGCTTTGCTTTCCAACCACCTTCACAGCGTGGATTGAAGCGAAAGTTTTTCTTTCATGTCGTCACGCAACCTGACCCCACAGACAGCCCCTATCTCTTCATTGCTCCGCATGGTTGTGCCAATCTCTCGGTGCCTGCGTTCCCTTCAGAGGATCCATCCCGTGACATAACCCCGGCCGGTGTAAGCGCCGTCTCTGCGCTCAAGAGTAGGGTGTAAGGCTTACGACGGGAGACTTGCACGACGTCCGTAAGGATATGGCTATTTCGTACAGATGGCGAGAAAAGGCGGGTAGCATGTGCAATGGCGTGTTCGCTTCCGACTTGTCTTTAGGCTGAGAATGGCGTCAATGCTAGGTCCACTGGCCTCAGTGCGAACCTCGGTGCGGGCGGACACGTCGAAGCAGGCTAACACAGAGGCAAATGTCAGCCGCCGAAATAATGTAGCAAATGCCTTAGCTCGCTCACGGGCCCATGAGAAAGTGGCGTCTTTATTCAGTATATCGGTAAGAGGGCGGGCGGTCTTAGCAAAGCCTTTTATGTACCTACGGGAGTAGGAACAAAAGCCAACTAAGCTCCGGACGTCAGCGGTTGAGCGTCGCACAGGAAACCGCTTCACAGCTTTGCATTTACCAGGGTCAGACTCGTCGAAAAGATGCCCGGGAATGGTATCCGGCGCCTCCCGAAGGGACATTTGAAGAGTTTAACTGGAGGCCTCCTTGGCGGAAAAGCGCGAGGATGTCAGACAGGACGGTAAGACGGGAAGGAAGCGAGGGTGAAAAGACAATAACATTGTCAAGGTAGCACAAACAGGTGGACAATTTGAATTCTCGAAGATGAGAGTACAGTCATGAGCTCGAACGTTGCAGGCGCATTGCATAAACCGAAATGATTACCTTGAATTGGTACGAGACAATATGAACAATATAAAGGAGCGCAGGATCTGGGCGATAGCAAGAACGTCAAAAATGTGTTTTTATGCTGCGTTACTGGGAGAAATTTGCGTGGAATAATTGATGAATTAACGTTTATGTTCCTGAACTAGGTGAAGTATGCAATCTTCCTTAATTCATAATAAGCATCAGGCTCTTTATTATGGCCCGGAGGTCTGGTGATAAAGTATAAAATCTAGAAATTTTGCAAAGCAGCCTGCATAATCTCCTTTCTATTTATTTATTTATTGAAAATACTTTCAAGGCCCATAGGGCATAACAGAAAGGAGTGGTAAGATACATACATAAGGTGCAGTTGTTTTACACAAACGGCATAGAAACAGAAATGAAGAACAAAAGAGCGATTCATCAAGAAGCGTTGTGAACGGCTGCTTTAAAGAGAGTGGCATCAATGATGGCAGCGATGGTGGGAGGGAGGGGGTTCCATAAACGCTGGTTTTGGGGATAAATGATTCATGATACATATCAGTACGACAATATGGTACACCAACTTTACTGAAATGGTCAATTCGAGATGACACGTAACGGGGGGGAGTGATAAGTTGATCCTTTAAAGTAGGGTTGTGATGATAAATTTTGCGAAACTAACAACGACGAGACCATTTGCGACGGTGTGAAAGGCTGGTGAGATTAAGCGTATTTTTCATGGATGAGACACTGGCAAGGCGTGAATAAGATGATAATATGTAACGAGCGGCACGGTTTTGAACAGATTCTAGAGCCAGGGTGAGCGTGGTTTGGTGAGGATCCCATATGGCGCATGCGTATTCTAATTTGGAACGGACGAGTTGTTTTGCACAGGGTTAATTTTAAAGGTGAAGGTACAGCAGAAAAATTCCGCCGCAAATAACCTAGCATGCGACTAGCGTTCTTTATTACGTGGTCAATGTGAGTGTTGCATGACAGGTTATCAGAAATATGTACACCAAGATATTTATATGAGTTAACATGTGCAAGAGGCATATCGTGAAGAAAGTACGCATGCGTATATGTTTTATTGGGCTGCCGGCATATCGTCATACTTTTGCACTTCGCAATGTTAAGCTTCATGTGCCATTTGGTACACCAGTTAGTTACACTGTTAAGGTCATTTTGCAAAATTTGAATATCAGCAAGGTTAGAAATTTGTGGTAAATTACACAGTCATCCGCGAATAACTTAATTGACGAGAATTGAGCACAGTCTGGAAGGTCATTCATATAAACAAGGAAATGAAGTGGTCCTACCACCGATCCCTGTGGCACGCCTGGTTCTACCGGAGATGAAGCAGATGAGTATTCGTTAGCGATAACAAATTGAGAACGGTTGAAAAGAAAGTCTTTTATCCATTCGAGAATTTTGCGATCAATGTTTAGTTTGCCGAGCTTGAAAATTAATAAATCATGTGGGACACTATCAAAGGCTTCGGCGAAATCTATGAATATGCAATCGGTTTCAATTTCCAAATAAGCATTTGCGAGCAAATCGTTAGTTAATGTTAGTAGTTGCGTTTTTTAGGATTAGTTCATGTAGGATTAGTTTCTACGAGTAGTTCTTGTAGGATTAGTTCACTCGCCTCATTTTCTGGTCCAGAAAATGCACTGTCTGCGCAATGAGCCTACAAGCATGCCCCCTACATACCTGTATGCGCGTCGTTCGGTTACAGCTTCTACCTGAACACTGCGGGGTTATTGGATATGTGGTGGCGGACCAACAGCCTATGCGACCCATGGGCAGGCCAGCTTTGTTCGCTCTATTCTATTTTCTTGCCGTGATGCCACGTGGGTTTGCATATTCTGTGCCGCGACCCTAATGTCAACATGAAGAGATGCTGCAGATAACTACCCACTATACTGTACATTATTTATCTTGCCTGCACCTTCTGCGCGCCATTTTGTGGGCGCAAGTGGGATGTCCACCAATTCGTGTAAGCCTGCGAAATGGCTGCAACGTTAACCGGTGGCATATCGCGAACGCGTATGCCACTACATTGTCGTGAAGGAGAATGCATTGTTGTCAAAATGCTATCAGAGTAAGTCCGAATGGTGCAGAAAACCGGATGGGATTTTATTCATACGACCGCGTAGGCATAGTACTCGAGGGGCTCGCAACTTTCCAAACAGTCGCCAAGGAGCGCATTCAAATGAAAATGGTTCTGGAAACCCCAAGAGCATCCCGTTGAGATCAGAGAAAATCCGTCACGCTCGCATTATTATCCCGCACCGCAGACCACGAAACCACATTAGAAGAAACGCGGCAATGGGCGCGAACCTTCATTTTTCCGCTCCCTTCGCGGAAAGGTTGCCGCGGGCGCATGATTTTTCCAGGCCTTTTGACGTGCGCGAGTGGAATGCATTATGCGGACGGGCGCTGCTTAGGAAGTGCTGGTGATGCATTGTCTGCAAACTAGGCTCACCACCTCATGCTGCAGACATCATTCAGACTCGTGCTCTCTCTGCGTAAATTTTGCACGCCTGGTTGCTTAACCCGTGATGTGTGATGTCTAATATATCTGCCCTTTCAACACCGTCTCCAGACTGCCGGCAGTGAAAATCTTTTGAAAACCTGTTTTAACAATACACCTTTCATCCGCACTGTACTTCTCTAAACCAAAAAAGAATTGGCTCTAATCCACGCCGTAAAAGTTGTTGAAAAGCAAAGCTATGAACGACCCCGACAACAATTCCACATGCAACGCCACTTCAATTGACACACGTGGCTCTAGAAAGAGTAAAACCAGAGATTCTGCCAGCCGTTATCTGGGATACGCGGTGGCGCCGTCCCGAACGCAGCAGCGTTGCTCACATCCGGGTTGGAGCGGCGGACGCCGCCGCAGTAGCCCGGCCTTGCATTGGAAGGATGAAAATGGAGAGGAGCGTGTTTCGAAGGGTGAGAACGCGGAACGTAGCCATCGTGGTGTGCCAGCTCGGGGCTGCACCACCGCGCGGCACAAGTGCAGAGAATGAAACCATCCGGCGTGTGAGCTTAGTGATACCCATTTATACAGGTTTAAACTAAACGGCTTCGTAAGTTTTAGAATTGCGAGAAAGCTGACGGAACTTTTATAATCGCTGTTTATCAGAACCAGTTGCTCCATTCGTCTTCTGTAATACCTGTTAAAACACAACCGAATTGGTATTCAGAAGTTTAGAAAACGCAGTCCCATTGGTGACAAGCACTGTGCAAAAGGTGGAATTTCTCTAGCGCCGAGATGTCTGTAAGTGGTCTCTACATTTTTTTTTCCCGCCGTGTAAACCAATCCTCAATGTATCTTTGCAGTACGATCGCGTAATTGCGTCTGGCCGGTTTACCCAGGAGGTGCTGTCGAACAAGTGAATCAGCCCGTGGCCGAGTAAGCGCGCATGGACACAAAGCTGCGGCACAACAGGCCCAACACCTTCGCAATCCTCAACGTATATCTTTGCAGTACGACAGTTAATTCCGTCTGGCCGGGTTACCCAAAAGTGCTGTCGAACAAGTGAATGAAGCCGTGCCGAGTAAGCGCGCAATGGACACAAAGCTGCGGCACAACAGGCCAACACCTTCGCCAATCCTCAACGTATCTTTGCAGTACGACCGCTTAATTCCGTCTGGCCGTTACCCAGAAGTGCTGGTCGAACAAGTGAATAAGCCGTGCCGAGTAAGCGCGCAATGGACACAAGCTGCGGCAAAACAGGCCCAACACCTTCGCCCAATCCTCAACGTATCTTTGCAGTACGACCGCTTAATTCCGTCTGGCCGGGTTACCCAGAAGAGTGCTGTCGAACAAGTGAATCAAGCCTGCCGAGTAAGCGCGCCAATGGACACAAAGCTGCGGCCAACGGGCCCAACACCTTCGCCAATCCTCAACGTATCTTTGCAGTACGACGCTTAATTCGTCTGGCCGGTTACCCAGCAGGTGCTGTCGAACAAGTGGAATGAGCCCGGTGCCGAGTAAGCGCGCAATGGACACAAAGCTGGCGGCACAACAGGCCCCAACACCTTCGCCAATCCTCAACGTAGCTTTGCAGTACGAACCGCTTAAGTTCCTCTGGCCAGGGTTACCCAGTAAGGTGCGTCGACCAAGTGAATGAAGCGTGCCGAAGTAAAGCGCGCAATGGACACAAGCTGCGGCACAACAGGCCCAACACCTTCGCCAATCCTCAACGTATCTTTGCAGTACTACCGCTTAATTCCGTCTGGCCGGGTTTACCCAGAAGGTGCTGTCGAACAAGTGAATGAAGCCTTCCGAGGAAGTCGCGCAATGGACACAAAGCTGCGCACAACAGGCCCCAACACCTTCGCCAATTCCTCAACGTATCTTTGCAGTACGACCGCTTAATTCCGTCTGGCCGGTTACCCAGACGTGCTGTCGAACAAGTGAATGAAGCCGTGCCGAGTAAGCGCGCAATGGACACAAAGCTTGCGGCACAACAGGCCCAACACCTTCGCCAATCCTCAACGTATCTTTGCAGACGACCGCTTAATTCCGTCTGGCCGGGTTACCCAGCACGTGCTGTCGAACAAGTGAATGAAGCCGTGCCGAGTAAGGCGCGCAATGGACACAAAGCTGCGGCAAACAGGCCAACACCTTCGCCAATCCTCAACGTATCTTTGCAGTACGACCGCTTAATTCCGTCTGGCGGTTACCAAGAGGTGCTGTCGAACAAGTGAATCAAGCCGTGCCGAGTAAGCGCGCAATGGACCAAAGCTCGGCACAACAGGCCCAACACCTTCGCCAATCTCAACGTATCTTTGCAGTACGACCGCTTAATTCCGTCTGCGCCGGGTTACCCAGCACGTGCTGTCGAACAGTGAATGAAGCCGTGCGAGTAAGCGCGCAATGGACACAAAGCTGCGCACAACAGGCCCAACACCTTCGGCCAATCCTCAACGTATCTTTGCAGTACGACCGCTTAATTCCGTCTGGCCGGGTACCCAGAGGTGCTGTCGAACAAGTGAATGAAGCCGTGCCGAGTAAGCGCGCAATGGACACAAAGCTGCGGCAAACAGGCCCAACACCTTCGCCAATCCTCAACGTATCTTTGCAGTACGACCGCTTAATTCCGTCTGGCGGCCAGAGGTGCTGTCGAACAAGTGAATGAAGCCGTGCCGAGTAAGCGCGCAATGGACACAAAGCTGCGGCACAACAGGCCCAACACCTTCGCCAATCCTCAACGTATCTTTGCAGTACGACCGCTTAATTCCGTCTGGCCGGGCGTCTGTCGAACAAGTGAATGAAGCCGTGCCGAGTAAGCGCGCAATGGACACAAAGCTGCGGCAAACAGGCCCAACACCTTCGCCAATCCTCAACGTATCTTTGCAGTACGCCGCTAATTCCGTCTGCCGAGCGTGTTCGAACAAGTGAATGAAGCGGCGAGTAGCGCGCAATGGACACAAAGCTGCGCACAACAGGCCCAACACTCGCCAATCCTCAACGTATCTTTTCAGTACGACCGCTTATTCCGCTGGCGACCGACGTGCTGTCGAACAAGTGATCAAGCCGTGCCGATAAGCGCGCATGGACACAAAGCTGCGGCAAACAGGCCCAACACCTTCGCCAATCCTCAACGTATCTTTGCAGTACGACCGCTTAATTCCGTCTGGCCGGTTACCCAGAACGTGCTGTCGAACAAGTGAATGAAGCCGTGCCGAGTAAGCGCGCAATGGACACAAAGCTGCGGCACAACAGGCCCAACACCTTCGCCAATCCTCAACGTATCTTTGCAGTACGACCGCTTAATTCCGTCTGGCCGGGTTACCCAGAACGTGCTGTCGAACAAGTGAATGAAGCCGTGCCGAGTAAGCGCGCAATGGACACAAAGCTGCGGCACAACAGGCCCAACACCTTCGCCAATCCTCAACGTATCTTTGCAGTACGACCGCTTAATTCCGTCTGGCCGGGTTACCCAGACGTGCTGTCGAACAAGTGAATGAAGCCGTGCCGAGTAAGCGCGCAATGGACACAAAGCTGCGGCACAACAGGCCCAACACCTTCGCCAATCCTCAACGTATCTTTGCAGTACGACCGCTTAATTCCGTCTGGCGGGTACCCAGCGTGCTGTCGAACAAGTGAATGAAGCCGTGCCGAGTAAGCGCGCAATGGACACAAAGCTGCGGCAAAACAGGCCCAACACCGTCGCTAAAGCAGACGAAAAACGCCCACCTCCCCTCGCGGGAACCCCTGTGTAGATGCAACGCATAGGCGGAGCGGCGAAGGGACCGCGTTTTATAGCGCGCATAACGTTGAGGGGACTGCGTAAGCCGGTCCCAGTCGATGACGACGTTGGCGTACTTGTAAAACGGTGTGGACTCTAGGTGTTTGAGCCAAGCGTGAATGTTGCTTCGCCGGAGAACGGCACACCGGTTATATGCGCAGCGCGCCCGAAGGAGAGGACACCGGGGAAGAGAGAGTACTGCACATGCGCCAGCCCCAGCGCGTCTGCCGCGGCTATGACGCAACACAATCCAATACAATCCACTTTAATTCAATCCAATCCAAATCCAATCCAATCCAATCCAATCAAATCCAATCCAATGCCCCTCGCCAGAGAGTGTTCGTTATCGGAGAGGAGAGGGGGTGAGCGGCGGAAAGCGCAGCTGGCGCGGCGAGGAGAATGGGGGAGGGGTGGACAACGCCGACGACGACGACGGCGACGACGACGCCGGAGGGACAAGGCGAGTGAATCAGATGCTCTGCATCTAAAAAGCCTACGGAAGGGTCCCGCCGACGCACCCGACGGGGTGAGCACGGGTAACAGCGCCCTATCTTCGCGCCCTCTACACTGTGCTTCGTGAGTGAAAAGCGCCCTCCGCCTCCCCGGCCGCGTTGGGAGTTTCTTGTCCGGCACGCCACGAAAGAACCGTTGCATAGTAGAGGCAGAAAGCTATGCTTTAAAAGTGAGGCCGTCGTATGATAGTATGGCGGAGTTGGAAGACATGGGACAAAGATTAAATGAGGGAGAAATATTACGGACCTCCCTTCTCATATTAAAAGAAGGTAGGGAGATTGTACAT
This sequence comes from Haemaphysalis longicornis, assembly GCA_013339765.2. Taxonomy (NCBI): domain Eukaryota; kingdom Metazoa; phylum Arthropoda; class Arachnida; order Ixodida; family Ixodidae; genus Haemaphysalis; species Haemaphysalis longicornis. Next base: position 139,602,093 of record CM023456.1, read on the forward strand.
ACAAAAGAACGAACATATGAAGACGAAAATACCGTCAAGCGGCCTGAGAGTAAAAGACACGAATCATGGGGGATGAAGAGAGGAGGGAGAGAATAAACTGGTAAGTGAAGCCATGATTTATTAGCCGGTGATGATAGCACGAACATTATAGCTACGGCCGTTTGGAACATCGTCGTCTCCAGACTTGTGTTATGAAGGCCCCATGTGTTACTGGGCAGTTTTTTGTTCAATTCGTTTTGCCATATGGCACATTAAAGAATGTTTAAATAATGAAGAAAGTAGAAAAGCAAGAGAAAGCAAGTGTATGAAAATCATAAGTAGTGAGGGAAGCAGTACCAGTGGTTGAATGTATAGGTTGGCATGCAGTCCAGTTTCCTGCAGAAACTACAGCAACAACATGCGATATTCGTTCTCCTGCACCCATTTGTTGTAGTCACCTGGCTTATCCAACCGGAGAACAGCCTGCATGAGTTTGAGCAGCTTGTCCCGAGGAGGAGAAGGAGGAGGTTAAACATCTTTATTGTGTAATAAATTTGTGTGACGTCTTCAGGAGGTAGAGTCCTCAGTCCAGGACCCCCTTATGCTTTGCCAGCCGCTACAGCCCGCTCCACCAGTCGAAGCTGGTCGGAGAGGCATGAGCTGGACAGGGCGCACCTCCAGAGCTTGGGAGAGTTGTACGGATTCGGTTTGGGGGAGAGGGTGGGAGGGGCATCCACAAACCATTTGGAAAAGAGTAAAGTCTGCTCCACAGAAGGGGCACCTAGGGGACGTAAGCTGTCTTCGTGTCCGGGCACATATACAGAAGATGCTTGGGATCTGGCTCACATACCGATGCCAGACGGTAGGCAGGCGTTTCTCGGGCCTTCAGATGAGGGTCCCCACGTCTGTGTGGCTATAGGTGTGACGACCACCCCATCACAAAGCCCCCGAAGAGAAACTTCCTCCCCCCTCCGCCCGCGTAGAAGGCGGCAGCCCCGGTCCAGGCCCACATTCACGAACGAGTCCATTAACAATGAAAGGGAAATGAAAGTGATTTGTTACACAGTGCGTGCCGCAGCGAATAAAGATGGTGAGCTGAGTGACCACTGGCCCTAGAACCAGAACGGCCGCCATGGCCGATAAGCAACCTTGAAGCACTCGGAGGCGCGCTGGAGGAAAACGTGGGGGCATAGCGAAAGTAGCCCTCTCCTGGTGACGGCTGGTCTCATCGTGGTCTATTCATCGTCGGCTCACAGGCGGCGGACTCTGAGCGCCGAACGTCGACGTGGTGGACCGGCGTGAGGCGGAGTGGCCTGACGCCGCACAGGTAGCCTCCACGGTCGCTTTGAGGCCGAGACGGAGCTGGAGGGCTTCGGTGGGGCCTCAACCAAACATATGACGTGTCGGTAGGGACACGCACCACAGTGGATTAAGCGATGATATCATGGCCGGCCATTAAAGCACGAATTCCCGGGAAATGTTCCATTCGGAACACCACCGTCTTTAAATCAGGGTTAGCATGGCGTAGTGCGGTGCTGCCAAGTTCTTATAACAATACTGAAGGACCACGGCGAAAGCTGGGAATGCCAGCAAGATCGCTCGAAGATGATCAGCTGCGTTTTCTGCTCTGCTCAAGACTCCCATTGTCTCCCTAAAAGTCTGTCGTTGGGCTCCCGCGTATCCCCATTAGTGTGTCGAACATACGTACAGACAGCGGACCTGACGTACCCCAAAGCACCATAGGAAACAATTTGTTGCTATCTTCATTACTCACCTTGTTGCCTAGTAACTCTACTAACTAGGGTGATCACACTGCTGAATTTCCTGAACTGTGAAATAGTCACATTCGTTTCTTATTTGAGACGAGCTATTAGCACTACCTTGACAGCAAAAAACAGATAAATTACAAGCGCGATAAATTACAGGGTAGCCCTCAAACCCTAGTTCAAACGTTTTACCAACACCTGCATAAATATCTAGAATAAAGAAAGGTTGTGTTTTAAAGCATGCGGGCATTGGGAACCCGAGTTGTGGTTCAAGCACCGGCATTTTTGTGTAAACCTCCCCGAAAAAAAAATAGCGCATTTAACTCTGCACAGAAATGGACAGAGGCAGGTAACACGTAACCTGCATTTCATGGCAATTCATCCTGAAAAGCCTAAGAGAAAAGGGTAGATGCATTATTTTAAATGTGCCAAAATCGGCTTCTGATTCCTGGCTAACCCTTGTGCTTCGTCCAATAGGTTGCTTGCTTTATTCCCCATATTTGATCGGTACCGCGATAAGAATTCGTAGCAACGCGCCCAGCCGCAGTTTACCCGAGACGTACTGCAGTTCATACAAACAAATCTGTGAACGAGGCTTTCCGGTTTTGCCCTAATGCGAAAGCATTACATAACTACAAGTCGAAAACCCAGTGTCTTGGCGATGAGATGAACCACAACATCGATGACAGATAGGAGGGGAAAAGGCTGACCGCTCGAACATGGAAAACAGCTGGAAGAATGCCCGGATTGTTGCCGAATTTTTCAGAGTAGCTCCAGCAAAAAAAATTTGCTGGAAAGGAAAGCTGGGTATAGTTTTATCTGTTTGCAATCGAACCCGGTAACTCTAATAGCGAGACGAGTATGGAACACCATCAGTACGCAGCACGGATATTATTACCCGAAGGAATGTGGAAGGACCTAGTGGATGCGTTGTAGCCTTCGTCTTGGAGGCTCCTGCTAGACACGTGTACCCAGGAATACATAAAAAATTTGGGAGCGCTAGGGCCTAAGTAGGAGTAATCCGTGAAGGAAAGTGCCTTTCTGCCAGATTTTCTCTTTTTTTCGCAATGCGAACGCGTATCGTTGCGAGTCATAATACCAGAACGATGAAATGACTAACAAAAAGGTAAAATGGTACTAATAATGATGAAGTGAGGTAGCGTTTGGCAATATATTACCAATACTTCTGCATTCACTACTTTGTAAAGAGTGCATAAGCTTTTTTGAAATTTTATAGGTGTTCATATCTATCAATTAGATTTATTTAAAAAGGTCGCTATATCGCGGTTTTCTGGCTATTGTATTTTAATAAGGATTATAGAACTCCGAAAAGTTAGTATTTTAGCGTTGCACTGTTGTAAGATGAACACGCGGTCAATATTAAAGGGACACTGAAGTGATATGTAAACATTGCGGGATTACTTGCGCAAATTGTAGTCCGGAGTCCCCAGGACATGTTTCGACCACCTTGGGCGCGTTTACGCGATTTTATTTAGTAGAAAAATTAATTCGAAAATGCTGTCCTCCTCTCTTTACGCTCGCCCATTTTCTGCGGCGTTTTCGTGTGACGTCAGGAGAGGATAAGCTGGCAATTGGCTGCGCTACTGCACGGCTCCCCGGCCTTCAGACAGAGTCAGTCGGCCCAGCGTTTCGTCCGCCGGCCGCCGACGGGTCGTCGCAATCCGCCTCTTTCATTGCGGTGTGCTGCCACCTAGCGTGCCTAGCGGAAGTTGAAGCTGTAGGGTTTGCCGGCGTTTCCTCCGGCTGCGTTCTCGTTGTATGCACGGCAATCCCACATTACGGCGAGGAGCAGCCGAAGTTTTTCTTCTGTGTTGGTGTTATAACGCCTTAAGACGACAGCCCCTGGTCATCACATAATACCAGGCGGCTTCTTATCACTGAATGAGGGCTGGCAGAGAAATCTCGGACAGATCCGTGTGCCGTCCGAGTAGCAGAGCGAGCAGTACTTGGAGTCGTCTGGCATGAAGTGCGATCGCCAGCTCAACAAAGGCCGGCAGTTCGCTGGACACATGTACGATTGGTACACGCGATTCGCATGCGACTGATCGTTACGACTGTCGCCACGACTAGTCGTACGCGTGAATTTGAGACGGCCCGATGCGCGCATGAGATGCGTCGTCGGCGTCGCTCCGCCCACTGTTTTTGCTCCATGGTCAACTACGATGATCGCTGAGCTGAATTTGTAGATTCTGCGCGTTTGTTCGCAAGAAATGGATAAAGCAAGCAATCGTGAAGCGTTTTCTGCCTTCGGAAACAGTCCGCGCACACGCCGGCCGCGCCTGCCAGCTCGGCACACTCAGCGGCTCGAACCGGCGCAGACCACGGTAGCAACGGTAGCAACCGCGCTTGTCGCTGCTCTTCTGAATCAATCTGATCGCTAAAAAGTTCTACATGCGAGAAAGTAGGTGTTAGTGTGGTGAAAAATTGTGCTAGGGATTGTTGTCAGGGCTTATTTTAAAAGCGGCGATCAGATATATCTGCCGCGATGCAAGCCTATACGCTGACCGGTCGCCGCGGCGCGCGGTGCGCCGAGCGGCCGAGAGATGGCGATACCTGCGCGGAAGCATCGAAACAGGCTACGCAGATGTTTCGGTCACCGATCACTCAAACGGCAGTTATAACTTAAATAGAGTTCCACATGCGAGAAAGGGGATGATAGTGTAGTGAAAAGTTGTGTTGCGGATTGTCTTTCGCAGTTGCACAGATAGCAGCGATCAAATATCCGCCAGGATGCCGAGCCGACGCGAGCGACGCAAGCCGCCGTAGCCGATCGCGTGCGGCCGACGGGAAGCGATAGAAGCCGGCACCGTTCCCTTTTCGGCACTCCGAGTTACAGCGGAACGTAGCACAAGTTGTGGGCATTGTTCCGCGCACAACGAGCACACACAAAAAATCAAACGATGTAAATACAACCACGACCCCTTCCCGCTTGTGCGGGAGCTGTGGGGAATGTCGTCTGCTGCACCTACTGGACTGCTTAGGGACTTGGCCGCTAGGGGATTGCGCATGCGCAGTGGGGTTGTGAAAGAGGCGGATTCGTTCGCTCAGTTGAAACGAAGCCAGGACACGTTTGTGAATGGTAGAATTTGCCTTTCTTTACTTGGTTAGTTTGTACACTGTATCTAGCTCCAAGTCAAGGTCGCTTCACACAAGCGCTGCACAAGCGCACATGCGACGTTTCGCTGACTGGTATGCCAGTAGGAAAATATAAGGCCTCTTGAAGGCGGGAGAAGGTCAGCGAAGTCAATATAGGTACTAAGGAAATAAAATCAACTGATATTTTTACCGTACAGCGTAAAACTAGGGTGCGGGAAGCACTTTTTTGCGCTGGGCGAACAAGCACAGCGGTCAGCAGCACGACTACGCATCTGCGAACGCTTTCCCGTCTACGAAATGCAATTGCTAGACGTGAGCTAGTGTGGAAACTCGGGCGACGCTTACTGCACGAGCGCAATACAACAAATAGTCACCTAAGCTGCTTGAAATGCCAAAACTAAAGAAAAGTGTAAACTGGTTCTACAATATATACCCTATATTACCAATGCCAGCGGGGCCCGCTCCGTGGCCGAGCGGTCTGGGTTGCTAGGTGTGCTACCGCAAGTATTTTGCAAGTCAACAGTTCGAATCCCCGCGGGTACGTGCTTTTTTTTTGTAAGTTAACTTTTTTGTTTTCCGCCGATGTTTTCTATATTGAGTTCACCTTTTTTTGGGCCGCAACGTTCATGGCTCCACGAACTAGTTCACAAAACGCGCGCAGGCTGGCACTGGCGCGCTAGCGAGTTCTCGTTGGCGTGCTGTTGCCATAAGCACCGACTGCTTGCAGGCAGTGGGCACAGGCCAGAATGAACAGACCCTTGGCCTGGTGCGAACACGCTTTTTACGACACAGGCATGAGCGAGGCAAGCTCCAAATATGGGGGAAAAGCGCATGACATTTGGGCGCCTGCGGGTACGCGGAGGGCGTCCATGCACTGCGTAGGTTTCGGCTAGTGAATGCTACGATTCCAATCCGTCCTAGGAGGCTTATCTTTATGCATTTTTTACAGCTGACAACATGGCAGAAGCGGGGTACGATGACTACTGAGTTATTGAGAATGCCCATCCAACAACGCCAACGGTTGTGTTTTACAGAACCGAAAGCGAAACCGAAACTTGTTTGGTTGCTCACCTTGGGCATCGTCCAATCACGGTGCCCGCTCCTCCTAACGTCACAGCTTTAGTTGGTGCGGCCGCCGCAAACCGCGCATGGTAGTTTTTCTTCTTTCGCGCTTTGTAAAATAATTACCGATTTGTCAACCGAATAAACGATGAAAAGTGTGCTAATTTGAGCCAGTCTACGCAGTGCAAGCAAAAACGGGAGCTTGACAAATTCACTTCAGTGTCCCTTTAAAACAATTGTGAAACGGAAGTTTTTGCCGCTTAAAGTGCTATCTTGAAGAAATTGTCCTTTTTCACATTGACGGATACAGCTAATGCCCGTTTAGGGGTGTTCGTAAGCTTTTCTTAGATGAAGCTAATATAAGAAGCAGCGGAGAAGAACGCTGTTGACCGAGAAGCTCTCGAGCTTGCAGAGCAAGTAACTGACGATGATGCGTTCCGCGTAGCACTCGTTCGTCGTCGTTGTCTTGGCTGCGATGTCACAAATTAAATGTTCGTTCACACGCTTGTGGATACGGGACAGTATGGAAATCCTCTTGCTGGGGCGAAATTGAGGCGCCTGCCTTGACTGCTCCGTTTTTTTGCGTATCGTTTCCGACGCCTGCACCGCCATTGGCTGAAGCGACGCAGCCGCTATTTCTGGTTTAGCAGTCCTCCGTGCCGCCTTGGTGAATATTGTCACCAACTCACGAATCGAGTTTTTGCCCTGTCCGCATCACCATCGGATTTCCCATTCGGCATTTCTTTTTCCTTACTGCTGTCGCATATTATAAAAAATGACCTTCTTTTTTAACGCGAAATATTGATTGTTCAACTTTGTGTTTTATTTAGAACTCTGGGGCTAATACTAAGCTGAACTCCTACGCTGACGTGTTTACTACAGCGACACGTGTGACATTCAACCCAGGGATAAGAACTTCCACAACGACAAAAAGATATGGCCGCATTGTTTGTTAGAATAGCAACGCTTATAATATAGGCGATGAGAAGAGAGGAGCCGTATTTTGCCGTTGCCGTGGATTTTTTCAGTCCACGGCTTGTACAGGCACGCGTCGTCAGTAAGCATTTGCTAAACAAAATTCATGAACCGTCTAACGATGACGATGGTTGAACGCGAAGCTTCCTCGTGGCGGATTTTTTGGTTATCGTCTGAGTTTGGTTACCATGTCAAAATGGAGCAAACGTATAGTCGCCCGCTTCATATAGCGCGAGCGACCTAGGGTCGATTCCGGCCACGGAAAGCGTTATGTTTTCTTTCACTTCAAGGGGAGTTTTCGCGTTACAGAGGTCTTCAGTAAGCACGCTACAGCTTCGCTTTAATACCCGTCCGCACTTTGAGCGATACGCACGCTGGCTCTGTAATTGCTGGGTGATTTTGCCTGTAGTAACTGCAGACCCTCTATTTGATAGAGGAGGAAAATAGACTACTTGGCTGCGCCATCTTATTCAATTCCGTAATGCATGATCATGTACCTTTGGCGAGATTGGGCTATAATGGAGAGAAAACCGCGGTTGCAAGAATAGGTTCGGGATGTGCGTTGAAGGAACGGCGCAGCTCCCTCGGATCGCTCGCCAGCGCGAGTGGAAAAAAATGGCCGTGGAAAATGGCCCTGGAATGCTACCAGGACAAATGGTCCCCAAAGTGGTGCCGGCGTTATCGGCGGTAAAAATGTTCGCGTAAATTCGTTCCCAGGACAAACCAAACGGCAGCCGTGTCGGCATGTAAGCCAGTGAATTGATCCCGTATTTTTCGTGTTGCATGGTGTAACAGGAAGATACCAACCAAGGCATAACCGGCTACTGCTGTACTTCAACGCCGTCAAGCGGGAAAAGCCTGGCTACTGCTCTGCTGCCCGGCACATCATCGAGCTTCACACCGCATGCGGGGCGTATACAGAAGAAAAACCCGGACAGCTCGTCGCCGTGATCACAAAGCAAACGGCAGCGGTGGCGGCGTGTCAGCCAGTGAACTGATCCCGTATTTTTCGGGTTACAGGTTAGTGCCAGTCCTAATTCGTGCATCTTTTAATCAGAGCAAGGTACAGACATGGACAATTCAAATACGAACCGCGGAGCGCATGGCCGAAGAGACTGGTGCCGTCACCTGGCAGCGGTCGTCGAAAACGCACGGACATGCGCAGTTGAGATGTCGGGTGCGAGGCTGAGTGTCCCACTGCGATATGTCGCCCTCTCCTCGCTCGCATGCTTGCCTTGTCGCCATGCCGCAAGGGCGCTGCAAGCACTGAAAGTACCAGCGCTGCTGCAGCTGAAGGTGTTGGTCGCGTTGAGAGCAATGCGGCGCGTAGTCGTTTGCTGCAGCGGCCAGTGCTTGCGTGGGAAACGCGTGCACGCTCTCGTAAGGCATGCTGTTGAGCTCATCATGCTTTATTGAAGAAAACAATCGCGCAGATATGGAGCCGAAATAAATGCATGCCGCCTAACTTCTGATGGCGCTCCATTGTTTTGCGTTCGTGGTGCAGTGGCTCGGGAATTCAGCAATGAACTTGCCGCTAAGAATGCGCCTTTGTTTAACGGAGTCATGGCTGAGTCATTTCGCGGAGTTGGGGCTACTAGCAAACAATAGATATACCACCAGAATTCATCTCCAATGATATAAATTAACTGCAAGCACTGTGTGGTCTTGGAAAATTACTGGCAGAATTCTAATATTAACAAAAGTTAGCAAGATAGGCAGGTCCAACTATTCTATAGGACAGTTGCCCTTGCGCAACAATTTTTGGCGGCCTGCTTTTCTCGTTTGTTCTTTTTGGCAGCCCCCTCAGTGCTTGTATAAATCTGCCGAGCGGGCAGCACTGAGCTTGGTTTGGGAGTGACCCAGGTGTCCATCGTTATTTGCTCAAGTTACTGAACCCCGCATGCAAAGCTATGTCTGCAATGTGACGCCGGCGCACACGGCGAGCTGGCGCTCATGTAAGCCGAGCACACAGTGACAGCAGATACTATCTTGCGCCGCACCGCTAACAATTCTTTCGGCGCTCTTGCGGCATGGCGAGAAGGCAAGGATGCGAGCGAGCATAGGGCAATACATCGCAGTGGGACACGCATCCTCGCTCCCGACATCCTAACGCGCATGTCCGTGCGTTTTTCACGGCCGCTGCCAGGTGGCGGCACCGGTATCTTCGGCCATGCGCTCCGCGGTTCGTATTTGAATTGTCCATGACTGCACATGCAGTGCAGCTGCCGCTGCTGTTTGTTGGTTTTTTCCTAGTTTAAGCTCATCCTTTTGTTTTACCTCGTTTGTTTGAGAGATGTCGAAGACCCACGTGTGTCCCCAATGTGAGCAGGCATTAACTCCTGATACATGTAAAATCCCCTGTTTTAAGTGCCACTCTCGTACCACTGTGGAATATTAAGTGGCTTGAAACCTGCATATCACCGAACGATGTCCGAACCTCAGATAAAAGCATGGAGCTGTGTGGCTTGTCAAACGGCGGAAAGTAACGCAGGTGCTGCTAATCATGATTCTGTTGCTGAACGATGAAAGGCCCATGGCAGGCAATTCGCCGAAATACTAAGGAAGCTAGACGACCTTTCGACCATAAAACAAACTGTAGACAACATTGAGAACTTCGCAGAAACGCTTTAAAAAAAAATACGATGAAAGTCTAGCCACCCAAGAGAAGCACTCAAACGAGATAGAGAATCTGAAAAGCAGTTTGACCAAAATCGAGGCACAGAATCACAGCAAAGCGCTCGCTGATCTGCAACTCGATATTGACGACCTTGACGAACATGGAATTCCAAAACATCCCTGTCATGCACAATGAAAAGCTGTTAGAAAAGTCAATGCTTGGTTGATGTTTTTCAGACTAGCAAGCGGGTTGAGAAGGATGTAGATGTCATTCACAGATTGCCCTCAAAACCTGAAAAAGTCCCAGGAATCATTGTGCGGTTTAAAAATTTCGCAACGCGTGAGGCATGGTTCCGCAGCCGAGGAAAGTTGAAGGAAGCTGTCGATGACTGTTTCATCCTAGAAAACCTGACAAAAAGAAGCAAAGCCTCGCCTTCGGCGACCCGAGAGTGGGCGCGTACCACCGGTTATCAGCATGCATGGCACAGGGACGGAAAGATCCGAGTCCGCAAGAGAGACGGCACAGGAGCGATAACGGTAGGCACTGTGGACGACTTGCACAAAATTGCAGCTTAAGGCTTTTGATAGATGAGGTATAGGTAAAGTTTTTGTTCCGAAATGGACAGCCGCTCTTTTGAACCACAAACGGTTGCCAGTGATGAAAAATACAGTAAAAGAGCCTTAGAATATTTTCCCCCAATTTACCATTTGCTTCAAGCAAATTTCATGATATCCACCATTTGTGTTCTCGTTTTGGATTTGACTTTAATGTTATTATGGTTACGAAAACTTGGTATTCAAATCATTTACGTATATTTGAACTGCCGTCCATTAACACTTTTTACATGAACAGAACCTCTAGACGGGGATGTGGAATATCAATGGTGCTAAAGTCGAACTACTTAGCAGGCCTAATAGACGAACTTTGCTATATAAAACGTGACTGTAACATACTGCAATTACAACTAACAAATTATTCCTCTCAACAGTTTAGCGCCCCTCAGACGGAAACCTTGAAAAATTGAAGTCTATTAAGGTGTTTTTGCAAACGAGCATCGATGCCAAGTGGTAGTACCAGGGGATTTTAGTATCGGCTTGCTTACAGATACTACCTTTCACGTGATTTATGAATTATTTCATGTTACGGATACATAAACGTAATAAACAAGCCTACTAGAGTCACTCCTCAATCCAGAACCGTGATTCAACTTTTTTTCATCGACAATCGTAAATTACCAAATTTATTCATGCAACTTACCAAATTTATTTAATAAATTTATTGCGTGTTTTTGCATGTGAGCATAGTTCAGGGCACCAGAAGGCCAGTTTCATATGACAACGTCGAGAGCAGTATAAATTCTACTATTAGCCTACTACCCGTTCATGTCACTGAAGTAATGCACGTTTTCCAAAGTCAAAATACCCGCCATGCCCATGATAGCGATAATATACAGATAGGACCAGTCAATCATGTTATCATAGAGATTGCCCCAGTACTCTCATTTATCTTTAACCTTGCGTGCGAACAAGCAGTTTTGCCATCACGAATGCAAACTGCGAAAGTTACTCCTATATATAAGAAAGGAAAAAAATGAATGTGGTAATTACCATCCTATCTCAACTCTTCCAGCATTTGGCAAAGGATTTGAAGTAATTATTTTGTTAAGACTTTCCAATTTTGCTAACAAACACAAAATCTTAACAGACTCGCAGTAAGGATTTATGCCCTCACGCTCTACTGAACTGGCCCTAATTACGCAGAAGGAATTTCTTTTATAATCACTAGAAAAACAAAACGTTGCACTTGCCTTCCTCGTAGATTCTACGAAAGCTTTCGACTCCCTATCACATTATATTCTGTTTAAAAAGCTACAGGCATATTGGTTTGGCGGACACGCGTTATTCCCGATAAAGTCACAGTTAAGCCAACGCCGCCAATACGTTCAAATTAACTCCTCAACTTCTGCAATAAAACCGATCATGTCCGGAGTAGCGGAAGGAAGTATATTTGGACCATTTTTGTTGAATATATACATTGTTGATATAGTTAGTGCTAGCCCGCAGGCCAAGCCTATTATTTATGCCGACGACACCACCCTTTTATTCTCTGGACCCAAGTACGCTAACTTAGTAACTATTGCGAATCAAACCTTGTTGGCGCTGGAGAAATGGTTCGGCAACAATAAATTAACAGTTAATGCGTCTAAAACAAAGACTATGTTGTTTTTCGTTAGAAAAAGGAACTACCGGACGACTGTACCCTTTCCGATAAGTCACAAAGTATTCAGGTCAGTGAGCGACTTCAAAATATATGAGTACATTTCTCTAATTCACATAATTCGAACATTCACGTAAACCATGTGATAAATAAGCTATCTTCCGTTGTGGGCGCGTTATCAACAGCGAGATTCGTAATACCAACTGGAGTAAAAATAATAACCTACAATTATCCTTTTCTGTCTCATCTAAAATATTGTAAACTTGTCTGGGGCTTGACAACCGAGACAAATAAACAAAAAATATCTATTTTACAAAAAACAGCGTTGAGAGCAATTTTCAGTATTCAAACATACCAATCCATGGAATCTGCATTGTATACCTTAAAAAATTTCAGTACTCTAAATCTATACGAAATCCGTTTATTTACGGCCTATAGAAAAGCTTCCCGTTGCCACCAGCCGAACAGGTTTCTTCAATTAGCAAACCTTACCGAGCGAAATCTATCTTATCCTACACGACAACCTGACAAATGGATTTTACGTGACCCAGAACAAATTATCTCTTACACATGTTGTCTTTTATTCTACCCTCACTTCTAAACCGGTTGTGCAAACATAACGTGGATGCCATGTATTCCAATGTATAAAATATTATTAGTTTGCTGAGAAGTTGACTACAGACTCATTAACATTTGTGTGGTTGTGCAGTAATGCAGCCCCTTTTTAGATGCGACGCATCTCTTGCTCTCGGGCTTGTCCCTCCTGCGTCGTCGTCGCGGCGTCCGTCCGCATCCCTCCTCCGTTCTTCTCTCCCACAGCCGTGTGCAACACTCTCACTCCGGCTCATTAGCATACCACAGCTGGCGCGCTTGTTTGGCGCGCGCTTCGCTGCGTTAACAACTGCTCCGGTGCGCGCAAGTGTGCGCATGCGCGACTCTCCTCCGTTGTCTCCTCTCCTTCCATCGCTGTGAATATAAAGCGGGTATCGCGCCGCTGCGGTTCAGTCAACCGCTCGCTCTCGCACTGACGTGACCTTGCTTGGACTACTTCGTTGAACCCCCCGATGCGTCGCATCACACTAGGGTTCCCTCGCGAGAAGATGGGCGTAATTTTTTGTCTTTTGTTGATTTTTTTCTTGTTTACTTGTTCTCTGAAGTGCTGACCACCTTTTCTTTGCTTCGTACCTGACGGGGCTAGTCGGGCTGTCTAGTACAGCTTTTTTCCTTGGCCCCGCCACTTTATGCGGAAATATCCGCATATATAAATGCGGATAAGTGGAAATAAATAGTTCATTCATTCATTCATTCAATGTGCTCTTTTTTCTCTACAAAGTAAAGCTTACTCTAGTGAGTCTGTGTTGCTGCAGGAAAAAGAAATTTCTACAGCATTTGGTAGACATTCCCCCTTCTATCTGCCAGACGCTCCGAATCAAACTTCTTCCCTCGAAATATGCATTACGTACACAATGAGGATCGCAGACTGGCTCGCGCGAAAGCCCTTGACAAGGCGTACCATCCAGGCTTCCCTACGCTATACACAGATGCAGCAACCTATCCTACCAGAGCGGCTGCTGTAGCCACGGTGGTTGACTCGAAACAAGTCCAGCTTGCTTTCGCCTCCTTACCTATGACCCACTGTCCCCACCTTCAAACAACTATTATCAGTGACTCTAAATCAGCCATCTTAAGTTTCCTTTACGAAAGAGTTTTCTAAGCAACTTTATCAGTCCTTTTGAAGGCACAGAACATTCGATCCCGCTCTTTCACTCTCGTCTGAGCTCCCGCCCATACCACGCTACCTAGAAACTCAGCGGCCCACAAAGCTGCTAGAGCTTTGGTCTACCGAGGGCTCGATGGCGCCGCCACTGATAGTGAGGTATTCACTCTACGGGACAGGCTGCACACATACGGGGACATCCTCGCCCATTACCGCTTGGAGCGTGTCATTTTTCCTCCTTCCTCACCAATCTCTATCGCGATCCTTGGCGGTCATCTATCGACAGCTCCAGACCCGCTCTTTCCCCACCCCTGCAATCATGTCTGCAATCTTCCCCGACGCCTACGTAGACGCATGTTCATATTGTTCGGTCCCTAACGCATCGTTATCCCATATCATATGGACCTGTGATAGCATCCCACTATCCAGGCTCCGATCCCATCCCATTTTCCTTACCATCACCTGCGAGGCGCGCTGGGAGGCCGCCTTGCGTGACCCAAATCCCCATGTTCAAGAAGACCGGGCCCGCGTGGCCGAAGGCTCCGGACCCCTGACCAAAAGGGGCCCTGCTTGCCGACGCACGACAAAGATGTCGCCGGCCTAATCGCCCCAGCTCTGGCCAAATAAAGTTGTTCTGTCTGTCTGTCTGTCTGTCTGTCTGTCTGTCTGTCTGTCTGTCTGTCTGTCTGTCTAAAATGCGATCTCACAATTTAAGCTCACTTTGGAAGAAACAGGTCTACGATTCTTACTAAAATGTTTTTACGCGGTCCTAAATTCTTACAAAAGCTATACTAGACGAGAACCCATGCGGCGAATTTGGGGTCCCTTCATTTAGTGGACGACGAAAGATGGGAAAACATGGCTAAAAATTACACAACATGAACACTGACTCTCAAGTTGAGGTCTCTCATTTAAAAACGCCAGTACAAGAGGACATGCCATTTATTTTTTTGTGAAATCAAGGACACCATATGTAATACACTAGGTAGTAGTAGGACGAAGACAACAAATACCATGGAAGGTGCGAGCGATGAGTTTACAATATTTACAATTCGGCTATCAGCGAACCCGAGCTAGGCAACGTGTATGCAACCTTTTTTTCGTCGTCATCTCTTGACACTTTGAATAAAAAAAACAAGCTTATCCAGGATTCGTAATAAAATACTTTCGACGCAGCGATTTGCTCAGGAGTAACTAATGACAGCTCAGCTGAGCAGCTGCGCGTTGACCGGAGCTTATATAAGCAGAATGAAATTGTTTTGTGCGGACATTGTTGGGTACGAACTCACAAACAACTTTTATTTAAAACCTCGGATACGCCTTATTCGGTAATAAAATCCAATAAATGAAACTGCTTGTGTCGAGGAATAAACACAAACAAAACAACACTATAGGATTAATTGCATGGGTGAAGTGCCGATAGGAGCAGCTGTACTTTTTCTTCAAACATCGTATTCTTCAGCCTATTCTTCAAACATAGCAGCTTCATTTCCTCGCCAGAGCCGCTTCATTTCCTTTTTAGTTCAGAGTCAGCGATCCTCTGTTAGAATAAGTTTTGCCTAGGTCCGTACATATTTGTGGGTTGCACTAGATAGAATAACCAATCGTGTATGCAACTTGCAAGATTCTCAAAAGCCCTTACACGGCAGGTTTGCGCAACAGCGGCGGAGCGAGATGAAGATGTGGTAAATGAATATTGTAGGGAATGCCCACTTACTCCACTCGGTAACTTTTCCGCGCTCACAAGATTATAATCCCAAGAATGTAGCTCGAAACACTCATAAGCGCTTCAAGTTGCCTCGGCCAAGCACGTTCTTTTAATGTTTTAACGGTTATTATATTTTGCACCCTCTACGCATAGAATTCAGAAATGTCAGCTTCAATGAGGCATCTTTCAAAAGTGCACACGGGCGCAAAGAACGATGAAACAATAAATTACTCAAGGAATAACACACAAAACAGTGTTTCATCACTTCCTATTACGCGGTGTATGGGCGAACAGCACGGGCTAAAGAAAATGAGCATAGTCTGCGCTTTTCTCGACCCCCTCACTCACGCTACTGTGAGCAGCACATGCGGGTACATCGGCTTGATTGGCTTCATTAGGTGTAGTACGCTAGGCACTAAGGCGTCCTAATAAAGGTGCTGGACGGCTTCACTTTGTCGCGCTCGTACGCCGTGCCCTTCATAAAATTCTAACGAGCAGCTTAGCGTTTAAGTGCGGCTGTTTCAATAACAGGGTCCCAAAAGCAATTCGACAAAACAGACTCCCAGTTATGTAGTTCAACTACAGTGCTTTCAAAGGATGTCTCCTCGCATGGAGAGTCACAGGCCACGTTTTTTTAGAGAGCAGCTGTTAAGCACCCGCTCGTTTTCTGTAACCGAACGAAGGAAGAGTGCACAGATGATACACGGTATAGAGCGAGCAGGAAAGCAGAGGAGGAAGCAGTTAAATTTTGCTTCTCCTATTTTTGATGAGTGCTGAAGACGAAATAGTTAGGTTCTTCGGGAAGCTCGAGCCAAGAGGATATCAACTCGCTACGGTAAGAAACGCCCGTTGCTTGAAACAGGTTAGGGACGACCACCCGTTTTCGTGTGGGGTATAACATTTATTTACACTATTTCGCAACTCCACGTATTTACATCGTCACAGAATGATGGTTACTTAACCACTGGGTCTGCAGCATTCCGTTCGCCGTGATATATACTGAACTAAATCCCTCTGGACCGACCCCGGATGAAACCCGATACTCTGGTTTGTACGCTAAAGGCCACGCATCCAAAGGCGATGTTCAATAAAGCGCGAAAGACATTTCCAAAATGATTCACATTCACCACTGATTGGCAACTAGAAGAAACCAATCCTAAGCACGTTCGCCCATGGGGTCACGTGGCCCAACCCTTTCTATTTCATAGAGCTCATAGTACGTTTCCCATGCTCATGTTCTTGCAATCAGCAAGCCAAAAAAAAAAGGATCTGCCACCGAAATACAATGTCTGCGCCGAGTAGTGAACCCATTATCTGCAGCGGGCGATACAAAACGCAAAAAGCCGATCGCCCAGAACCGTCTTCACGCGGACAACTTCTAAAAATGTCCTCACTTTCCCGCCTCGCTTTTGTCCCCTCATGCGCTGGCACAATAAGACAGTTGCTCGCTAATTCCTTCCCCAGACTACGAGACGCCGCTATCCAAACCTGACTGGCGGGATGGGCTTCTCTAAACTCTGGCGGTCATTCCTGAGGCGAATGACCCATAAACGAACAGCAAAATGGGTATAGTAAAAACACGGTTTTCTCTCCTGACAACATTTTGACTTTCCGCGCATGTTAGATGACGGCAGCATGATCGAAGGCATAAAAAAGAAACCTGCTAAATATACTAATACACTTCATTCCCACAAAGGCACATTCTCCAGTGTGGTGCTCGTTAATGTAGCAGCTGCCCGATAATGCTAGTTAATGAACTGAGTTTCCTTTCTGCACCACCACGCATAGTTGCACGCGTAGCAAGCAATACGTTTCGCTACTGCGCTGCCGGCTCACGTGCTGTGCTTTTGAATGCATATGTCTGCAAGCTTGGAAATACATGATACACCCAGCAGAGACGACCGTTCGGGTAATAACTTGTTTCTATGTAAACGAAAAACTAAATATAGTCAGAAGAAGAGCCAGAAGAATGTTCGCTTCTTTCTGACGTCGTTGGTGTTTTATTGGAGACAGAATAAACACCACAGAATTCTTGGGTATTGTTTATTTATCTGTGTACAGCGAAGGTAGTGGAGTGCCAATGCCCAAGAAATAAAAAAACAATTAGGCACGGGAGTACGTGCCGTCTTTATGACTTTTTAAAGGCTGTGATTTTGAAACCTTCTTTTAGTTCCACCAGGAGGCACCGGGTTTGAATTTTCAAAATTCATTGCTTCCAATTGAAACGTGCGGTTATGAGCGCCGCAAGCAAAATACTACGAGCCAAAGATTAGTACACGTTTGTTACGGCAGTGCGTTTTTGCTAGGCGAAACAATAACGGCCCGTTTTCCCACTCAAAGGGATTTTTTGAATAAAAAACCCCCAAGGTCACCGCGCAGGGAGTTACTCTTTATTTCCAGATTACGCCTGGACTACAAGGTGATGACCATGTTCTCCTGCAGGAGCTTTTACCGTGACCTGTTGTAGCAAATTAAGAAATAAAGATTCCGGACACCTGAAATGTTTTAGTGTTGCGGCATGGGAGATCGAAGCCCGTCGTTTGCTGCTTTCGACTTGACTGGAAACCAACAAGCGATAATAAAAACAGAGGCAGAAGGGTACCTGTTCAAACACTCTGCTGGGCATTGAAACGATGTATCGCATTTTGCGAATGCGTTGGCAATCGTAGAAATGGTTTACGGAGTACCAGAATCAGAAGCATGTGTACATTTCCAATGTCCTAGACACGACCGCTTCATACAACGAGAACAAAAAATTGTTCCTTCTTGAGGTGCGGGTCAACTAATAAACCTATGCGAATGAGTGGATGAAGTAGACTTAGGAAACCTGGAGGATTAAAACGCATTACTCATTGACGGACCCATAAAAAAGAATCGATACTGCACTGGGCCGATGTGCGGCCAAAACCGAAAAAAATACCCCTTAGCAACAACACACTTTGAATTTAACTTTTGTTTTTGCCATAAAGACTTCGTTCGCCCTGCCGTTAAAAATATTTGCACGGTTTAAAAAGTTCATTTTTTTGCAAGTTACGATACCATCTTCCTAGCGATGCTCTTCTGAAGAATTATTTTCTTCAGCGTATTTTTAAACATAATTTAATGATACGAATGTTACTAGGGACAGGACGCTACAAACTGGGGTCAGCCGAAATCCCAAGGCAGAACCACAGGCGTGTTACAATGGCCCTCTCGGCTTCCCAATATGCGTGAATAAAGAATGCCAAGAAACTACATTTCATGCGTTACGGCAAGCCACAACCCCAGCAGCGACATTGTTTCACCCGGAATATATCTGTCGGGGTACCGATGATGTCATTCCCTATCTTACAACCTCCCATTACACTGCAGCCGTTACCTAGGCACTATTTCGTGACACTTCTGGGTTTCAAATAACACGGTAACACAACCATTGGAGAATGGAACCGCTCATGGCATAACTCGAGCGTATCACGCCGAATCATGAGGTTCCTAGATTCACACGTTCTTTGACCTTGTCTATTTGGTGTATATCCCACACGTTGGCGATCGTTTAGTGACACAAAACCTGCATTTTTGCATACGTTTTTGTTATGTGACTGAACAAATCTTTGCTTTGTATCACTGCCTTCGTACACGGGCCCATGGATCGGACCTGTCGTCGATGAGAAGTCGTTCATTCTGTGGTTGCCTCCCTTCACGCCCAGCGGATTTCCGGTAGGCTTTGCCTCAATCACACCCTTTAAGGGGCAAAGCATGCTTGACAGGAGCAGAAGGAAGCGCATCTAAAGAATGGCCCCGAACCTGCTCCTTTGTTGTAAACGTCGACGAAAGACGATCCGTCGACTCGCGCCCCTGCCAAGAAAATGCCTCCCTTGTCTTTTCGCCACCTCTCATGCTGTTCCTCTCTCGTCTCGTTCCTCCCAAGGTAACACGCTTGAGGTTTGATCAAGTCAATTTAACTTTACCGCGTTCCACTGTTCAAATTCGGGTGCCTCGTTGCCAGCGCTGCTGCACGGCGGAGACGCGCGTGAATCGACGCATCATAATACAACTTTTACTGCGCCACGTTGCTCTAATGCAGGAGCGTTTGAAGCGGAACGTGGAAACTTTTGTCGCTGTTGCCGTTAGATTCCTTAAATGCCGCCAGGAGCTATAGTAGCGCGGGCAACATCAGGCGACGGTTTTCTCCAGTTGGTGTAGCATTTGTTTGCTCGGGAGGAGGCCGTAATATACAGACAATTACAGATAGACTCCGTGATCACCCCCGTGCTCGCGAAGTACATGTGCCCAATGGTGTACGACAGTGATGTGTGGAAACTTTGTGAGTGTGAGCGGGCCACGCTGACCCATCTCATGTGGGACTGCAGAATCAGCACGACGAAGGCAGCAGAAGAAACGACGCTTCCACCACCCTTAGAGGAGGCGAAGTGGACCTATGACTACGACGTGCCACTCCAGGCAGTCCAGCAGGTCTCGGTGGCCTTAGGTTTGCAGTGACCGAGTGACCCCGAACAGGGGAGGGGGAGCGGTGGCTCTCCGACCCGAGCGGGGAAGCAAGGGCGGAGGTCCTAGGGTCCAGCCGTGACGACGTCCAGGCCACGTCACGGCTAGGATGAACCTCTCGGAGAGGGTCGTGCGAAACCGCTCTGCAGGCGACTAAATAAAGTTGCTCTCTCTCTCTATTAAATGAACACTGGAAATATTGCTTACGTATTGATTTTCTGCCTTGTATTTGCGTCATGTCCTGTTCTTGTTCAACCATCTTGAGAAGTAGAAACATTGATACCGGACTTAGACGTTTATATTTGGCCGTGGGTATATAAGATTACTTCACAGCTGCTGTTTCACTTTGAGTGGGTGGCCGAATCAAGTCACAAGAGGAAATCGTAGGCTGTTATGGCCTGGACGCCGTGACGCACCAGGGCGGTTTAAAAGTTCTGCGCAGAGGCTGCTTCGGCATCTGCTGCTCGCAAGATCGTCCGAAAAGGCGCCATCCTCGTGCACGGTGTTTCGTGCCCTGTGGCCTGCCTGGTCCCACAGGTCGTCTACGTGACGGTGTACCGCTTGAATACCGCCGTTAGTAACGCGGATCTCGCGGCACCACTAAGACCGTATGGAAGGGTCCTCAAACATTAGTCAGCAGACGTAAAGGATAGTTCAGCATATCAAGACCGGCATGCAACTTGTGAAGATTCGTGGGTTCGAGGACAAGTTTGGGTGCGAAAGTGTGCGACAAGTATGCGCCCAGCGTGGTCACAGCGGACACCAAGTTGGCATCTGTAAGACCCCTCCGTGCTGCCGCTGCTCAGAGCACAGCCACGACGAAGCCGACTGTAACACCAAGTGTCGTCGCTACGAAGACAACCATGCAACCACCGGCTTCCTGTGGCCCTGGTCTTGTGCGGACGCTGCGAGCGATTTCTCCGACACGCCTTGGCCGCCTCCCAGTCTGCAGACTTTCAAAAACGCAAATGAATTTCCTGAACAACCCCGTGCCTCCTCCAGCCAGCCGGAAGAGGAGTCAAGCGGGAGTATTGAAGCTCTTCAATACCGCAAGCAAATTTTCCGAACTACCCCGGGCCTCCCAGAGCTAGCCGCCAGAACAGTCAAGAGGAGCACTGCTCTGGGCGTCACCACGACGATCGAGGAATCTCCGGCGACAGCCAAGACATAGATCTGGATTGTTCCACCTCGCCTTCGGAGGAGGCGATCGCAGCTGCTGGGGAGGACACGTCATCGTATTTGACTGACACCTCCCTCTTCAGGAGTCTGAGCTCTACCGAGTGCAGCGACATTTGCGGAGCAACCTGAGCGCGAGCGTGGGCATGCGCAGGTCAAAAACACAGTTCTTTTGAGAGCCCCCAGCGGCTCGCGCAGCCGCCGAAAGTAGCAAAGCAATCCTGGCACGAGCGTCAAGACAGCGGCGGGCCGCTCTAGCCTCCCGTGCAAGCCGCCTGCAGCTGCCAGTGTTCTGCTTCCTGCCAAGATTAAGAACCCCCGTCTGGTCAATCCTGTCAGCCAGGTCGCCAACCTGCTGTGCTCCCCATCCCTCCTGGATTGGCCCGACGCGTCCAAGCGGAGTCCGCCTGCCTCCGTGAACTGAGATGATGTGGATGACCCTAAGAGGAGAGAAAACTTTATTGTGTTCCCGGTGGGAAAAGGAAGAATGATGCAGATCCTCCTCGGTCCTCCTCCCCTAGTAGGCGGCAGCCAGGAGTCCTTGGACCCCGGCGGCGTCTTCAGCCATCCGGACGAGTTCGACTTGCACTTCGAAGTCGGAGCTGAGCAGTGTGGTCTCCCACTGCTCCACGGTTCTAATGTCTAAGTAAGCGCGAACTTCCTGCTGTACCTGTTTACTCTTGATGGGACACGACCAAACCAGTGCTGGAGGTCCGCTCTGCTTTTCAAATTTTGCATTCAGCTGTGTACAGCCCCGGGTATGACCCTAAGAAATTGTGTTGAGTTGTCCTCTGAGGACAGCAAAATGTTGGTAGGAGTGTCAACCTCAAGTAGCGCATTTATACCATCATCATGCTGGTGCATTTTCTTTCCCTGAATGTCCCAGGGCTTTCGCAACTTGGGCAAACGACGAGAGATTATGCATTAAGCACGTGCGCAATATGTAGACTTTCTCTTCCTGCAGAAATGTAAATTCTGCTCACCGCGCGATGAAGTTGGCTCTTTCGCGAGTGTTTTTCAGTGGAGGCGTTTTCTCATTGACTGATGGGACAGCATCTGGTGTAGGAGTTGTTTTCTTGCGGGAAACCTACGCCGCAAGGCTCACTGCACGTTCGGCTTTGAAGGCCGCGTGCTTGCAGTGATTTCCTGCTCATCGATAGTCGTGTACGAGCCGAGGATGCTTATGCACCAGCGGGGCAATCCGATTCATCAGCGTTTTTTCCATGATTAGATGCATTTACCCCACCTTTTTAGCGGGGGACTTTAACTGTGTGCTCGATCCCCAGCGAGATGTGTGCGATTCTGGACAGAGTAAACCTCGCGTCGGCGCGCGGGAACTAAATGATGTTTTAAGCCAGTTAAAACTCCACGACGTGTGGATGCAGCTGCATCCACACGTTTGCGGCAACATGGAAGATCAGACGGTCTGGCAGCCGGTTAGATAAGTCCTACTTCTCGCCGATTTACTTCCCGCCAATAAGTTCTACTTCACGTGGCTGACACAGCCACTATCTTGAGCGCTGTGGCGGTCTCTCTTCCTGCTGCCCTCCAGCCATCTCAGATCACCGGCCAGCCTAAGCGACTCCAACCTCGGCGACTGTATGCCACGTCTCCAGCTGTAGTGGATGGACGAGACTATGCTTACAAACGAGGTCAGTGTAGCCGCGTTAAGGGAAGCACTGCTTCCACCGCGTCGCGACTTGACGAACCCACTAACGTGGGATGAGTTAAAGCCCTGCTGGTGCGATGAGTTAGTCTTGGATGGGCGAGCGCGTAAAGGACGCATCACGGTTGCGCTCGACGAAACACAGTTTACGCTTCGGGTCTTCAAAAGGGGTGGTGCTTTAATCTTCACGATGCGTGAAGAGGTGAATGTATTGAGGGCACAATATGAACACCTCTTACGGCAGTCTAATCGCGGTGCTCCTCCAGCCCAATTTTTATGCCGGTCGGTATCACATCCATTACTCGGGAGTTTTACCTGACGGTCTTTCACGGTCCGCTCCGCTCCGATAGCAAGCGGTAGCGCCATTGCGCATGCGTGGCGCGCTTGGCCGCGAACGGCATTGGCTCCGGTTGCCCTGAGTGGGCCGCGGATACCGGAGTGAAGCGTCGGAAACGGTCAGCTAAACCTCTCTACTGTTACGGTATGTCAAAGCAGGCTCCATTGACGGACCAGGCTTGGCGCAAGTGCCAGAGCATATGTTGCCGGACCGCTCAAGAAGCGCTAATACCGACGACATTTGTGAGGAGGTGTTGACGGCACATTTTGCTCGCCTCCTCACCTCGGAGAATACGTTGTAGTATGAATTCGTTGAGAAACGCCTAGCGACGTTTCGTGGGGTGCTTGCACAGGTACCCAATGACACAGCAAGCAGGCTATGGGTGCCGGTTTAAAAGGAGGGCCTGTATGATTGCATCAGATGCCTAAACGGTGCGTCAGTGCCCGGTCCTGACGGTATCCCTGCAAGGTTTTGTAAGACCTGTTTTCAGTTGTCCGGGGTGCGCGTCTCGTCATGGTGAACGGCCTTCTTCATGACGCATAGCCGGGCATCGTGTGATTTTACAATGGATAGCCGCACATTGTGGCATTCTCGGCAACCAGGAAGCAGTTGACGCGGCGCGCAAAGGGTAAAACTGCGCCATATAAAGAAATTTTCTTTACAAAACACGATGCTGCCTTAACTTAAAATCATGAAACAGCCTCTGATATTTCACCGGAATCCATCACCCCTATCTGCACCATATAGACTCTGACCTGAAAATGAGGCTCCCAGAACGAATACCACTTCTACTTGAGAGGCTTTACCATCGGTTGAGCCTCAACGCAGCGTTTACGAACTGCTACCGACATCTCCTCGGTCAAACCACAAACCCTTATTGTGATAAATGTGGTTTGCCAGAGACTGTTGAACGCATATTATTAGTGTGGGGCGTACATCCCGGAAAGGAACCACCTCGCCAAAAGATGGAGTGGCCCAACAGCGAATTTTTATTCTTAAAAGCTCTTCTTGGAGCATGGTCATCTCCATCATCCCCGCGAAACGTATTAGATGCAGTGTTTGATTATTTACATAACATCGGCGTCCCAGAGACAATGTAGAAGTATACATCGTCATCCTGTGAGGCCACATGGACTTTTGCGTAACCCACGGAAATCTACATGTTACCTTATTTTTACGCCTTCCTTTTTTCCCCTCTCTTGCGCCCTGCTTCGTTTCGGGCCCTTCATTACCTCTACCACATCCCCGCCGAGTAGCATGAAGGCGAATACATGCCAGCAGACCTCTCTGCTTTCTTCTAACAAAAAGCTCTCTCTCTCTCTCTCTCTCTCCTCTCTCTCTCTCTCTCTCTCTCTCTCTTCTCTCTCTCTCTCTCTCTCTTTCTCTCTCTCTCTCTCTCTCTCTCTACTGCTGTTTCGCGTGGTAGTGTAGCTTAAGCTAGCACATCAGGATGGCTAGGTTCCGCTGTCTCATCGATCGAAAGACGCTCTTATCCGTTTTCTTTCCGCCGACGCACAGCCGGGATACGGCGGCAGCCGTGGCCGACGCTGCTGCGTTCGGGACGCCGCCCCGCGTATCCCAAGTAACGGCTGTAAGAATCTCTCGTTTCAGTCGTTGTGGAGCCACGTTTGTGACTTCAAATGACATCGCATGGGGAATTGTTGTGGGTGTCGTTTAATGGTTTGCTTTCCAAGAATCTTCACATCGTGGATTTGAGATAATTTTTTTCACTGGAGTGATTTTTATGTATTTTTTCTATATAGGTGGTTTTGCCCATTTTATTTTCATAGACAGCAGTTATTTGGTGTGTTTTAGACTGCTTTGGGCGCAGTGCCCTGAATAAGTGATTAGTAGATAGCCAGTGACACAAATGTTTACAAGTGAAAATTGTATCATGTTTGTTTTCGAACTCTGTATAATGTGAGTGCCTTATTGGG
This sequence comes from Haemaphysalis longicornis, assembly GCA_013339765.2. Lineage (NCBI taxonomy): Eukaryota > Metazoa > Arthropoda > Arachnida > Ixodida > Ixodidae > Haemaphysalis > Haemaphysalis longicornis. The sequence continues at coordinate 139,626,852 of CM023456.1, forward strand.
TTTCCCTTGCAAACCACCCGTTTTTCGCTATAAAATTAGCTCGCCAGTCCGCGCCCGTCCTTGCATGTTTCCAGTTATTTATTCCTGGCCCTTGTTTCTGTTTTCTGCCTTGAAGGGCATGTTTCAGGGCTTACACAAGAATAATTAGAATGTGCTTGTTTAAGGATCTTGATGGATAACCAGTACTGGCGACAACGCCACAAAACCACCCGGGGATTCAAATGTGTTTACGCCAAAGACAAAATTCAAGTCATAATGGCAGTCTACGGCAGGAAAACTGAAAATTAAAGAAAAAATCCTGATGGTTCCGCGCCAATCCGTAAAACCATAATCGACATTCTGGCTTTGGGGCATCCGGTTGTGCTGGTGTCCGGAGTAATTTTAACCACCTGGGGATCTTAAGCGCTCTAAATTTTGACACAACGCTGTTTTCTCTTGTTTTGACTCCATCAGAAAAACGGCTGACCGGTAAAGATAGAATTCGTGTCCTTGGGAGCAGCAGCACCAACAGTTAGCCACTGAGCCTTCGCGGCCCGCAGGTAAGGTACGGGAATACCGAGGGCTGATCTTTACAAGTATTAACTCAGGTATTAACTTGGAATAGTTGCTTCTTCACCATATTTCGAATTAAAAAACGATGCTGCGGAAATATGGTTCTGCATAATCTGGTCCTTACTTAGCGCAGCTTTTCTCCCTGTGTTTCTAAGTGTTCTCGCCACAAGAGCAAACTTAAATTTCACTACCACAATCTGAAGCCAAAACCCAACTGAAACAGAAGTGAGAGATATGGAAAACATTTTTATTGAGCTTTATGTGGCTCAGAGGGCGGTTGTGGCAGCTGGCTTGTGCCGGGCAGCGACATCGTCAGCTCTGGTGACCAAGGAGGTTTATACCTCTAGGTCTGAGCTGCCAAGCGCCTCCTCCCATTGCCTATAACAGAAAATTAAAGGAAAGGGATCTATAGGGCAACCCTAAAAGATAGGGGGAAGGGTGGCGAGGGCGCCACATGGAAGGAATTCTGGGGTAGTGTATAATGAAGGATAGATTCGGTGGAGTGTAGCGGGATTAGGGAACGTGTTCGCCTGAAGGAGACGCCAAGTTTTTTCTTCAGAATTGGTAAGGTTGACGTCAGCCGACGGGTAGCTACTGCAGTCGAGGCGGTGATGAACTGTTATTTGTACGTAGGAGTTTCTGGCGGATCTGGCGCCGTGATAGGGTTCGAGGCTTGCCCCAGCTCGGATTGTGAACCCTCGACCCGTGTTGTGGGTAGCCTCACTACCAGCGAGGCCAGCGGGCGCCGGAGTTCAGACTATTTCTACTGGGGAGAACGGTGGATGACGTCGGAGATTTATGGATGCTTGTGGCGAAATATGTCCGTTGGCAAAACTTGGAATGGGCTCTGTAAAATCTGAGATTATTATCGAGGGTTCGGCCATTGGGAGAGGGATAAAGCTATTTCCGCTTCTTCCACCGTGGCGGGATGCGGAGTACATAAGGTTTGGGCGTAGAGATGGGGATTATCGGGGTCATTAATAGCTGCAATGGCGTATGCGGTGCGGTGCCTGTATTCTGAAGCATCGACATAGACCACGTCGGATGGCGCGGGGAGTCGTTTTTGCAGAGCACGTGCTCTCTGTTCCCCGCGGCTCAAGTGGTATATGGGATGCATGTTTAGGGGTGTTGGTTTAATGATAAGCTTTGCATGGGTTTAAGAAGGGAGGGGAAATTTAGCCTCAGGAAAGTCAATGTGACCTATACCTAGCAGCCTGAGAATATGGTTTTTAGTGGGAGCTTTAGACAAACGGCCAACCTGATTGGAAAGGTGGGTTTCAATAAGCTCTTCTACCGTATTGTGCCCACCAAGGCATTCGAACCTGGCAGTGGGTGCGTTAAGGGGGAGGTTGAGGGCACATTTGTAAGCCCTTCGGATGAGCCTATTAACCTTATCTATTTCAGTGGCTATTTATCTATTTATCTATTATGTAAGAATACTATAGGATATCTACAATGGGTCTACAGCTAACATCATCCTCCATAGGGAGAGCAGTAAAATACCTATAAGGAAAGGTGTCAGGCAAGGAGACACAATCTCTCCAATGTTATTCACAGCATGCTTACAAGAAGAATTCAGAACGTCGGATTGGGAACAGGTGGGAGTAAGGGTTAATGGAGAATACCTCAGTAACCTCAGATTTGCTGATGACGTTGCCTTGCTAAGGAACTCGGGGGAGGAATTGCAAAGCATGCTTTCCGCACTGGGCGAACAGACTACAACCATGGGCCTGAAAATTAATATGCAGAAAACTAAAGTAATGATCAATAACCTCGGGACAGCACAGCAGTTTGAGATAGGTGGCGAGGCAGTGGAAGTGGTAAGCGAATATATCTACTTAGGCCAAGTTGTAACCCCAGATCCCAACCATGAGGCAGAGATAATTAGAAGAATCAGAATGGGGTGGGGTGCATATGGCAGACATTCTCAGATAATGAATAGCAGCCTACCATTGTCGCTGAAGAAGAAAGTGTATGACAGCTGCATCTTACCGGTACTCACCTACGGGGCAGAAACTTGGAGGCTCACTAAGAGGGTTCAACTTAAATTGAGAACGACTCAGCGGGCAATGGAGCGGAAAATGATAGGTGTAACATTAAGGGACAAGAAGAGAGCGGAGTGGGTCAGGGAGCAAACTGGTGTTAAAGACATATTAGTAGAGATTAAGAAAAAGAAATGGACTTGGGCAGGGCATGTAATGCGAAGGCAAGATAACCGCTAGTCATTAAGGGTAACTGAGTGGATCCCTAGAGAAGGCAAGCGTTGCAGGGGGCGGCAGAAAGTTAGATGGGCAGATGAGATCAAGAAGTTTGCGGGGATAAATTGGTCACAGTTGGCACAGGACCGAGGTAATTGGAGAATAATGGGAGAGGCCTTTTCCCTGCAGTGGGCGTAGATAGGCTGGTGATGATGGTGATGATGATTTCAGTGGCAGTCGAGCTCAGGTAGGGCAGGGAGTACGTTATTCTGCTGATAATAAAAGCTTGGATCAGCCGGACCCTCTCCCCTTCCTTGAGACCCCTGCGGCAGTTGGAAATTCGTCTGAAGAGTCCGATACTTTGAATAACATATTCTGATTTTCGGGGGAATTGTGTGTAAGTGCAGGCTTTTTCGAAGCATCCCCAATATTTTAAGGGTACAGACCTCTGGAATCTGGTTGTTTTCTATATGAACTCTAATTTTAGGTGGTACTTTGGATCTCCCCTTTTGGCGGTAGCAGAAGAAGCTCCAACTTACTGGTGGAATAAGTGAGTCCCGCGTTGGCTGCTTCCCCTCCTGTAGCGGCTCCTCTATATGGAAGTCGTTTCCTCCGTTGACCCTCAGTGTGATGTCGTCGGTGTAAAGGCTGAATTTAAGACTAGGCATTTGCTCACGGCAACGGGGAATGTTAAGAATAATGAGTTACGAAAATTGCGCTAAGTGGACATACATAGGACGTAAGACGAACAATGCACGGATATTAAGTATGACCAAATTAACCACCAAGGTGGAAAGTACCGCTCGTTGAGGTGTGCCTTTGGAGGGGATATCGGCCATGCCGGAGGTGATGCCACCGATATGCATTATGGCACGTCGGTTCGACAAGAAACTGCATATTTATTTGTACGCAGAAAGACCCGGGTAGGTGGATTCCAGCCAAGTCATTATGGCGTTTGGGACACGTTATCGAAGGCTTTGGTCCATCATAGGGCAAGGGTAGCTGCCGTGCCAAAATTGTTTCGGGAGACTGTGACTTCTCGGGAGATTTGGAGGAGGATGTCCTGCGTGGACAGGTCCCAATGGAAACCGATCATGGAGTGGGGAAGGGGGTAGAAATTTTGAATGTGGGAAACCAACTGTGCATGAAATATATGCTCAAACAGCGTTCCGAGGCACGAGGTGAAGAAAATGGGCCGGAGGAGTTCCAAAGCAAGAGGTTTCCCTGGTTTTTGGAAAAAATGTGATTTTACCATGTTTCCAGGACTGTGTCAGCGTGCCCTGTCGCCAGTAATGGTTGACGTAACTAGTAAGGGTTGTGATAGTGTGATCATTGATATTCTTAATCATTTTGTTGATCAGGACCCGGGGCTGAGCCAAGGTCGCAGTTTGGGTAAGGCTCCTCTTACTTCTTCAGTTATTTTCCTATCTACTTACGAATATGGCAGACCGGTGTAGGGAGGGAGAGGGTTTTAGTGCTTTTGGGGAAATACATGTCCTTGATATTTTTAACTAGGTCTGCATCTGTGCCTGGGAATCCGTGAATGATGCTAATGAGACGACGTGCTTGATCTCTTTTCGACTGGTTCGGGTTCGGGAGTAGTTTGAAAAGGTGCCATGTAAGTCCGGGGATGAATCCCCAGATTGCCTCGCATCTGGTCGTAGATTTCGCCGCGTTGGTCCTTAGAGAGTCTTAGTGTGTATTTGTGAATCTTCGCTTCCAGTTTTGCTAGTTTATGGCGCAACCTGCGGTTACGTTTGTTTGGTCTCCGACGTTTTGTATGGTCTTGTACCCGTGCTACAGGTGTTGCAGATGGGGATCTACGGTCTCCGAAGGTATGCCTCAGTTGACTGCTTTGGTTACCTCTGGCGTGTTTGTGTCCAGTTTCTTTACCCACTTTTGGAAATCTAATGGGTAATATGCCACGGATTTTTTGTGGGCTTTTCGAGAACGCCTGAACTGGTCCCAGTTTGTGAGGTGTCGCGGTCGGGGGCGAGTTTTGATGGTGGGGACAAGGGCAAGATCAGTTTGTATGACGAAATGATCACTTCCAAGGGTGCTTTTAGTGATGCTCCATCTGGTTTTTTTTACATGGAATGTAAAGGTGAGATCTGGAGTGGAATCTTTTTGAGCACTGTTGCCAATCCGCGTTGGAGCATTGGGGTGTGATTCTAATGTAAAATGGTGGATCTGCGCCTGGTCCCGAAGCTTTCTTCTTTTTATTGCGAATTCGGTATAACCCCACGCCTTGTGTGGTGCATGAAAGTCACCATGAGCATCATCACCAGCCTATCTACGGCCACTGCAGGGCATAGACCTCTCCCATTAATCTCCAATTACCCCGGTCCTGTGCTAACTGCGACCAATTTATCCCCGCAAACGTCTTGATCTCATCTGCTCATCTAACTTTCTGCCGTTCCCTGCAACGCTCGCCTTCTCTAGGGATCCGCTCTGTTACCCTTAATAACCCACGGTTATCTTGCCTTCGCATTACATACCCTGCCCACGCCCATTTCTCCTTAATTTCTGCTAATATGTCCGTAACACCCGTTCGTTCCCTGACCCACTCCGCTGTCTTCTTGTCCCTTAATGTAACACCTATCATCTTCCGTTTCCATTGCACGCTGAGTCGTCCTCATTCTAAGTTAAACCCTCTTAGTGAGCCTCCAACTTTCTGCCCCGTAGGTGAGTACCGGTAAGATGCGTAGGCTGTGGGAAGTAGCCCGGATCGTATGAGCCGTAGGGTAGTTTGTTGTTCTCTGGAAAGGTCAGGGTAAGGCGAAGGTACGGTCTGTCTCAGAAGGCGATAATGCTGCGTTATCTCCCTGAACGTTACAAGCGGGTGACTGTCCACCTGCAGCTCCATAGCACGGGAGGTAAAAGCGCATGCTTGTTGGGTGGGCGTATTTGTTGCCCTCCATTGAAGCGTGAGGGGGTGTCCAGATGAGCTGAATGGAAACGTTTTGGGAGTGATTTTTTAGCACGCGCAGTGCAGGTCAGGACACCCAACCCGGCTGGTAATTCCACTAGGCTTGCTGGGAATTGGTGGCTAACCTCCGAAGCCCTGGTTGAGTGAGAGCCAAGGTGATGGCTGCCTCTTCTGCTGCCGTCATTTCTTTTGTCTTGAGTAAGGTACACGAAAGGAGGTTGGTTCTGGAGGTAGCCACAATGATGGCGTATTGCTGCCCACGATGCTGGGGGGCGTCTGTGTAGATAACTGCATGATCCCCACCGACGGTTGTGTTTAGCACTTGAGCCCGTGCTTTTCGGTGACCCTCGTCGTGCGAGGTGTTCATAGTTCTAAACAAAGGGAGCATCTTTAGTTTTAGTCGCCAAGAGTCCGGGAGTACATCAAGCGGAGTGACATTCTGGGCTGCCCAGCCAATATGGTGAAGCCTACGGCAACCCACCGCAGTTCTGAGTCGGAGCTTCTGGTTAGAAGGAAAGCCTTCTATCAGCTCTTCCACCGTGTTGTGGAGCTACGTGCTAAGTAGCCTCTGTGTGGACGCACTCATGGGAAGACCAATGGTCTGCTCAACCGCATTTCTAATCATAACATAAAGCACCTCTATGTCCTCCTTGTCGAGGAAGAAGACAGGGGGTTGACGTAAGGGACTCTCGAGAGGACAAAAGCTTGAATTATTTGAAAGGTATCCGATTCCTTGAGGCATCGCTTCTTGGCTGGCAACTGGCCTGATCATGTGTAGGACTTGATTAATACTGTGTTTGAGGCGCTGCAAGGATACGTCACTCTTGATGTGGCCTGGAGATGTAGGCCCTGGATCTTTATGTTGGGGCTTGGGGGGATGGCCTGGCCATGAAGGAGTATTTGAATGTGTTCCTTGATGTGGTGTGAGGGCGGACGACAAGGAGCTGTGATTTTTTACGTGAACATTGGAGGCAACAGGCTTTAACACACTGGCGTACCAGAAGTGAGATGCCATGCATTGGTGTGAGCTTCCTTTAATTTTTGTAACTCTTAGCACATGCCCAAGGCGCGCACAGGGCCGCTAGACGTGCCGTGGGCGGGCAGCGCAGCCGCGCGAGTGCTCGCGTGACGCTTTCACGTGGCATTCAGCGAGAACGCAGGGGGTAAACCCGTTGATGTGCTTGGTGAGTACACCACCTGTCTTCCCAGTCTTCGCGTTGGCTCGTAGTTAAATCGGTAAGACAACGGGCTCTCGCTTTGTTTGTCTGTTTGTTCCAGGTTTGATACCCGACGGTGCCAGTGAATTCTTTTATTTGTTCGCTGGAGTTTTCCGGTGACACCAACGGTCGCGGAAGAACCCTTGGGGGTAGAGGTAAAAAGCTTTGCTTTAAAAAGACAATTGTAAAATAAGAGGGAGAATTTGCTTTGCCAATCTTAGCGGGCATGAGTTTTTATGGAACGAACAGCGCACCGCGCATGCTCATTGATTTTACGTAGTAGCTGATTGAGGGATGAACATTACATATATTCCGCCAGTTTATCTCAGCACCCTGACTCTTGGCGGTTAATGCAGTCACGCTGGGATTCCCTCATATATTCAATTCCGTCAATAAACGCAATAAATAAGTAGGCATGATAAGTAGCCAATAGGAAGGCAGGAGACAAGTACAGCAGAAGGAGGTGGCACACCCACGCTGTATTAGCGGGACTGTTGATCTGGGTACTAGGATACAAGCCTCACTGCAGCTTTGGTGATTAGGCTCGTTAGACTGAAATGCGAGGTGATGCGGATTACGTTTATTTATTCTCTTTGTTTATAACTTGGAATACGTAGGCCCAAGCGTGCAATTGATGCACTCTCGGTATCTCAGCTGCCCTTCGTCTCCTGTCCCCACCATCAGCCGGACACCTCAACGCGGTCTGCGCATGCGCTTCCTCGACGGGTGGCACGCTACTCTGAGCACGCCACGTATACAACCGCCCTGTGGGTGCTTATTCCAGCTAAGACCACGGAGAACGCTTCGAGCAGGCCTGTAAATGGTACGCCTCGGCATGTAATCTCTTCGCCGCAAACACAGCACTAATGAAGTACGGGTCAGGGACCGTATGGGCTCCGCACCGGCAAGCACAAGTTAAGCCCTCTTAATTGGCTTGAAGGAGAATGGTTTCCCGAAAGCGCCACAAGGCGACGTAAGATTTCATTATGAAAATTTCTGATCTTTATTTATGCGCATTTTTGCTTAAATATTGCTTTCATTTTTGTTCAGTGCACTGAAAAAAAATAAATCTCCCCCAGATATTTTCCATCGACGGCTATCTTAATTCACTGAAACGTGTGCATGATCCTATGGATCTACTCATTACTTATCTTGCCTTTTTATTTCTCGATGAAATGTCGATGAAATAAATATTTTCTGCGTATCTCCTGACCAACTTTCAAATTGACTTCCTGTGATTCTTTTTTACGTCTCTGTATGCCTAAACTTATCACAATAGTCCACACATCGAAGCCTTGCTTTTATATTTCTGAAAACAACGTCCTATCTATCCTTGCTTCTTCTATATGAGAACAAAACGTCCTAATTTGTTTTTTGGCTAGATACCATGCGTCGTGAGTGTTTGTTTGGCTCCCCTTACGACATTTCGCTATAAAAAGAAGCGCTGTCAAATGTTTTTGGTGTAATGCCTATCATTTTACGCATCAAATAATAATCTGATATAAAGCCTAAAGGCCATAATGCACTCTAGAGTCATCTGAAACGTTCAGATGTCCGTCTACTGAGTCAAGCCATTCTAATGACAGCACTATCCTGTTCGCGCATGCATGAGTACAATACACCGCGGACAACCTAAACATAGTTACGCTAACTCTAAACACGAACTCTATAATCTGCAGTGCTCAATTCACGAACCACTTTATCAGCGAAAAAAGGACAGGAACCTAGACAGAAGTAGACGGGACAATCGGTTCTACGTCAACACAAAGCTAGCCCAACTTTCTGCCTTAACTCAATTCACGAGACACAGTTCTGTATAGGTTTTGTGTAGGCACACTTCTTCGCCCATTCATCATCATTACCTTCTATAGTTTCTTCCGCACGAAAGACGATATCACTGCATGCATTCTTACGCCTATGGGATACAGAGCCACAGTGAAAAAATCACATTCCTCCGCAGCCTATAGATTCTCGTTAGCGGCTTACTTCGTGCCCGAATAGCTTTATGTCACTCGTAATGGAAGCCGCACACGCTGCGTTCCTCGCCTATAAAGCAAAATTGAGGCAAGCCATGCGTTTGTTCCCAACGCTAATAACGCTATTAGCAAGTCTGTAGTCACGAAGTTCGCCAGTCTTTCCCAAAACTAAAGTCATTAGTCGTATGGCTCTGTTATTTATGGTTGAAAGTTATGCTAATCCGAACGCCACTACGCCAAGGAGAGCGCACAAGACGTTATTGCTGCAGACGTTCGCATCTTCCAGAGTAACAACAAGTTTCTCATATCGCGCACGTATGGGTGAAGTAACCCTGACATTACCTTCTTCTTCGGCGGAAGTTTGGGTTCACTAAGCTTTTATTAACGTCACGTACGACCACAGTTGCTCCCACACCAAAAATAACACATGCTGTCGCACCAGTGAGAACCTACAAATATTCCCTCCAAGCTTCTGTGGACGCGTAAATCAACTTTTCGGAGCAGCTCTACAATCCTCCCTTGAGTGAGCTCGGAGTTCAAAAAATTACTTGTTTTGTTTTCAAGCTTTATGCAATTTTATTTACAGAAACCGCCGACAAAATTACCCAATCGAAGAAGTATACTGGTTGAGGTTATTGTAAATAAACCACAGTTACCTTTTTTCATTAAAATGCCGCTGTCATAGTAATGTCCAGGGGGTCGGGAGAACGAATATACAGTACGGAAGACGACTGCCTAATAGGGGCGTCCCGCCTGAAGAGACACCCAACGACTTTAAAAGGCGTTTTTACCGCGAGTAGACGCGCAGAGCAGTGCATTGTTGCTAGACCAACTAAGCGGGTGTGCATGAGAGACGCAGTCGCGCAATAAATAAACTTCATCTGCCTTCCCGTTGGCGTAATAGAGCGAATCATCCGTAATAACTTGCAAGAGCGAACCAGGTTGCCCTTGTAAGGAACGTTTTCTGGGCGTTTGCGAGAGATTGCGAAGTTGCGTCTGGCAATTCAGAAAAATCTTCAGCTGAATGAATACGCACCCCACCCCCCCTTTGGCAGCTTGTTCGTTTCGGTGAAGGGGAAATAATGACCAATGGCTTCCATTAAACACGTCATTAAGCCCGTATAAAAATTCTATAATTATGTTTGGTACCCAATTTCTACTGGCGCAAAGGTACGTGGGATGAGCACCGCACTGCAGAGAGACCAGTGGCTGGAAATGCGATCAGCTGACTGATTTCAAAAGGCGTCAAATTCAGCAGAAGATACTAGTGTTTCTAACTTTTTTTCGTTCTCTTGAAGCCAGAACTGAGACTCGTTCCTCGTATGTTCATATGTTCACTTAAATAGTTCGCATAGCCGCTCGTGCACAGGCAAGCCGCATTTGCGGGGAGTATTTCTGATGACGGCAAAATATTGTGTGCAATAAAGATGTTACTGAACCATTGCAATGACGCAGTATACAACAATGAAGTGCCACATGCAAAAATTCTTTAGTAAGACTAAACCTCTTTTTAGAAAAGACCTTTAATGGTCTCTTTTCGAAAAATACATTTAAGAATGCCTGAATACATTCAATCTTAAGACATTTTTAATGTTACAGAGACTCAACGTGTCCCTCTAGTCACCGACTTCACTCGAGGCTGGTTGGCAGTAAAGCGGCCGCGCGCTAGGGCTCTCGTACGCTACCGAACACCTGCTGACGATGACACGACGACGAACGAACTAGGGGCGTAGGCTATGACGTGTCTTTCTCGTTCCGAGAAAGCGTTGCCACGATTACGGCGAACGCTGGAGGGTTTTGTTTCGGCTAATCTTGCCCAATCTTCCTAAGTGGGTGTGTGCTCCGGGAGATTTTCGTAACGGGGGAATTATGGCCAGTAACAAAAGCTTCGCTGTTAATATTTCCGCATCGGTCTTGTGGAATGACTTTAGGTGTTCATCAGCATGTTCGCAGTTGCTTGTCGTATTCTATTCAGTTCCGTTGGTTTCGAGTAGCTGAGCTTTCGGCAGGGTATACCGAGCAGGATGGAATTTGGTGGCTGAAGTGTGTGTCGTAAATACGTACGCACCGACACATTTTGGCTTGAATCACGTTTGAGAGACAACCTCACCGGCTCGTAATAATGACGTACTCCTACATCGACGTATGCGCGCGTGTGATTCATTTAAGAAGTGAAGGAAAAGAAAAGGACTGGGGATATTATTGAACTCCATGGGAAGTTCACCCTCATACAATCCAGTCCGGGGTAGGGGGGTTTGAAAGGATAAGAAGAAGATAGAGAAAGAACGAAGAAAGAAGACAGACAGAAAAGAGGGGACTGGTGACGGTCTACTTCGCTTCCGTCTCGTCCGTGGCCCGACAGCTACAGACGCTGCGTTAGTCCGGTCGTGACAACGAAGTAGCTGATGGAAGACCTCCCATGAAATGGCGTCCGGTCCTGTGGGGACAAGGAAGTCTTCCAGGTTGGTGCACCGAGTAGCTGAAGTGCGGCCTGGTGTCCCGCCCTCGAGGCGTCATGCTTCGGCAGGAGCACAGTCGGTGCTCGAGCGTCTCGGCTCAGGGGATTAGGCGCAGGTGGGGGACGCCCGGTGGCCCTGGAAGTGCAAGCGGGCTCCCACATTGCAGCAAGTGACCCGCAACCGAAGCAGGAGTGACCAGGCGTCCCTCTTAATGCGTCCGGTCAGGACCCACGGGCCCTGGCCAACTGATGACTCGGACATAGCCTCCTCCCCTCTGCGCAGGATGGTCTTTTCAGCGTCGAATGACACCACATCTCTGGAGGCTGCGACCCCTACTAGGCAAGCAGCACCCCTGGCCAGTGCGTCTTCAACCTACCTCGTAGACATATGCACTACAGCGCAGACGGCCCCGCTACGACGTATGCCTAACGCCAGTGGACGAACATCAACAGAAGCTCGCCGCTACAAGCTCTATCTTTCAAACAGGGAATACCGCCTTGTGGCAAAGTTCCGCTTCAAAACACTGAAACTGTGACATTTTTTTTGTAACTAGGCAGCACCCCCAGCCGCACGCTCACGTGGCCATAATGTGACGAACAAAAAAGTTGACACAGCCGGCTGGAAGGAAAAGCATGTTTATTAGAGCGACCTTGTGCTCACCTAACAACTAAAAAATACACAGGCGGTGACGGAGCAGTCTACAAAGTGACGAGCACAGCCGAGTGTCGGTGTTCGAATACCGCGACGTCTGCTCAGCGGGCATTATCTTTCGGCGCGGGTTGTTCCCGACGGCGAACGCTGGAGGGTTTTGTTTCGGCTAATCTTGCCCAATCTTCCTAAGTGGGTGTGTGCTCCGGGAGATTTTCGTAACGGGGGAATTATGGCCAGTAACAAAAGCTTCGCTGTTACCCGCTCGGCAGCCGGCCCGGACCTGGTCACGAACAAGATGCTTAAAAACGTAGACGACCCATCGATAGAGGCCCTTACCCAATACTACAATGAGTGCTGGCGATCGGGCAGGCTGCCGTGCCAGTGGAAATGTGCCACGACCATCCTGATCCCTAAACCGGGCAAGCCGCCAGACACCAACAACTCCGTCCAATCGCGCTCACGTCCTGCGTGGGCAATGTGCTGGAGCGCGTGCTCGCGCGCGATGGCAAGACTACCTCGAAAAGGAAGGCCTATATCCAGACTCCATGATAGGATTTCGACACAAGCTGAGCACGCAAGACGCCATGCTCCAGCTTAAGGCGGAAATAATCGACAAGGAAGGCACGAGGGATAACAGAGTAATCCTTTGGGGCTGGATCTCCAGAGTGCTTTCGACAAGGGGTAAGCATTCGGCGATCTTTGGCACAAGTTTCCAGTTGAACCATGGGCGAAAACCAGCTATAACTATATCAAGGACTTCCTTACGGATCGGATGGTGAGAACTCCACGCGGGGGACCTGCAGCTTAAAAGAGATGCTCGGAAGCACCGACGCACACCGCAAGGATCGGTCGTCTCACCGTTCCTCTTCAAACATCGTCATGATTGGGGTTGCGGAGGCGCTAGCGCTGAACGGGCATCCGAGCGATAACCTATATACGCCGACGACATCACGCTCTGGGTCGCCGGCGCGGCAGCGACGCATACATCGAGAGCCAACGGCAAGCGGCAGTCACCACCATCGAGCAGCATCTCGTTGGTACCCGGCCTGCTCTGTTCGCCTAGCAAGTCTGAACTACTCGTGCTAGCACACGAAACGCAGGGGAAATACGCCGCAGCGCGAAGCCAACACGTATCAAAATAGTCAACCGCATCGGGGCAACGCATCCCCGAAGTAACAAGACTCCAAGGTTTTGGGGCATGATCATTGGACAAGAACAACAGCAACGGTGAAACCCTTGCCCAAGCTCAACAGCAAGACGGGCCGAGGCAATTCGCCTCATTCGCCGCATTTCTTCGAGAAGAACGGGCATTAAGAGGACAACCTCGTGAGACTCGTCCAGTCCTTCGTGATCAGCCACATTACGTATGTGGGCCGCGTACCATAACTGGAAGGTCATGGAACAGGGCCAAGATCAATACACTCATACGTAAGGCTTACAAATCGGCACTGGGCCTTATGGAAACCACGAGCACTGCGCGCTTACTACAGCTAGGATTGCACAATACCCTGGAAGAAATCACGGAGGCGCAGTTGGCGGCCACAGATGGAACGTCTCTCCATGACTAAGACGGGACGCCAAATCCTCGAGAACCTTGGCTACAACCCTCGCACGCCGGACCAGCAACAGCGCGACATAAAACGAGGGAAGCGATGGCACACATATGCGTTGACCCAATGCCTAGAAACGTGCAACCCGGAGCACAACAAGGAGAGGCGTGCAGCGCGGGCCAAAGCCCTCATCAAGATGCATGCCGAAAGACGGGCACGCGCGTTACGTCGACGCAGCAGAGTACCAGCACGAAGGTTACGTCGGCGGTCGCCGTTAAGGCCTCCACGGTCACTAAGACGACGACGTGCGAGTGTACGGTGCACCGAAGCCACGGACCACCGCCGAGGAGGGTCGCCATCGCCCTGGCACTCTCTGAGGTTGAGTGCCGCCACAGTGCTCTGTGACTCGAGAATGACCGTACGCAACTACGCGAAAGGTCGCCGTTGCGCCAAGGCGGCCGCCATCATCGGCAATGGCAAGGCTCCAGGGCAGAGAAGTTCGTGTCAAGTGGTTTCCGGCGCACATGGGCGACTGCGCAAACCGCACCCAAACACAACGAAGACGGCACACTCGGAGGCGCGGAGCACTTACCCTCCGCTCCTCCGAGACCGACCGTCCGTGGTGGTCGCGAACAAAGATCGCCTCGTGGAGCTACAACGAGATCATCAAGGCTTACCGCCTGGCTCGACGGGTCATGCCACCCCCCCACCAGGGCCTGAGCCGGGAGGAAGCAGTTCTACTACGACAGCTCCAGACCGGGTCCATCCTCGCCCCGGCGACGCTGCACAGGTTTCATCCAGAGCTTTATTCGACGGACGTGTGTAAAGTGTGTGGTGTGGGTCCGGCAGACCAGTGCACATCTTCTGGGACTGTGCCCGGTTTCCAAACGAAGCTCAATCAGAACTTATCCGCCGCAGCCTCCAGGACGCTGCACGCAGTAGCGACAAGGACACTCAACTCTGGGCCGTCCAGCAAGTCCGGGGTGCTGCTCGTAAAGCACAGACCAGGCGACCCCGGTGACGGGAAGCGTTGGCGCTGCGCCTAGTAAACGGCAATCCCTAGGGACGACGGCCAGGGCCCCGCGTCGCGGCGCTTAGTCGTTTTGCAGGCACAAATAAAGTTTTTCCTAATCCTAATCCTAATTCCGCATTCGGTCTTGTGGAATGACTTTAGGTGTTCATTCAGCATGTTCGCAGTTGCTTGTCGTATTCTATTCAGTTCCGTTGGTTTCGAGTAGCTGAGCTTTCGGCAGGGGTATACCGAGCAGGATGGAATTTGGTGGCTGAAGTGTGTGTCGCTAAATACGTAACGCACCGACACATTTGGCTTGAATCACGTTTGAGAGACAACCTCACCGGCTCGTACTAATGACGTACTCCTACATCGACGTATGCGCGCGTGTGATTCATTTAAGAAGGGGAGGAAAAGAAAAGGACTGGGGATATATTGAACTCCCTGGGAAGTTCACCCTCATACAATCCAGTCCGGGTAGGGGGGTTTGAAAGGATAAGAAGAAGATAGAGAAAGAACGAAGAAAGAAGACAGACAGAAAAGAGGGGACTGGTGACGGTCTACTTCGCTTCCGTCTCGTCCGTGGCCCGACAGCTACAGACGCTGCGTTAGTCCGGTCGTGACAACGAAGTAGCTGATGGAAGACCTCCCATGAAATGGCGTCCGGTCCTGTGGGGACAAGGAAGTCTTCCAGGTTGGTGCACCGAGTAGCTGAAGTGCGGCCTGGTGTCCCGCCCTCGAGGCGTCATGCTTCGGCAGGAGCACAGTCGGTGCTCGAGCGTCTCGGCTCAGGGGATTAGGCGCAGGTGGGGGACGCCCGGTGGCCTGAAGTGCAAGCGGGCTCCCACATTGCAGCAAGTGACCCGCAACCGAAGCAGGAGTGACCAGGCGTCCCTCTTAACGCGTCCGGTCAGGACCCACGGGGCCTGGCCAACTGATGACTCGGACATAGCCTCCTCCGCTCTGCGCAGGATGGTCTTTTCAGCGTCGAATGACACCACATCTCTGGAGGCTGCGACCCCTACTAGGCAAGCAGCACCCCTGGCCAGTGCGTCTTCAACCTACCTCGTAGACACATGCACTACAGCGCAGACGGCCCCGCTACGACGTATGCCTAACGCCAGTGGACGAACATCAACAGAAGCTCGCCGCTACAAGCTCTATCTTTCAAACAGGGAATACCGCCTTGTGGCAAAGTTCCGCTTCAAAACACTGAAACTGTGACATTTTTTTTGTAACTAGGCAGCACCCCCAGCCGCACGCTCACGTGGCCATAATGTGACGAACAAAAAGTTGACACAAGCCGGCTGGAAGGAAAAGCATGTTTATTAGAGCGACCTGTGCTCACCTAACAACTAAAAAATACACAGGCGGTGACGGAGCAGTCTACAAAGTGACGAGCACAGCCGAGTGTCGGTGTTCGAATACCGCGACGTCTGCTCAGCGGGCATTTATCTTTCGGCGCGGGTGTTTCGCGAACCGTCGAATTACATCGAGAACACTGCAGATAAACTAAGACTGTACTAGGCTAGTGGCGTTAGAGCGTAAAATTATCCTTATCAAATGTGATAATGCATTCGGCATAAGAAAGAAAAAGGGATCATGCGCTCTCAGCCCCACATAGCCGTGCGGTAAAAGCAAAAACATAAGTAAACAAATACAATGCATGGTTCCCGGCATTACCCTTCCCCCCCTTCTAAGAGTGCATCGCCCCGATGCTCAAATAAAACGGCAGTTCGAACGAACAAAAAATAAATTCCGTCATCTTGCATAGTCATCTTTAGGCGAACAACGTGAACGACTTCGGACCGGGTACGTCGTCGTGAAGTTCCGGAATAACAATAGGGGATTACCTCGTAGGTAAGGGGGCCAACACGTTGTAGAATCCGGTAGGGCCCGAAATACCGTCACAGAAACTTAACACCCAGTACACGTCATCGGATGGGAGTCCAAACCCACCCACGATCCTCTGGGCGGTACTCCGTGTCTCCACGTCGGAGATTGTAGCGTCCGGCATCCACCAGCTGCTGGTCCGTATTGAGAATTCGAGCGAGCAGGAGGGCCGCCTCCGCAGGGCTGAAGGTACCCTTAGACGTGGGCGTTGAGATCGTCATCTGCAACGTTAGGACGCATGGCGTCAAGCATCGTAGTCAGCGGTCTTCCGTAGACAATCTTGAACGATGTCACCTGCGAAGTTTCCTGGATAGCCGTGTTGTACGCAAACGTAACATACGGAAGGACTTCGTCCCAAGTCTTATGTTCAACGTCTACGTACATAGACAGCAGATCCGCGATATTGTTGTTCAGACATTCCGTTAGTCCGTTAGTTTGGGGGTGGTACGCCGTCGTTCTTCGGTGATCCGTGTTGCTGTAGCGTAAGATCATTTGCATACGTTTCGCAGTGAAGGCAGTTCCGCGGTCCGTGATTAGGACTTTAGGGGCTCCATGTCGCAGCACAACTTGGTTTATAAAGAACTTGGCGACTTCTTGTGCAGTCCCCCTCGGAAGAGCGGCGGTCTCTGCGTAGCGCGTCATGTAGTCTTTCGCTCAAACAATCCACTTGTTCTGGGATTGTGACGTAGGGAACGGGTCCAGAAGGTCCATTCCAATCTGTTGGAAGGGCTTGGATGGGACGGCGATCGGCTGCAGAAGTCCGGTGCGTCTCGTCGGCGGCGTTTTTTGTCGCTGGCAGTCACGGCAGCTCCGTGCGTAGTGGGTGACGTCGGATGTAAGGCGGGGCCAGTCCGAAAGACGGGTCGTCGTGGAACGCGTCCAAAATTTCGTCACGAAGGTCTGCCGGGTTGACAAGCAGATAATTTGTCCTCGTTCGAGTGCTGAAATTTTTCTTCACAAGGACGACGTTTTTCAGTGTGAATGCTGGTAAGCTTCGCTTGAACGCACTAGGCACGGCTAAATTGCATCCTTCGGACGTAGTCGATCATGATGCGTAAGTCGGGGTCAGCACGCTGCTGGTCGGCTAGAGCGCTCTCCGTCGCGATTCCGTAGGACAGGCTGTCTTCATCGGAGTCTTGTAGTGGTGAGTCGACAGGGGCGCGGGACAGGCAGTCGGCATCGGAGTGTTTCCTGCCGGATTTATAGACGATTGTAACGTCGAACTCTTGCATGCGCAAGCTCCTCCAGCCAAGACGGCGAGAGGGGTCCTTCAAATTGGCCAGCCGAAACAGCGCATGGTGATTTGTCGCAACCTTGAATGGCCTACCATACACGTCTGGGCGAAATTTTGAAATGGGCAGTTAGGCAAACTGATGAACACGGCAGGGTACGTGGTGCCGTTTATGGTGACACGTAATGTGTACGTTCCACTTGGCGTTAAAGATGACCACCTGCCCTGCGTATGTGTGGACCGTTCCATCTCGCCGTAACTTTGCTCAGATTAGACGCGAATGATCCGCTGATTAGTGAGTAGTCGGCTCCCGTGCCTATGAGGCGGACTACATCATAGCCGTCGATGGATAACTGGACGTCGGAAGCCGCCTTTCCCGAGTCGCGGGTGCGACGGGGCGTCGTATCTCGGCTTGTTCTTGTTGATGGTCGGGAACTATGCGTCGTCGTTGTCGTCGTCTTTTTGCCAGCAGGCTCGGTTATATCGGGTACCCGTCGCACCGTGTGGCTGTCGTCGTGTTCGGCAGTCACGCCAGGGTTAGATCGGCCCGTCGGGCTGAGGGCATGTCGTGAATCACAGTGTAACGTGCATCCTTGCATCGTAGGAGGGTTTTTCGTTTTTCCGTCGTTGTGCAACTACGAAGTCAGCACTGCTACGGTGGGTCGGCGAATGGTATGGGTAGGGAGAAGGCGAACGTTTGAAACGGGGTGGGCGACGGCTGTTTCGAGTAGATACCCGTCGATCTCACGTGGTCGTTGGCCAGGAAGAGGGAGGAACCACGCAGTCCGAATCTCTTGTAAGGGCAGGGACAATAGATGTGGTCGGCCTCTCCGCAGTGGTATCACAGAGGAGGATAATCGGTGGTTCGCCTCGGCGTTCCTCGGGTTTTCGTTTTGGACTACAGGGAACCGAAAAGGACAGTGGGCAGAGGTACAGTGGAGTCTCTAGACGACGGGTTAGAGCAGGGCGAGGCCGACGAACAGCTTCGGCGTAGGCTATAGCTTGTGGCTCACGGGCTGCTTCCGACAGAGTAGAAGTTATCAGTGAGTGTTTTACTTGTAGGCTGGGCTGGCCGTTGCGTAAGGAGGCGGGCCAACCGCGCCCACAAATTCTGCACGGCGCCTGTGGCCGACGGGCCAGAGCCGCTGAGAAAGGAGACGCAAAGTGCTGGCGTTCGAGTCTCGGGGGCCTACCTCGTTCTCTTCTTTCTCAGCCCACAAAACAGCCTACCGATGACGATGGTGCTGTTGCGGATGCTGCTACCGATGGCCTCCGCCCTAGCGAACAGGTTTAAGTGAGCGATGAGAAGTGCTGAGAATGGAAATGAGCTAAGACAGAACTGCATATATACGGTAACTATGTGCAAGATATGACAGAAGAAAGCGCTATAAATCTGTACAGATATGTATAAACGATTTCCTTGTTAATCGAGATCCGTAGGTTCAGTGTTCCTGCCCAGTCGGGGTCCTTGCAGCACCGGTAACACAGCGAGTTCCGGAGGTCTGGCTGGGAGTGCGGCAGCAGTCGGATGGCGTGACGGATGATGCCGTTACACAACTTCTGCAGGCCGTAGTGCGTAAGCCGGAGAGCAGGGACTCTCGCATGAGTTGGAGAGAGCATGATGATGCGGGTACTTGCTCGAGAGTCGGCAGGTGGAAGGAGAAGCCTGGGTCTGGGATGGTGCCGATGTCGAACGTGGATTCGTCTAGAAGCAGACAGGGACGTGGAGATTGAGTTGCGGCGCGGTGGTCCACCACGGCGTCGACGCCACGCACGGCGCTTTTGCCGTCGTTCCCTCTTTCTCGCAGCCAAAGCGAATGCCTTCTTCACGCCACGGGGCTCAAGGACTGGGGCGAAATTCGTATGAGCAACATTTCGTTGAAACGCCGGGTATTAAAGACCACGATTGCCGGTGCGAAAAGCAATGGCGTGAGCTCTACGCCGGCCTCTAGCAGTGGAAGTGCAATTGTGTCAAAATCGACAGAAGTACACGACACTACACCAGGCAAAGGTACTGGAGTTGAGCAAGGGAACTTTGTTGGTTCGTTTGGTGGTGCATGGATTCCGAGAACTGTCGGAGACACTGTGGAGCTCACATCAGAAGTGGAAAACGGCTCTATAGTTTCAGGGCCAGAAGCGTGCCGCTCAAGATGAGGGAGCGCGCAATCAATGACGCAATGTTGTGTCAAGGAGACACTCTTTGAAGTGTCAGTCCCGTGTGGTGGATTGGGCGTCTTCATTTTGGTAAGGATAGAACGGGTTTCAACGTCTTCATGATAAGTCACGGTAATTGGCAGCGACGGGGACGATGATTTTTCAGTTGACGTCTCAATAGGAGCGCCGTTGTCATTGAGTTCGGGGAAAGTGGTAGGAGGCTCGAGCTTCGGCATATGTGCTGGCGGTTGTGCCTTCGAAGTGGGTGAGCTCGGTTGGGTCGCGAGCGGCGGAAGACGAACCACTGGTATGCCGAAGCACTCTTTCACGGCGTCTTTAAGGTCGCAGTAGAGATTTGGTCCCGATGGTTCCACGCGGAGTTGGGTAAAGACTTCGCTCCCGAAAGCCCGTCACGGGATGTTGTACCTTGCGGCTTGGCTAAAGAAGCCACGGATGTAAAAGTGGCTCTCCATGAGCGCGAACCATAACTCCGGGTCCTTTGGGTTGAACGGTGGCATGGGAGGGAATGGCGAAGACGGCGGTTCGCTGTAGAAGCCTCGCTGATACCCCAGCGGTGAATGCATGATTGCGTTGAGTCCGGTGTCCCCGGGTCACCCCTTTTGTAGGCTGGGCTGGGCGTTGCGTAAGGAGGCGGGCCGCCTGCGCCCACAAATTCTGCACGGCGCCTGTGGCCGACGGGCCAGAGCCGCGGAGAAAGAAGACGCAGACGCAGTGCTGGCGTTCGAGCCTCGGGGGCCTACCTCGTTCGCTTCTTTCTCAGCAAACACAACAGCCTACTGATGACGATGGTGCTGCTGCGGATGCTGCTACATATTATTTCTAGGATCACGTCGGTCTGGCAGGCGACTTGGGGTTGCGGCGTTGTTGGGAAAAGTTTCTTCAGTTCGCGAACAAGGGCGCGGATTGTTTCCCGTAAGTCTTCTGTCGCGAATCCTGGGGCGTTGACCGGGCTCGCTAAAAGCGCCTTGAGTGGTAAATCATACTGCATCGAACGCATATCCAGGGTTCTATAGTTCATCGAAGCCTCGGCAATGAACTCAGTGACGGTTTTAGTGGGTTGCGAGTGAATCCAGCGAAGAGCTCTTGTTAACACCACGCATCAGAAAGTGAAGTTCCTTCTCTTTTATCATTTAGGGGTGATATCGTCGGAACGGCATCTTCATTTCCTCAACGAACACTACAACACCTTCTTTGGGGTTTCGTATTCTTGTCTGCAACTCCCGCTCGTTCTTTCTGCTCGTTTTTTAGCTCGACAGCACGCTCTTTGCGCAGGATAGTTGTGAACATTTTTAAAGTGATTTGAAGGTGCTCCATGATGTTAACGAGCTATTGTGATTTTCATACCAGATATCTAGCCGAGTCTCCGAAGTAGAAAAACACTTTCCTCAAGGTTTCGTAATCTTCCCATGTGTTGAAACATCGGACGTGCTCCAGCTCCAGTTTGTTACCACGTGGTTCATACCACCAACACACGTGGGAATCATTGAACAACAGACGTAGATCAAGGAAACGAATGAAACATCCAACTGGTATTTCGTGGGTCACAATCAGAGGGCTAAGACAATCTGGAAAAAGATTGCCTTAGCCCGCCAATCTTGAAAAGATCGCCTTACAATACAATCTTGAAAAAGATTGCCTTAGCCCGCTGATTGACCCACGAAATTCCAATTGAAAGTTCCATTCGTTTCCTTGATCTACGGCCTGGCTGACCTCACCTGTTCATTAAAGATGTTTCTCTCTTTCTTCTCTCTGTTGTTAAATGATTCCCACGTGTGTTGGTGGTATGAACCACGTGGTAACAAGCCGTTGCTTTCATGTGAGTCTTGTCATTCTAAGCTTGTCAAGCGGGGTATTGTTCATACATGTTTGTCGAATGTTATCAAAAAGTCATGCCCTCATGTAATGTCGGATAGCTGTAACGTTCAAGCCTCCCGTCTTCTGTCTGCAGACTACCCTCCGCTTTTGATTAGTTCCGTTGCTGAAAGATTGCTGAAGTATCTTAAGCACACTAACAAAAAAACAGTGATAAGTCATCCACAAAAAAGAAAATTGTTGTTATGCCATAGATTCATGGAGTGTCACACAAATTGAAGAAAGTTGCTGAGCGTGTTAATCTTCAGGTCCTGTTATCTGCGCCGCATAAACTGTCCAGGCTGTGTAAAATCAATAGGCCCAAATCTAAAGCGGGTAGCGGTTGCCCCGTAAATCACCGCAAAACTTTCGCTGAGTGTGTGGAAGGGGTTATCTACAAGATACCCCTTTCGTGCGGTAAAAATTGCGTAGGGCAGACGGGCCGCAGTCTGAATGACAGGTTGCGGGAGCATGATTCTATTGTTAGGAGCGTTTGGAGGGCTAATCTTAGCCGGCATTGTCGTTCGTGTGAAAAGGCAGGTTGCACGCCAATGTTTGATGAGTGTCTTGTTGTCAGCCGTCATGGTCATGCACTTACCCGAGAGATTATTGAGGCAGCGGCGATACTAAGTGAAGGAGATACGTGCATAAGTGCCCCGTCCATTCTGCTGTCAAAAAATGAGACTATTACTTGGGCACCCAATTCTGAACCTTCCTTTAGATGATTGTGTAGTTTTATTTCCCTTGTCACTTGTCTTGATGTATGGGTCAGCGGGTTTGATCTGTTTTGTGCACGTGGCTTTGTTGAAGCTGTGGTATCTGCCATACCTTGGTGATAGAATGTATATTTATGTGTGCGTTTCTTTTCATTAAATTACAGTTGTAAGTCAGCGCTTGTTTGTCGTCTTCGTCTTGTCCTTGGTTTTTTTCGCGCTGTGTTGCTAATAGATTACCAACTAGCCAGCACCCTCACGCTTTTAAACTTTGCTATTTATTACTCTAATGAATTATTACTAAACTACTTTAAAATTACTCTGCGTCAAATAAATGTCACTGGTGTGGCTTTTCGCTCATTTCTCTCAACTGTATCTTCATTTCCATGCAATATACTGACAATGGTTCACATGCTGGTGTGTGGTGCTGATGTTCGCCCTGGAGTATGTTTTTTTTCTGAAATTTTGTGTAGATGGCTTTTCAACTTGGAAGGAAATTCAAGGAATGTCCTCTCACA
The DNA here is from genome assembly GCA_013339765.2 of Haemaphysalis longicornis. Classification (NCBI taxonomy): domain Eukaryota; kingdom Metazoa; phylum Arthropoda; class Arachnida; order Ixodida; family Ixodidae; genus Haemaphysalis; species Haemaphysalis longicornis. The sequence goes on from CM023456.1 coordinate 139,649,777, forward strand.
TATACACATTTATAAACGCCACCAGGGAACAACTTCTTCAGCTGACCTCCGTAAATTCTACGTGTCCCCCCATTTCGTATTTTCTTTTGCACCGCATTAAATCACTAACGTATCCGTTTTCACTTTCCAAAGTGCTTATTCTCAACAGAAAATTATAGGCCTCGGAGAACTTATGTCGAGAGCAAAGATTTCAAACTGCCTAAAAACACGTCAGCGCTGCGGAATAAATACCTTGGTGTGGGGAATACAGCTCAAATAGATATTTTACAGCCAAACCTAAAAAGGAAATGTAAAAGTGAATTCTTCAAGACGAAGAAATTTGAAGCGTATTGTTGCAGACTGTAAGTGACCCGAAGGATGCACCAAATATACCCCGGGAAGTACTCCTTTGTATGAAACAACGGTTTTATAATACACGTTCATATTATTTAAAACATTCCATTTTCTCTGTGCAGTACACCATGAAAAAAGTACTGGACGACCGGAAAAGAACACATTTTAGCTCAAATACTTATTCGTCCACTAATAGTTCAATGGCTGCGGGAACACAACATATTTTAGAGAAACCAGTACATGGCAGACAGCGTTCGAAGGTGAACAAGGCATATGGCAACGGCAATCTTCTTTGGATATCAACCGAAAATGTAGGTATCCCGATCTTCGGTTTCATGCGTCGCTTGCCTTCTTATTACAAATATGTCATTTTTACCTTGCCGTTTCCCTTTCTGAAGAAAAGTGCCTACAGAAATATTCTGCACACATACGCCATACGGCACATTTGCCACTGTTGCGGTACTAGGCGAGCAGACTGTCTCAGTGGGGGTCGTTTCCGGGAACTCTTCAACGAACACAAAATCCTGGTATCTTTTGACTCAACGTCACGTGCTGCCAAAGAGCAGGTCATCTTTTCACTTTCTGCTTGGGGTAGTAAATGTAGTGGATGCGCAGTTTCTCTCATCGCAGCTTCTTGATCAGAGTTTGTCAAGTGTTGTGGGTCATAGCATGCTCTGTATATGTGAAAAAAATCCCCGAGGTTTGCAGATGAATGCAGTTTCCCGATTATTTCGCCCTGTTCTCTGTTGTCAGATTTCTTGGCTTTCAGTTAACGGTATAATCGTATCATGACAAAAGTAATTTCATCTTCATAGTCAATATTTGTTGGCGTATTCCTCATCCAGGGATTCAGTGCCGATAACGGTTCAATTCTCTCGTTTAACGATCTCAATTCAACTTCACTTTTCCGTATCTGGCGCATGAAACTCTACAAGACATCATAAACATCGTTGGTCGTTGTGGTCAACCCTAGTGCCGCTTCTGCGTCACTGCGTAGTTCTCGAGCAATTAACCGCACCTCTTCTTTTCTTGTTTTCAGTTCATCAAGGCGGATCTCACGCACAGGAATACTCTGTTCAGGAAATCCATCTTCCCTTACGCAATGAGCTTTAGTGTGCGTCTCATCTTTCACAAAATTAGTTTCTGCACCCATCGGGCAGTCGTAGGAGGTGAGGTTGCATCGTCGTATCATCTGCCCATCACGTCGGTCGGCTTTTGGTAGTACCACCGTGGCTCTTTCTATCACAAGGATCCGTCACCGGCATCGAGCGGTCTTCCTGATTCTAATAGACCAAAGTTCAGATAACTCTGAATCGCACAGGGCCTTCTTCCCGGCTTTATCGGCACCATGTAAAAATAAGAGGAAGGACGAGGGGCCGAGTCGTCCCGGTGATGCGGTGGTGGTTCTATTTTACAAAGATGGCGACGAGAGGAAGACGAAGCAGCTCGAGTGAGAGCTGCTCACGAGAGATTACGGGCATCGATTATGATGATCTCATTGATGAGGCGATGATGATTATTTACAAAGTTTTAAAAGCTTGCATTTTCCCAAGTGCTGTTTTTTTATGAAGAAAATTGCAGGTGCTGGAGAAGTTTCGTCTAAAAGATAGATTGCAGTCTGCCTAAAACATGTTAGTGCTGCATAAAATCGATAACTTTGTGGGGGAATCTGCTCATCAGGTAGAATTGTAAAGACGTACCTAAGGACCAACCTAAAAACGAAGTGTTAAGATTAATTAGTAAGTACGAATGAATTCCGAGTGTAAAATTACAAGCTCTGGGTAGCACTGAGAAGGAAGCAAACACAGCCCTATATACTGCTTCGTATAAAACAGTGATTTTATAATAGATGTTATATCTACTACCCCAAAATTTGTTGTTTTTTTCTTTGCAGAATCATGAAAATAACGATAGACTGAGGAACGCACATCTGAAAATCAGCTTATAAATTTAGCTCAAATTATATGTTACCCACAAATTGCCCAATGGCAGTATCAAACAATTCAAAATTTATTTGATATAATTTGCATACATCCACGAAAATATCGAGGTAAAAAAATCTGTATATTTGAGTGTGTTTGCGAACCAGATCACACAACATTTATTACACCGCTTTATTAAAGATGTATGAATAAAGTGAATTCTACCTTGAAATCAATACAGTAAAGAAAAACCGTAATACTTACTAAGGTGCACTAATAACAGTAGGGTTCTGGCAGCTTTGCCAGTTTTTGAGGAATTAAGTAGTGTTTTATAATACAAAATGTGGGTTCTGTGTATGTTTCACTGACGCCAAACATCTGAAAATGGGCTCTGTTATAAGTGCATGCTTACGTACATGTATTGCACGACCAGTTTGGTAATCATCACCCAATTTGTCCCGGAAATATCGCTGCCCTAAGGCCATGTTACCATAGTTCTGGCGTCCTTTATACGTAAGCTAAACGTGCATCTCATCTGGCTTATTTAATGCAAGCTTGTTTGCATAAATCGTAACCTTGTGCCCGTATTCCAATATAACGGCTATCATGCGTGTTTGATGTTCGTTTCTTAAAGGCAGAAAGGTGATGCCAACAGAAAATATAGTCAACCTTGTTTACAACCATTACCCGTAGCCAACATTCGCGAAGCATTTTGAGTGACAACTTGGGCAACGAATGTTGAACGGGTTATGTGATGCATATACGCATGAATGCATATATATTAAGGGAACATTTTCAAGCTTTCTGGAACCGAAAATATCGGAATTATGAAAGCAACTGATATCTCAGTAGCCCTATATAAAATTTACATGCTGAAATCTGCAAAGTAACTATGTAACTCTTACATGTATATTTATGCAAAGGCTACTTATCTATGTTACTTTTGTAGTTTGAAAACTGTGTGTTACAAAATTTTAAAATATTTGCTTGTATTAAGTGTTGCCGAAAATAGAGTGTAGAGCATGCAGTAGTACCCGACTACGCGGTTTGTTTGGCTCACGATAGGAATCTGATGTTGTCGCTAATTTGTCGTCGCGCAGTTTGTAACTACTTTTCATCACTGAATTGGTGTAGCGCAGGAAGGACAGGCAAGAGAAATAATTTATTTCCTCCCACCCGCGCGCTGTGTCTCCGGGCCCTACTTTAATTACTAGGCCTAATCTGTACTACCTCACGAAAGCGTTTCTTTTAAGCATCTTACCAATGGCTGATTATCTTTTAATTTGATAAAAATATAATTACCACATTTAGAGCCGCAAAATGTAACCTCAAATTAGTTTCGGTATTATAGGGATGCAATAGCTACCTGCAGTGTGGAATATTGTACCTAGACGCCAGGAGGGCTGCTAGAGGCGCAGCTGGTACGAGGATTTCACTCCAAATAAATGCGCACAAATATTTAGTCTTCTTAGTAGGACTTTATTGCTGGGTAGTTGGTTCATGACGTACGACGGAATGAGTTAGCGCAAGTTGCGCTCGTCTTGTGCTCTCTTCTCTTCCTCCTCGTCTTTTCCGCAAACTTATTCCTTCCTACGTATTGAAAGGCTGTGTCTACTGTGCCGTCATACAGTACTGCGAGAACTCTATTAAAGCAACAAAAGCCTTTGATGCCGGTTGTCGCGAATTCGCGACATACTGAATGAAGCTGGCCAACCAACTCGCGAAACCTTTGCTGGCTTCAGCGGCGGCTGTGATGTGTTTGCGGCAAAGCGGTGGTGGTTGCGCTCCAGACTTGTAGCGCCATCTCGTATAAGGTGTTGAAAATTAAACTCAGTATGTCCATCGGTTGGCGGACTGCGCGCGCCACGTGCGACAGCTCTCACTTCGTCGTCGTTTTCTGTCTAACCATAAAGAGTACAAGGTCCCCAATTTTTTTCTATTTGCACGCATTCACGAGACTGCCCAAGAGGTGTTACATTGTCGAAAAATACTTTTTTTGTTGCATGCTTCTTGCTTTCGTGGTATGTCGCGAATTCGCGACATTCGGCCATTTAGGCAGTTTGCGGTGACTGCAGGTATGATGGTTTTTATTTTATTTTATGGCCGAGTATGGATGTCAGCAGCCCTATTCTCGACTGCACAAATTGCCGGCAATTCAGGCAATTTTCCGGAAGTCTTTTCTGATTGGCTTTCAATTTTGGTCACGTGCTTCCGGTAGACAAAGCGATTGTGTGTGCTGTCGTCCATGGAGGAAGAAAAAGTTAGGAGACGGCATGACATCACGCAGCTAGCCTTCGCAAGCCCAGCTCCGTAGAAGCCGCTCCCTCCGCCGTTTCTCTTTCTCAAGCCGCCGCAGTCGGCCCAGCACGTGACCTCCATGGTCGGGTGGGCCGGTGGCGGCGGCGGTCTCCGAATCCGGCGCATCTCTCGTGTTTCGTTGGCGGTAGCTTTTCCCCGTCCTTCCTGCATTTGTCTGCTCAGCGATATCATGCCCGCGTGCGGGCAGGAGTGCCGCGTACGTGCGGAAGACAAAAGCCGCGGGAAAAAACCAACATATAGCAGGCTTCGCGACAACGGGCCGCAGAACAGTTTCGAGCAGACGAAATTGAAGAGTGCGCGGCGGCCCATACAGCTGCGGCGCGGTGGTGTCACGTGGTGCAGTGACGCCTGGGCCGACTTCGATTTTACTTTTTATGTATAGGCTTCACGTTTCTCCGGCGGCGCCGTCTCCTAACTTTTTCTTCCTACATGCTGTCGTCATTTTGACGTTTCATGTCGTTTACGGACACCAGTTCTAAAGTTTGCCTTATTTCTCGTTACTAAATGCGCATAATTCTTGGCCGGCAATGAAAAACCAGACTAAATGCACGGACATGATAACGTAAGCCTGTCTTTGCTATTCAACAACAATACTGCTTGTAATACACACCCCCTCTGTGATTGGCTGAGAAGGCGTGACGTAATTTAAACAGTTGGCGGGAACGATTACGTCATGAATTGGCAACTTCAGCCTGCGTAAAAGTGACGTAATGCTACGTAACAGCTTGAAAATGGCGGCTGGTTTTGTCACAAAATACAAGCAAAATAGGGCAAAATATTGCCCCGGCTTACGGAGCCGCGAAATGTGCGGCAATTTGCAGCAGGCGCAGTTTCGCATGCGCGCTGTTTAAAACCATGTTTCCTACCGAACAAATTATAGTTTCAACTGCTTCCAAGTCAGCGATCATGGAACATACAAATAACATGCAGTATTTTGCTTTTATGTTTGGCAATGAAGTAAAAATTATTTGTTTGGTGTAACCGCAACATAACAGGGCAGTACAAGCCTCTCCATGACTAAGAGAACCCAATGCATGGCATTTGTCCATACTTCTCCTAGTAAGCTGTTGGGTCACATGATCGAACTCAAGAGAAAAATAACAATGAAAAGTGATATGCTGTTCATTACAGCGCTGATTGCAGTCGAGCTTGACGAATGAGTGAATCGGCGACATCGGTGCGCTCCGCGGTTATCAGGCGTAGCGTTGCGCGCTGCTTTATGTGTCATAGAAGCGATGGTCACGGCCGTCTTTTTCTGTGATCAAGCCATAAACTTGTAACATAGCAGCAGACGATGGCGTGGCGGCGGCGGCGGCAGGGAAGATGATAACGCAACAAAGCTTGCATTGACGGAGAGAGCCCAGCTATGTTAATAAAAGCGATTGAAAGAAATAAATAGATACGGTAAAAAAATTGTGTGACATCCGCCTTTCGCTCGCTTTTGGATCAACCGTTTACTCGATCACCTTGTGGTGTTGGCGCCAAATTTGACCCCCCAGAAATGTGTTTTTTCTTGTCAGCCTCAGCTACCGTCTTAATTTTTATAGTACATGCCAAATGTTTTTATATCTTTCTTGCACAATATTTGATACCTTGGTAGCGATCTTTATGAGTGACTCGTCAAATTACACTGCATGTCGTCATAGCTATAGGTGCAGCGCGTCACTGATTGCTTACGTCGTGCTTACGCAAAAAAACATGGGCGAAATGCCGGCAATTTCTGCAGTCGAGAATAGGGCCCCAGATCGCTGTATGGAAGAAAAGGGCTTCGCACACGCCTGCCACCTGAGGATAACAGTGACGATAGCTGACTTCGTGACAGTGATTACGACGATGTTGACTACGATCCTCATGCACAAGCACGAGCTGCGCCCTTGGGAGAGCCTCCGTCAAAGCAGTGAAGATGAAACGGTGACGTGGTGCCTTTGCCAACTGCCTCTGCCAAACAGACAGTGAAGTGGAAAAAAACAGACTGTCAAGAACAGCAGGAAATACCATCCTAGAATACCACTCTTCCTGAAAGAGACACTGTGTGAGCACCTACTGAATATTTCAAAGAGTTTTTTGATGACAGCTTACTGCATCACATCGTACAGCAGACCAATCTTTTTGCAACGCAAACAACCCAAACAAAGGGATGGCCCAAGTAGGCGATAAGGACCAAGTAGGCGATAAAGTTGCATTCCAGATATTGGCCTAAGTGCCTGTTGTCGCGAATTCGCGACAAACCTAAAAGTCGGCGGTTACGTTGCATCCCAGATAATACAACTGTGGAATGCAATCACGGTGTCTGTTTAAAGCTAAAACACAAAAAAAGAAATTTTTTTGCGGCCTATTTCATAATTTCGGCATTAAATGGTTCGTAACTTTACGTAAACTAACCTACCATAACTAAACGACCACCAAAAAATCATTTGAAACACCGGTATCTATCCTAAGCACATAAAAATAGCGGTGTAAAAAATGAAGACGGCAAGAGCCCAAGAGCGATACTCGAACCAGCAAACTTAGTAACAGGACCTTCAGACGGGAACTCTGCTACACGTACAACGGCTTTTTTATTGAAGGTCTAGACCACGACGCACAACAAATACCGGCTCACTCTGGTGGTAGATGTCATTAAACACCGCTTCCCTGCTTTTAGTAAGCAGTGAAACTTATGAGCTCTCACCACTGGTTAATTGGCAGTCGCTCTGGAGTGCTTCAACCCAGTCTTCAGAAAATCGAATGTCGTCGGACGGCGCTCTATCCGTTTAGTTATTTGAATAGGCAGAATCTGAGCTAGTTGGATCATAATTGATTAAATACTGGGCAGCCTAAATTTACCTGGGGGACGCAATGACATTTGAAAGTCAGCGCTTGTTTCGTCTCTCGTCATTGTCTGCGTCCCCAGTTAAATTTAGGCTGACCAGTGTTTAATCAGTTTATTTATTTATTCATTTAGTTTTTTTCATTTACTCTCAAGGCCAGAGGCATTAAAGAGGGGAGTGGACACGAAGATACATGTCAGGTACAACATTGTTTGGATGAGTACAGGCTTCTTAGGTTCCTGGGTATACAATATTAGCACGTGCTGTACGAAGAAGTTGGTGGTTGACAATAGTGGCTACCCGCCGCGGTGGCTCAGTGGCTAAGGCGTTGCGCTGCTGAGCACGAGGTCGCGGGTTCGATTCCCAGCCGCGGCGGCCGCTTTTCTGATGGAGGCGAAAAGCAAAAACGCCCGTGTGTACGAGATTTCGGCGCACGTTAAAGATCCCCAGGTGGTCAAAATTAATCCGGAGCCCTCCACTACGGCGCGCCTCATCGCCTGCGTTGCGTCGGCGCGTTAAACCCTACAATCAGTCAGACAATAGTGGCTGTTGGTCCGGAAAGGTGGCTCTAATATTTTGAAGTGTGTGCTATGAAGGACTGAAGGCATACTTTTGTTCGGCAGGGCTGGATTCCAACTGTATTTTATTTATTTATTTATTTACAATACTGCTGACCCAGTTAAGGGGTCGTAGCGGGGTGGAAAGAAGAGTGTGATACATTTCACAATAAAACAGACAAAAAGAACGCATAACATCAGCAAAAAAACAGTATTGAACTGAATGCCAATTCACAGTGGCGGGTAGATAATATTTGGCGAAGGGCACAAAAAAGGAAAGAAGAAACCGACACACGCATTGAAACGACACACGCTGCAAAAAGAAGAGCACACATCAATCAACGTGATCAACTCGTGGGGAAATGTACAGTGATGGAAGTACGAGTTCGGTGCGCAAATGATAACTGTTATTGAATATTTTATGAAATTGGCATACACTGCAAAATTTACGATGGGATGCAAGGGAAGGAAGGTGCAATGTGTTTTTCATTGACGTTATGCTAGCGGCACTGGTTGTAGTTATGCAGTATGAAACGAGCGGAGTTTTTCTGTACTAATTCAAAGGGGCTAATTAAGTTATCAGTACTGCGATCCCATATGGAAGAGGCGTATTCTAGTTTACCGCGGAATGATGTTTTATATAACGTTTGTTTTGATGGCATAGGTGCGGAAGAGAAATTGCGGCGAAGATACCCTAACGTTCGGTTCATACTGTTAATTATCGTGTAATTATAAAGTATACTTGCTGCCACGTGAGGCAGGAAGTAAGGTGAACACCAAGATAGCGTAAGAAGTGACTGACTCGAGAGGGGAAGTATTAAGATAGTACGTAACAGGACTAGATAAGGAGCGAGGAATTCGCATTGCTTTACATTTGGTAGTGCTAAGTTCCTTTAGCCACGTGTCACACCAGTTTGAAATTGCGTTCATGTCAGTCTGCAGAATGTGAACGTCGTTTATGTAATTAATTTCTCGAAAGATTACTGTCTTCCGCGAATAAGTGAATGTTAGAAGAAACACAAGAGGGAAGCTCGTTAATGTATATTGCCGCGAACCATGTATAAGTTTATTGTTCGTTTTTGCTTCCCGGACATGCCCGGCTGTGTTATCTGCGTCCCACGCGAAGCGCCTCTTTCATTCTTTATTTTTATGCCGCACGGGCTATCACATTCAGAAAGCAGACTGTCTCGCCCTAACGTCACTAACCCAGAATGATCTTCTTTGATCTACAATGTTCTCGATGTAAATCGACGGTTCCAGAAACACTCGATGAAGGTATCCTTGGACGTCGGGGTTGAGGTCATCGTCTTCTACATGAGGAAGCATGGCGTCAAGCATCGTAGTCGGCAGTCTTGCGTAGACAAGCTAGAACGGCGTCATCTGCGTAGTTTCCTGGCTAGCCGTGTTGTACGCGAACGTGACATACGGGATCACTTCGTCCCAAGTCTTATGTTCAACGTCGACGTACATTGACAGCATATCCGCGATCGTCTTGTTCAGATGTTCCGTTAGTCCGTTCGTTTCGGGGTGGTACGCCGTCGTTCTTCGGTGATCCGTGTTGCTGTAGCGTAAGATTCCTTGCATAAGCTCCGCAGTGAAGGTATTCCGCGGTCCGTGATAAGGACTTCAGGGGCTCTATGTCGCATCACAACTTGGTTTATGAAGAACTTGGGGACTTCTTGTGCAGTCCCCCTCGGAAGAGCGGCGGTCTCTGCGTAGCGCGTCAAATAGTCTGTCGCTACAACAATCCACTTGTTCTGTGATCGTGGCGTGGGGAACGGGCCTAGAAGGTCCATTCCAATCTGTTGAAAGGGCCTCGACGGGACGGCGATTGGTTGCAGAAGTCCGGCGGGTCTTGTCGGCGGCGTTTTTCGTCGCTGGCACTCACGGCCACTCAGAACGTAGTGGGTGACGTCGGATGAAAGGCGGGGCCAGAAGTACTTCGCCTTGATTTTTGCTATAGTGCGAGCCGCGAACCATGTATAAGTTTATTGTTTGTTTCCGCTGCCCAGGCCATACCTGGATGTGTTAGCTGCATCCCAAGCGATGCGCGTCTTTCATTCTTTATTTTTATGCCCCTCGGGCTATCACTTTCAGATAAGCAGACTGTCTCGCCCTACCTTCACTAGCCCAGAATGATCTTCTTTGGTCTACAATGTTCTGGATGTAAATCGACGGTTCCAGAAACACTCGCGCCAAGAGATAAAAGCCTGTAGAGCAAACGCCCTGGCATTCGAATCGCCGACACCAGTTTACTCGCGTCACTTTGTTGATTGCTGTATCGCTCCTTGTATTATTTGAGTTGTTAGGGGAGCACAAGTTCGCTCTAATAAACTTGTTTTTCTTGAAGACAACTGCGTCGTCTTTGGCAACGGGAAAAAACTTTGGCAACGTGACAAAACTCAACGCTGATGGACGCCGGAATGAACACTACTAAAGTGGGAATTGAAATTGTTAGCAGTAACAAGCTGCGTAGGGTTGCAAAGAAAGTGCTCTAGCCATGTTAAAACATCGCCGCCAAGATTTAAGTTGCTGAATTTAAGAAGTAATAGCTTGTGTGATGCCTTTGCAAACGCTTTGGAAAGATGTAGAAAAATACAGTCTGCCAGTGAACAACAACCAAGGATGTTGTTGAGTTTATGAGTTAAGGAAATAAGTTGGGTTTCACAAGAGAAGGTTCTGCAGATGCCATGTTGCGCACTGGTAAGAAAAGAGTTAGATTCCAGAAGTTTTACAATGCTTCAGTAAAGACTATGCTCCAGTATTTTGCAAGGAATGCTAGTTAAAAAGATTGGACGGAAGTTGAAAGGTAACTTTTTACTACCTGAATTATGGCCCACACCTTTCGACCTTCCAGCACTCAGGAAGAGTGCAGGTGTCAATAGATTGCTGGGAAATCTTTTACAAAATAAGAGAAGAATAAAAGTTAGTAGCTTTGAAACATTTGGGGTAATTTGATCAATACCAGGCCTCAAGGAAACCTGTAGTTCTTGAATTATTTTTCTATTCGTTTGGGTTCAATAATTATTGGATCCATTTGTAGGAATTCAGAAGTGCGTATGTTTGGAATTACAATGTTCGGACCAGAAGTAACAAAGTTACTACAAAAACATCGTTTAAAATCACTGGGCATCTATCAGGAATGACCGAGCCATAACTTTTTCCGGTCGTTTGAGAGCATGTTAGATAAATTGTTTTGGGAGAATTTTTTTTTTGCTTCTTCGACTTTTCACACGTAGTCAAGATTAGCCGCCTGGTAAGCATCCCATTTGGCAGCACAAGGAGAATGTTGTGCAGCACGGTACATGCGTTTCTTCTTGTTCAAGAGGCGCTTTAAGTACATAGTGTACCACGGGGCTCGGGAATGGGATGAGATGCTGCGCAAAGGGATGTATTTGTTGATTAAGTCGTTCACTTTTTCTTTAAACATACAAAAGTTAGCTACTGGTGTACGGCTGCAATATCCTGAAAGAAAAGGTCGAGGAAAACGGAGAGTTTCTGGGTCATTGTTTCAAAATCTGCTTTGCCATAATTGCGAATACGTTTAGTGCTCTTTTCAATTTTTGGTACACGCATCAGTATGTCAAAACTAAGTGATAAATGGTCGTTCAGGGATGGTAAATAAGATATGACTGATGCAGTATCTGGGTGGGGAGTTAGTATCAAATCGAGAACATTAGCTGAGTTGTTCACTATGCGAGTTCGTTCGTTAACAAGGTGTGTAAGGCCCTTGAGCAACGGGTGAACCGGGACGTTTATTCGGAGATCCAGCGGGTTCCGAACACCGTACCGAGAGTGATGATGATGATGTACGAGGGACGAGGATTGGGTAATGTTAATGAGAATGATAATGTTACGGCGAGGAGGGAATGCGGCAGATTGCCCAAAGTGTATGAACAAGTCCCTGGAAGTGTCGTAGATGTGTAGGCAGTGGTAACGCGACATACGCGCTCACAATAATTTCGTTGTGTAAGCGGAAAATGCGAGCAGTGGCTATCAAGTTCCGCACTCTGGGATGAAAATTGCCTAACGAATGGTCCAATGGGAAGCCAGTATCAATTTGAAAAATTAAAATCACCAATTAAAAATATTGTAGCCGTAGGCTGCCGCGTGACAACGATGTTTATTATGTCATGAAATGTCGACAAGGATATTGGGTGGGTAATTATTTGGGCGTAACACACTCCGACAACACTTTTTTTGGTGCCCAAGTTTCGAGTATGCCCATACAGTTTTTAGTTGAGTGAGTAAGTTAATCAGCTAAGATATGATGGATTTGTTTATGGCTCGAAAAACATCACCGCCGTGTCGCAAAGTACGGTCGCAGGGGTAAGTGTTAAGCCAAAATGGGTTGTTATATAGTTCAGCGTCATGCGCGTTTGAGTTCAACCAAGGTTCTGTTATTGCAATAATATCAGAATTACACGTGTCGACTAAAGAGTTAAAAGTATCTCGCTTATTAACAGTATTTCTAACATTTGCATGTGGTATCGTCACGGGTGTTACCGCACCACGTCCCATTTCATTTCCCATGTGGTCGGAGATCGCGCTTGTGTCGCGCTTTAAGTTGCGTGAGGTATGATAGATGCACGTGCTTCAGGCACTCCACGCGTAGATTCTGTTATGGCTTCACTTTGCGAATTGTTCACGTAGCATTTTGTACCAACGAATAGCTTGTTATGTCGGAAAGGAAACTCGCGAGAATTTGGTAGGTTAATGCAAAATCCAGCAGCTTTCGCCTTACTTCGCGAGTAGGCAGTGAGTAGTCTTCTGCTATACTAATGTTGCTTTCTTATAATTTTGCAAGCAGAGCTAACATGTGGCTCTTGACTACATACGACAGGAGCTTAATTATGACGGGGCGGCATTTTGAAGGAGAAAAAGAGCAGATGCTGTGCGCTCGCTCTATTTCATTCGGGGACAGCTCACTGTCGAGTGCTGCTGACAACACAGAAACTGCCTTTTTTCGGTCTGATCCCATGTTTCTCGCTCATCTGGAATGCCATAGAGGACGACGTTGCTTCTTCTATACCTGTCTTCTAGGTCTTGTAGTTGAGACAGTACGGCATCTTTCTGGGTTGTCAAGCGCGCTGAAGTCTCCTTTACAATTTCGAGCTTTTGTTGTATTGCACCAAGGTCATTATTTGCAGTTTTATGGGAGTCAAGTCGGGCAAATATATCTACAAGTTAAGTTTCCATAGGAATCTGGCTGGAATTTATTTATTTAATGTCAGTGCAAAGCTCCTTATTGCGCGCGTCAACGGCTTGTAATAGTTCGAGCAGCTTGCCAGAGTTGTCTGGTTCCGTTTCCGTGCTATGGGAGCGAAGTTTCTGGCCCGGATTGGTTTCAATATCCCCACAGCAGAGTAGCAAAAATACCATGTCCCAGCTCTCGCAAGCAATCACAAAGAGCACGTGTGGGCATGGGAGCAAAAATAGTAATCGATTGTTGCTTTTTTAGAAAATGAAGGAGCGTCTACACATTTGTGGAGCGTGGAAAACATGCGTATAAGCCATACTGCCACGAAGGAAGCTCCCGTGCCCACTGAGGATTCGATCGAACCACCGGAATTTTATCGGTTGGGAAGATGTCGCTGCGGTCGTGTTGATAAGCAGATTTGTGTAGTTGTAGATAGCCTTTACGGGAAGTGTTCTGCGTGCGGGGTCATTGGCTCAGGCAGCCCGAAACCTGTGGGCCACAGGAAGCCGGTTGCAATTAGGGGTGTGGAGTGGCCAGCAGATGAGTCGTTGCCGGGATCATCAGGGCGTGATGAGCGTAGAAAAGATGCGTATAAGCCATACTGCCATGAAGGCAGCTCCCATGCCCACTCTTAGTGACTGAAGCGCTGTGCTGAAACGCTGAGCTGGAGCGCTGAGCTGGAGTGCCATCGGACGGCAGTATGGACACTGCGATATTGAAATTGTATGTTGTTGATAGTCGCGTGCCAATAAAATATCACACTTTGGGATGCGTGGATGTGACATAAAGCTTATGCTCTTTGATTCCGCTGGCAGAGGTATCGCTGGGACAATGCAAGCATTGTACACCAACCAAAAATTAATGCTAAAATATCGAAATACAGCCAAATCTCGGTACAACAAACACCACATTAACGAACTTTCCAGATTAACGAACATTTAAGAAATCCTACGCCGAATGCTTACAGTTTTAATGTAAAATTATTTCACTACTACATACTTCAGAATAGCGAACTTTTCAAAATAACGATCGTTTTATTTAGTTCCGTGCCATGTTAACAACGCCTCAGTACTAGGAACTCATATTTTCAAGGCCGACGATTCTTAGATTTCCGTTAAACAATCGCGGCAACCGAAACCGTATGGTAGCAGACGACACGGCAAAGCGCAGCGCAGAAGAGGACGTTTTGCAACTCGCTCCGGGGAATGCGCTAGCCGATGCGAGAAAGAGAAAAAGAAGGTGAGGAGAAAAAGAAAAAGAAGCATGGATGGCCTCCTCCGTCCAGAAAGCCGCGGCCGCGCTATTCGCGCCCCACCCCAAGTTTTTCTACGTTCCGCCGCTGCTCGGGTGGCTTGCTGGATCTTCACGTACATCAGAGGAGCTGACAGCAGGACGTTCTCCAGAGCGTGAGCGTTCAGGATGAAGAAGGCAGCGAGGACGTCATGAACGACGATGCCTCTGAGGGTGCCGCGGCAGCACTCGCAGACTACGACGAGCACGTGACGACTGCGGATGTGCTGGACAGCATACGAAAACTCCGCACATTCCCGGGGAAAAACCGCACGGCCACTGAGTCAGTCCACAGGAATGTGGAAGAGTTGGAGTCCTTCGTTCTAGGAAGCTTCTGCTGCACGCACAAGAAGAAAATTGCCAACTACTTTAAATAAACGTGCATTCTTTTATAATCACTTGTGCATTTTTTGTGAAAAATGACTTCAGGGATGCACTGCTCTACAGGCAGGTCGTTTTAGGCATTAAAGTATTACTTTTTGTCATAAACATTGCGATTTTCGCTACAACGACCTTTAAGAAGAAACGAGCGCTTTCCCGAGGTCTCCTGAATTTCACTATATTGAGATTTCACTGTATTTGGTTCTTGATTGCTATTTTGCGTAATATTTTCCCTTAATGCACGAAAAAAGATATTTAGGATTCAATTTTTGTTAATCGCTTATACTGGTCTCGCAGAGCAAGGATGTCTTGCGCATTAGCCTGCTTAATGAGTGGATAAATGAAGTTTTATTCCGACATAAAAGACGCAAGAGATATCATGGTATTGGTCCCGGGTGGTGGCGACAGGCCATGCCTTTCAGCAACCTCTAGCGTTCTTGTTACGGCAAAAAAAAATGCATCGACGGGTTGGTGCTGAACATCGCGCCCTCCCACTGCTGTGAATTCGGTAATTCGAGACCGTGAAGAGGGGGTTCTACGGGGATGCTATAAATATACGAGCAAAATCTGCTCTCTAGGCTTTACAAGGGTGTTACGATTCAGCGGCTCGCTACCCTATTCGCGCGTGCTACAAGCTAGTGTAGAGTGGTGAATTATACTCCTGTGCTTTGCGGGACACCCGCCTTCACCGAATGTGTTGACTCCAGCACCCGCCGCGCAGGCCCCGGCAGCGATGTTTGAAGCCGCGGCAGTTACAAAGTGCCAAACAAACCTTTCGGCGTGTAGACACAGAACAGGGAGGATTTTAAAGAAGCAAAGGTACTGCCAGACTGCCAGACTGCCTGTACTGCCAGAAAAGCGTAGTGGCGGCGTCGTGAACTACCGAGCACGCCCGCTTGGTGGCGCTCTAAACAAGGCTTTGTAAACATGGCGGATGCTTTTTGCACAGGCCGCTTGAGCTCTTCAAGAACATGGCTGCCCTCGCACGGCGGCCGCCGGCTCGCTGCTCCTGGTCGCTCCTGGCTGGCACGCCGGCCGCGTGTTTACTTGCGCCGGGCTGGTGAAGTGATGTTACGCCAGGTGACCAGATGGCCTCGACTGGCACAGACCACAGTAAGCAGCAAGTGAGAACGAAGCGTTTATTGACATTCGCAAGTTTACAGAGGCCAGGGCATCATTTCATTTCGATCGCTGCAATTGTACGTCGCTCTCGTGACAACTTTTTTTTCCATAACGACTCGTTCACTTGCGCTAAGATTTCGAACGAAGGGCACATTGCTTCCAATATTCTGCTGCCCGTATCTTTTTTCTTTTTGGACATCGCAACAAGTTACGAAGGAAACAGGCGCTTGGAAATTATCTCGGACTAAAGCGATAGTTATTGCGAACGCTATCGCTTACTGCGGACATATCGACATTTGTGAGGCACGGCATTTTTTTCTCTATCTCTTTTGGAGGGTGCGACAGGCCCCAAGCACGCGCTAAGTAGCATCACAAGTTGAAAGAAAAAGAAAGAAAACACCTACGGCATTAAAAATATTTATCGACTTTCTTTACCAAAACTTTGAAAATTTAAAAAGTACTCCAATATGCTCTGTTGCATGAAAATTGCTAACTAGTTAATTGCTAACTAGGTTAATTAAAGTAATGCTTTTTGCATGCCCCATTATTATACTTGATGCTGGCATAAACAGTAGCTTTACCGTTCAATAGGATGTACATAACGTTGGTATCAGCTGTTTATTACGCTCTAGGGTGGTTACAAATCATGTGCTGTAATTAATGCTCATGAACAAGATATTTCACTTGCTGATGGCATATGGAATGTAATTAAACACACTAGGTATAAATAATTTTACCTTCATATTTACACAGTAAAAATGCGACAAGAAATGTAATTTCCATTAGCAGGAGAGGATAAATATGATGTAAGAACCCAGCTGCACAATAACGTAATACGCATCCTGTGTTGACTCGCACTTGCACGTCGAAGAGCCACATTCTTAGTTCAATTACCCTGATTAACACCGTTTGCTGCAATGAGTTGAATTTCACCTCGTTAACCTTGTATTCTTTTTGTTCTCGTCTTATTTTTTGTATGTGTTGCAACGCTGACGATACTTCGGCCAAAAGCCCCCGCCCCCCCCTTGTTTCGGCCCCCGGCCAAAAGCCCCGCCCCCCCCCCAAAAGCCCCGGCCCCCCCCCCGCCCTTTCAGGTGTAAATAAATGAAATGTTGAATTTTGCCAGTAATAATGTGGATGGCCTTATACTGTATTGGCAGTGAAATTTTAAAAGTACTTTTTATGCTTCAGTGATTGATAAATGTAAAAAAAACCATGCACATCAATAAGCAAGACATACAAATATGATTCGACACTGCAATGCATGAACTGCACTGCACAGTTCTGTACACGCCTTAAAGTTCTTAGTCTCCTTGTAGGTTCAACCAATAGTATCTACTATCTTCCATTCCTTACAATTTAGAACAAGACCTGCCTGCGTGCACTATTTTTGGGAATGACATCATGGTGTATTGATTGAATAGTTTTCACCTACTTGTGCAACAATGCGCAGTCGGTGGCTACACGTAAAATTGTGCCCTGGAGGGAACTGGGATTTTCACACTCTTACTAACTGAGTGTAGCAATGGCCTTCTTTATTATATTCGATACAAAAAGCCCTTGCAAAATATTCGCAGGCAACCCATCCAACTCGCTAAAGCAATCTGCCCTTGACGTACAAAGCACCACACCTTCTCCTTCCTCACTTTTGCCATACGCTTATCCCTGCTTCTAGATGACCTGGGCTACTACATCTCCACACCTCCAAGACAAACTCTGACCCCTCACATTTCTTTGTGTAGAAAGGTTCAAAGTCCACCTGCAAGGTCCACACAGTGCTATTAACAAAGGAGACACCTACTCGATCTCCAGAGCATAGAATCATGTGTCTATCAGAAATGAGCTGCTCCAATAAAGTTTACTTCCTCTCAGCTTCTCGCACGAACTTGCTTCAAGGCTGATAACAAGAGTTATACAGTTGGTCTTACCGCAATTTTTTGTGCGAAGTGTCGTAAATGTAGAAAGAAAGTGAAGTACTCTTGAGCAGCAGTGAAAGAGAATGGAAGAAAGTAAACTAGAACCCGCATTTGCTTTCTTACATTTGCCAATGTGTACGCATCGTGATTTATTGATAAATGTTGAATGTTGGGGCTAGAGTGAGTCTAACGGCTAGCTACGTACATCGCACATTTTGATGCGGCTCAGTATTTGCAGTATACCAAATACTCGCCCGAAGTTAAATATTTTTAGACACCGAATATCGTGTTCTTGAATTGACACAACTATTCCATTCATACTCAGATAGATGCACATTACATGTATGAACGCATAGATATATGCTGACCTTCTTTTTACATTTGGCGATTCAGTGCTGGCGAGAGCTCTACGCTTGTGCCTGGGTCTTCCCAAATGCACGTCGACAATTGGAACACTGCGGGAAGCTCGGTGCCTCTCTGCGTCAGTGCTTCAACATCAAGAGTGCCTTCGAACGTCTCTACGTCACGTCACTCGGTGCCATGCGCATCATCTGGCAGCCACCACTGCATCCCATGTAAAGACTTGCTTCCAGCAAATTTCCAGCGACCTGTGAAGCCAGCATTGCCACTGTGGATACTTGCACCATGGAATATAATAACGACAATTCCCGGAATAAGCAAAAAGACGTCATGCCCGCACCTGCACTGAAGTTTTTCACACTTGAGTATTTATTTACCGCATACGCAAGCCACACCCACGTTTATGCGGATGGCTCAGTGACCGAAGAATCATCTGCCATTGGCGTGCGGATTCCGTCGGTCCAGTGCACAATCAGGAAAAAACTGAGCCATAAAACATCATCCACCGCTACTGAGCTAGCGGCTGTAAGGGCTGCCCTTCATTTCATTGGTGCACATCAAGCTCGACGATGGGTGATCTTTTAGACTCACGGGGTGCTTTGCAAGCTCTAAAAGGCTGTCCAACCATTGCAGTCAGCTTGTGTGTGAAATTAGTGAAATCCACACAGCGGTAGTGCGCGCGGGCCACTACATTGTGCTTCAATGGTTTCCCTGGTCATTCGGGAATAGAAGGAATATAATATCTGATGCAGCCGCCAGCGCTGGCCACTCTCTGCGTAACACGACACAGCTTCCTTTCTCTCGAGAGGATGGTTGTGCCCTTATTTATCGAACTGGTTGGAGAGAGCAAATGTTGAAGTGGCAGCACCCTCGCAGCGAATATCCACCTCTACATGGAATTGACCCTTTCTGTAAATTCCGTGTTCCACCGACCTAAGCAAAGCGTCTGAAGGTGTACTGCATCGTTTGCGTCTCAACGTGGCTTACACCCGAAGCTTCAAGTTCAGAATAGGGTGGGAGGATTCACCACTGTGCCCCACGTGCGCTGTGCGCGAGACTACCGAGCACTTGTTGTGTATATGCCCGCGATTTTCCGCTGCGCGAGTTACAGCGGCGAGCTGCCTGTCTCGTGTTCGACGCGGAGCAAGCCTTCAGTTGTGTCACTTTCTTGGACCCTGTAAAACAACAATGACTCATATTTAGGGACGAAGATTCTTCTGCGTTTTCTGCGAGATTCAGGACTTGACAAAACTTTGTAATAATTTTTCCATTGTGCGCATGGCTACGTCTGTACGCGTTTGCGTCGTTGTGTACGCTTTGATTCCTTTTCCTTGTTAGGCGCTCTACGTTCCTGGGCTCCATTTGCTCAATTTTTCTTGTCTTTTGCTTAACTTTATTTCGAGTTTTTTCCTTGCACTACATTGCGTGCCATTTTTATTCAACTTTTGTTTTCTCTCTATTGCTGCTTTCCCGAATTCTCACATTCACTTCACTGCATTGTAATCATCCCCATCTGGCGTAGCAAGCACTGCCGCTAGCAGAGCTGACCTCTCCAGCCCACATTAAAGAGTTCTCTCTCTCTCTCTCTCTCTTGGTGAAAATACCTGGCACTTTGTAACACTTCTCTGCAGGCAACATAATACATTTGCACGTGCTGAGAACATGATGTGGTCGCCTTCCAGTGTGTGCTTTTTTGTTTATTGGTTGTATCTGCAAAAAAAAACAAGTAATGAATGAGAAAAGTAAATTAAATTGGAAGAACGAATACTTAAGAGAATCATGTCACATAAATTCAGAGAAACAACTATAAGTGGAAGTTAAATAGACATAAACACACCAGTCGGGCGCATGGGTGTCATACCAGGCAAGCACGAAGTGTTGAAATGGCCTGCCAGTCCTTGGTGCAGTTGTTACGTGCGCCGACAATGTTGAAGGTTCAGCCAGAATGTCTATATGTAGACCGACCTCTGAAAAAAATAAGGCAGTATTTTTGAGTTCACGCGTATTAACCATGACGCAAGCAGCAGCTGTAACAAGGCATGCTAATATAACCTAACTCGCATCACCACGTCTTTATGAAGGCAAACTTTAGTTGTAGCAAAGCGCTGTTGACTAAATGCTCACTAACGCGTCAAAACAGCAAGGCAACAGCTAGGTAAAGCTCGGGCGAATTACTGTCTTTTGGTAGCCTCAAAACGTCCATCCGAAATAATGCCAGACCTTTTGAGGCAAATGCGCACACAACTTTTCGGGTTTTAGATATTCAAAAATGTTCGAGAGCGGCCAGGAGAGTTGAGAGGCTGTTTTTTAAGGGCTTTTCTCTTTTTTTCAAGTTTTTTTAGCTAACTCCGCATGCACTCTGATGGAAAACTCCGAGGAATGCAGATTTTATATTTGAATCATGTAATAACACAATATTCCAGCGAAAGTCATGCACAAATGAGGTATTGACGGCGACAACCGTTTCGTTTGCACCGTCTTTCTAGCGGAGTGCATAACACTCACCTTCTGTTGGAAGAATCAAATATTCCGGCCTCGACAGCTGTCTTCCGATGTGGAATTTTCCACATTTGTCACTCCACAAGCACTCAACTCCCGTGTTTTGCCAGTCTTCTCAACAACTGATGGAAGCAAAGCACATAAAAACAATGACAGTCACGAAACCAGTGTCCGCACACATAAAACGGTGGGCCGTCGCAGCGGTTTCAAATTTGTGGTTGCGAATACAGAAGCGAGGTCGTGCACCAGTCGGCTGTTTGTAAAAAGTTGCGTACATTTTTGCGCGACGGATGTTTGATGCGGAACTTGTTAATAATATTTTTAAACAACACATTGTAAGCGAACTTTGTTGGCTTTCTGAGTCACGGAATGAATGTTTTGTATTCTCTACCAAAAGTAACCTTTCGGTTGCGCCGTCTGGTGGACTTGATGGTCGAAAACTGCGCTGTAGGTTGGTCACGTGGGGCGTCGATTTTTACGCCGCCTATAGGGAAGACAGGGAACGTCCGAGCTTGAGAGGGTGAACCTGCCAGCGCACGCCACTAGCCGGTATCTTATCTCACCCCTTCTCTCAGGCTCAACATTCGCCGCTACCGCCGGCTCGCACGTTGTTTTACCGCTAGCACTTCGGGGGATAAACGCACGGTTCCTCCGTGCGCATACTTCATTCGATTCTGTTCGAAATCGAGCCATGCTGTAAGCATGGACGGGTGGTGCTCCTATATCGTCGTTGTTCGTGTCTCGCCATCCAGTCGTCATCACCAAGGCAGCAAATTTTGCTGGCCGCCGGTGCACCACTACATGACGTAGGCGACGGAGGCCGGTTCGGGGATGCCTTCGCCAATGAAACAAAGGGAGCCTCAGGGTCGGTAAGCTCCTGTATAAATCAATGATACCTACCAGGAGATTGTATTAGTTAGGACCTGCCTCCAGGTGGTTTGCTGCATATTGTTTAAAGCTTTATCAGGTGGAGGATATTCAGGCTTCCTTTTCCTCACCTGTAGCAGACGACGCTTATCTCCATCATTTTCATTATGCTCCGAACAGCTGTGGCATGCTCTCAAGCTGCGCAGGCTCGCTCCCGTTTTCTAGCAAATCCTATTAAAGCCTCATCCTATTGAGATGCGTCGCTCCGCTGTCTGAACATCACGCCGTAGGTGGAGAACCCAGAGGCTCAACAGACAATATTTGCCTTTCGGGGGGATGGTGCATGACTACCTCGTGGTACATTTTCAAGCGTTCCCTGGGCCATCTGAGGTAGACGTCACCTACTGCTCGGTTGATGAAGGAGCCAATGTAGTAAAAAAATGCATATAAGCCAGCAGGCCACCGGATTTCTGACCCGCGCAACAGTGACTCACACTAGAGAAGTGCCTTCTTGTTACATTTATAACCCCTGATATTGCAGAGGGCTACATGGTGCTTTTATATTAGGATATAACACTGCTCCCACTACTGATGGTAATATCTCGTCCGACCCATGCACTTCTATGTAAAGGTGAAGCCGACTGTATGAAGGCTAGTTACACCAGAGAGCGGCTGGAAAGAATGGCTCCGCATAGGTAGAGATCTGTCATAATTTTCGTACCCCTTATTATAAATTTTTAGCGCTATAAACATGCAGGTATTTTACTAGGCGTGAAAGGGAGCTTTATACCAAAGTCCCCAAAGTTTGCCATCGTACTCCCCTGCTGCGTCTACATGCACGCTCTGGATGACACGTCAACGCAACCATTAGGGAAAGTACAACGGTGACCTTGTTTTATTTGAAAGAAATAGCCTTTGGTAAATCGCTCTACACCAATCCGCCTCCGCAGAATGTCGCTCTCACCAAAAAAGATAATTACTGAAAGACCTTCAGCATTTATCCTACCCAACTTCAGCGGCGACGTAATGTGGGAAAACATTTTTTATCACTTTAACTTCGTGTTCGCAACCAAGACGCTCGGCAAAAAAAGGCTGGAGGCACCACTAAATGTCTTACTTTTTTTAGCGGTAGCTGGAGTCGGCAGCTGCCAATCGCATGAATATATTCCCGTAACGTCATAAAGGCTGGAAAGGAAATTGTCTGGGGAACGGCAACAGCTTCATTTTCCAGATAATCTAGCAAATTGTGTAGAGTTGTCCTAAACATCGGTAGCATTGCTATTGGAAGAAAACCACATTTTGAATGAACCAAAATTGTATTCTTTGGTCATGGTCCCTTCGTGAAATTTTTCGGGGGCTTAGTTATAATTCTTTGTGAACCGGATTGCGAACCGGTTCGGTGCGTAATTTAGTCAAACGGGAGAGAAGAGGGAGGGAGGGAAAACGTTTATTTGTATTTGGCGGCACTCCACCAGGGACTTGTGCCACGTGTGACAGTTCCCGGCTGGGTCAGCAGGGATGGTACCCTTGGTCAAGGGCTCGGACGAGCTCTGCTGCTTTGCGTTCCCGCTGAATAAGACCGATATGGTCTGCACAGCTGTCGCTGGCCAGCAGTGCCTCCCATTGCTCCGCATTACGGTTTCTGATTTGCGGGACAGCCGTTGTGTTTTGGCATTCCCATGTGCTGTGGCAGAGGGCGGGTTTTTGTTGATGGCGCAATGAGCATTCGTCTGCATATCGAGTCGGATAAATTTTGCTAAGAACGTTTAGGTGTGGGAACGCGCCTGTCTGCAGCTGTCTCCAGTCGGTGGCTTCTGCCCTCGTAATGGATTCGTGTGGTAGAGGGTCTCTTTTCCTAATAGCCTAATGCCAATGTGGCCGAAAATTCCGGCGGGACTGGCGCGGGTTATTTGAGGTCGGAATCATCGGCTGCTAGTATTCGGTAGTATCGGGAACTAGTAGTTCTAGTATTCGCTGAATTAGTGAACGCCTCCGGCCAAAGTTCCAGTACAATTAATAAAGCAATGACTGACCAGCTTAGCGACTTCGTTACATCACGGTTAAGCACCACATCCCTCTCGTTACATATAGGCTGCAAACACATTGGCTTCAATGGGGATGGCGATGGCGTACTGGAAAACTTCGTAAAATCAAGAAATTCGTTACATGCAGGCTCGTGAAATACAGGTTTAACTGTACTGAGTACGCACGAGAGTTTAAATCAGTATGTTGAACCGAACTAAATACTTTCGTTATGGTTTGTGTTCGGGTGAAAAATTTCGTTCCGTTTTAGTCTGGTGCTCTGTTATTCCGACCCCCCGCACGGGGCACCTTGAGCAATCTTGGTGACGGTACTGGCGATACCGCGGACCCCGAGCCCCCCAACATAAGCTGTGTCCTACCGTGGTGATGTGTTTTTAAGGTGAAGGGTAGACACCTCTAACGGTGGCCGTCGGAGCCTTGGTCAAGCTCCGGCCGATGGGCTCCCTGCCTGTGTACCAGCAGGGAGCCGCAGGACCTCTTTGACTACCAGGGTAAGGTCAAAGGAGAAAGTACCCCCGTCTCCCTGCTTTTATACTATGATATATGGCTTCCAAATTTTCCAAATCCAAAGATCGGCCCCCTAAAAGGGGCCGCACCGAAGTATCCTTTCCTCCGTTGCCAACGACGAGTTTCCCAAAGCCGGACAACTATGCTAGGTTTTTG
Organism: Haemaphysalis longicornis; assembly: GCA_013339765.2. Classification (NCBI taxonomy): domain Eukaryota; kingdom Metazoa; phylum Arthropoda; class Arachnida; order Ixodida; family Ixodidae; genus Haemaphysalis; species Haemaphysalis longicornis. The sequence goes on from CM023456.1 coordinate 139,674,059, forward strand.
GTAATCGAATCTGTTGATGCGTCGAACCCCCTTGCCACAAAGTCTGTCTTCCTGATCTCGAAATTTCTTGAGGGCATTGTTGGTCAGTCCTACAAAGCCAAAAAACTCAGAACAGGAGAAGTTCTTGTAGAAGTGAATAACAAGCAACAAGCTACAAATCTCTTGACTCAAACTCGCATCGCAGATCTCGACATCAGGGTCACACCCCACCGCAGCCTTAATAGCTCCCAGGGTGTGATCGCTGAGTCAGATCTAATGAATGAAACTGACACCGATCTGTTAGAAGGCCTTAAGCACCAAGGTGTGACAGCAGTGAGGCGTATCATGATTCGTAGAGATACCAAGGAAATCCTAACAAAACATGTATTATTGACTTTTGAGCATTCCACAGTTCCTGAATCAGTAAATGCAGGTTTCATTCATTGCCCGTCAGGCCATACATCCCCAACCCCCGCCGGTGTTTTAAATGCCAGCGGTTTGGGCATGGCACTACCGCCTGCCGTGGTCGACTAACATGCGCCAAGTGCGCACAACACGATCATCCATCAGACAACTGCCCATCGCAAACCCTCATGTGTGCTAACTGCCAGGGGCCCCACGGGGCCTACTCTAGAACATGCGAGAAATTCAAACAGGAGAAGGAGATCATCAAGGTAAAAGTCACTGAGAACCTTACCTTCCCAGAGGCGCGAAAGAGGTTCGCCTCTTTCCCCCTTGGGAGGTACGCCGACGCAGCTCGCCGGGGGGCGGAGCGGCGTCTCGTTTCCACAGGGACCCAGTTCAGCGAGTCTGACCTGGTCCCTCTCCCCCCCCCCCCCTGGGTTGCCTCTGGCAGCCCAACCCGCCATCACGCCGCTTGCTGAGGCAGCAGCGGTTGTGGTGGCAACCTCTTCCGTCGGGACCGGTGCCGCTCCCGCCTCTGTCTCCCCATCCTCCAGTGCGTTGGAGGGTACCGAGGTGATGGACACCACGGGCCCCGCGCCGGTTCCCACCGCCACCGCACCGCCTGTGCCACCTCTGGCGCCCCGGACGCCCTCGGCGGTGGCGGCTCAAACGAAGGGCTCCCGAGGGGGGCCAAGTCCGGGGGGCCCGGTCCATCGGGCACCCCTCGGACATCCGACGACGACATGGATGTCGGGCCGTTCCTGCTTGCAACGCAGCGCAAGGAACGCGTCCCGACGCCAAAGCCTCCCGACAAGCCAAAAAAGGCGAGAGTCACAGCCCCGAAAGACGACACATAAACAAACACACGCACTCCAGTAGCTCTCACACTAAATAATGGGAAGAGAAAACATAATTCAATGGAACTGTAGAGGCCTTCTTAAAAATCTTGACGATGTATACGAACTACTGCATGCTAATCAGCCAAGTGTAATGTGTGTTCAGGAAACACATTTGAATTCCAAGCACACAAATTTCTTGAATAGTTACATGGTCTTCAGAAAGGACAGGGATGGCTGCACACACTCTTCTGGCGGTGTGGCCATAATTGCCCGGAAATCCTTAGCCCGCCACCCTGTCACTCTGAACACTATCCTTGAGGCTGTAGCAATACGCTTGATAATATTTAATAGGTGATAACGGTATGCTCCATATACATTCCTCCTGATGTTTCACTTTTAAGCTCTGACTTCGAGGCGCTGGTTGACCAGCTGCCCGAACCATACATCCTGACAGGCGACCTTAATGCTCACAACACTCTTTGGGGCTCTTCTCGCACGGATGCCCGAGGTCGCCTTATAGAGAAATTCCTTACATCTTCAGGAGCATGCCTTTTCAACAATAAACAGCCTACATACCATAGCATAGGACACAACACATACTCATGTCTTGACTTGGCGTTTGGCTCCGCAGTTCTCTTTTCTCTCCTCGAGTGGGGGTGTGGGCACCGACCCATACGGCAGTGACCACTTCCCCACCTCACTCACATACATAGGTAAAGGCCCATGCAGTCCATCTTCAAATAATAGGTTCAATGAAGCACGAGCTAACTGGAATACATTTTCAAAACATCCAAACTACACCACACATCCATAGGACACCTACACGTCGAAGAAGCTACCCAACTCCTCACGGCGCACATCCTCGACGCCGCCAAATATTTTATTCCCCACGCCTCTGGTGCCCCGCGCAACCAGAGGAGGCCGTGGTGGAATGAGGACTGTAGGCGGGCGCGAGAGGCCCAGAACAAGGCGTGTAGTGTCCTTCGCCGGTACCCCACGTCACATAACCTCATTTCTTTTAAACGGGCAAAGGCTTTTGGGAAGCGAGTGCGTCGTGAGGCGAAAAGGGAGAGTTGGCGCACCTTCCTCACTTCCATCAACTCATACACTGACTCACACAAAGTCTGGACACGAATACGAAAACTAAAAGGACAACAGACACACAGCCTGCCCCTGGTTAGTACAACAGGGGACACACTGGAAGACCAGGCTAACACACTTGCACAACACTTCGAACACGTGTCCAGTTCAGCACACTACACCAACACTTTCATTAAACACAAAGCATCATGTGAGAAGAAGTCCTTGCAAGACACTAATAAGTCGAACTCATCCTATAACACCCCCTTTTCACTTCATGAGCTGAAGGTCGCACTCGGTACTTGTAAACCTTCAGCTCCAGGTGCAGACAGGATTTCATACACAATGATACAACACTTACATGCAACACACTTGAAACACTTCTTCACCTCTACAATAAAATATTTCTTTCGGGGCACTTCCCACGCTCTTGGAGGGAGGCCATAGTAGTGGCTTTCCTAAAGGAAGGGAAGGACCCTTCCTCTCCCACCAGTTATCGCCCCATTGCCCTGACAAGCTGCCTGTGTAAGCTCTTCGAGAAGATGATAAACAGGAGACTCGTGTACTTCTTAGAGTACAACGGTCTTCTCGAGAGCTGTCAGGCAGGCTTTAGGGCGGGGCGATCTACGAACGATCAACTCGTTGCGTTAGAGTCACTCCAATAAACTATTGTTCCTTGAAGAAATCTGCGTCATCCTCGGTTACAAGACAACACTCTTTGCCCTTTGCCATTAACCTGTGCATAACTGGCAAATGGCCTTTTTCAAAGCTCAACTGTTCCTTATCGGGTTGAATATAATAACAGTTATTGTGAATGACCCCAATAATAATGTCCGCTATATTTTTATTTATTTATTTATTTATTCAGAATACCCCTAAAGGCCCCCGTAAGAGGTTATTACATAGGGGGGTTACATGAGCAAAAGTACAAGCAGGGAACTTCAAAAACGAAAAAAAGAAACGGGATAAAATTTCAAATGAAATACAGACTAAGGTTCAGATATATGCTATAACAAGTAATTGGTAAAGACAGCAAAAGTAGAGAAAAGAATTGGCAACAAATTGTTCGAATACAGACAACTACACAGTGAACTACCTATGAAAATGCAAGAAAAAATAGTCACTGCACTTGATGATAAAAAGAAAACAAATAAAGCATACACTCAACAACGAATCAAAAATATACACTCACTCATCACAGCGCAAATAAGCTGAATCAAGGTAAATAATAGTACACATTTGCTCTGGACGTTCAGGAAAAGAAGAAAAAAAACAATTAAAAGAGCAAAAGTTAGATGGTGTCAGTATTTTGAAATAGTTCTTGAAATTTCGTGGCGTCTTTTTCTGAGGCAATGTGTGATGGTAGATATTCCAATGGATTCTGGTACGTGGAATGAATGACCGGGAAAAAGCAGATGATTTACAGTTCAAGCGTTTAACTTTGTAGGGGTGATCGCGGCGTGGAAAAATAATGGCAGGTGACTCGAAGAAATCGCTGTGAAGTGACACGTAGTGATAAATTTATGGAAAAGTGATAGGCGGGCATTTTTGCGACGATGGAATAGTTCGGGTAGCTCTGCTCGGCGTTTTAGTGCTGTGACGCTGGAATGACGTGAATAATCTGAAAATATGAAGCGAGCGGCCCGATTTTGCAGAGATTCAATGTCGTTTATGATGTAAGCATGTTCGGGATGCCAAATGGCTGATGCATATTCCTATTTCGGACGTATTAGTGTAGTAAAGGAAAGTTTGCGTATGTTAGGAGGAGTCTGTTTAAGGTTACGCTTGAGAAATCCAAAAGAGTGGTTAGCAGCCACCAGGGTGAGTTTTATATGTTAGTGCCATGACAGATCAGGTTGCAGATGAATTCCAAGATATTTATAGGTGGAGACGAGATCAACAGTAGTATTATTCAACACGTAGGAGGTAGGAATCCGGGGTACGTGTTTACTAAAAGACATAGACTGTTTTAGAGCAATTTAGGGTCATTAGCCATGATGAGCACCATGCGTTAATAGCGTTTAGATCAGTTTGCAAAGCTTTCCGGTCATTGTCAGAGAAATTATTCGGTAAATCATACAGTCGTCAGCAAAAATTCTAATTCGGGATGAGACGCAGGATGGCAAGTCATTAATGTAGATTGAAAACAAGAGTGGACCTAGTCTGCTACCCTGTGGGACTCCAGAAGTTACTGGTTTGAAGAAAGAGTTACAATTGTTAGCGGACGTGAACTGTGTTCTAGAAGAAAGGAAATCTTTTACCCATGCCAAAATTTTAGGGTTAATATTAAGCCTAGTCTGTTTGGTTAGAAGCTGGTGATGAGGGACATGGTCAAAAGCTTTAGAAAAGTCGAGAAAAATTGTATCAACCTGGGATCCACCGTCAAGAGCTGAATGCATGTCATGAATGAAGCCGGTGAGCTGCGTGTCACATGAGTATCCTCCGCGAAAACCATGCTGATATTTATGTATAATGTTATGATCTTCCAGGTAGTTAATTACTTGGGTGTTTATTATATATTCAAGAAGTTTACAAACGGTACTCGTTAACGAGATGGGACGACAGTGTAATGGCGGTGTGCGTTCACCAGACTTGAAGATGGGAATTACTTTTGCAATTCGCCAGTCATGTGGGATGCAACCTAACGATAACGATTGTGAAAAAGAGCGGACAGTGTGGGACAAATGCTAGCCGATATATTCTTTAGTATCTTATTAATAAAGCCGGCAGGATCAGAAGCAGTAGAAATTTTGAGTTTATTTAGTAAGGACAATATACCCGCTTCACTGATTATTACTTCTGGCATGCTGATATCAGGAATGAGATTATCTTTTTGGCATGACGGGATGTCTTCACGCGTGAATACTGATATGAATGCGTCGTTTAAAACAACGCCGCCTGTATTAACATTGCCTGACGCGTCGCGCGTTTCAATGGGAAGGGTAGGGACGCTTAGTTCAGGCACTGATCCGCTATGTGGCGCGTGCCGGCGGACATCTCGCCTTACGTCACTGCTCGCGAGTCGCGAACGCTGCAACCACTTCTACGACGTGTGTCTGTCAGCTTGCCTGTTGGGCTTCAAGGGCCGTTTCGCTTACATCTTAGCCGCGACGGGGCGCTAGTTCTGTGGCGCACAGGGGATCTCGTTCAACGTGTCGCTCGCTTCATAGTTGCTGCATTTTTCGAAAGCTAAAGACGGAGGTGGACTGAAATAGTGTAAGAACATACTGATGGTCGGGTAGACATATAGCTAACAGAAAAACGATATTTTCTGTTGGGGCAGCCATTATTTTACTGATATTTTTTTCTTTCTGGAGTATTTAGAGAAGAAAAACTTGCGTGCACGTTTTTTGTTGTGGCGCTCACTTCTACGATTACTTTCCAATAATATCACGTGCTTGAAAACTTCAGAAAACTATAGGAAACAAAAGGATAAGCAGCTGGGATCCCGCCACGCTGTCCGGGCGCTTCTACAGTACAGTCCTCAATTTTAGAAGTGCGTACCGTTGCGGAGTGCTAACAGCGGGGTAAAAACAATACCTAAATGCGGAGGGGATACAGGTGGGATGCCCCACTCAGAAAATTTCAGGGCCTGTGATCCGAGTAGATAAGCGCGCAAAGCCGGCACCAGCCTGCGGCAGCGCAAGGGATTTTGCTTCGTGACAAAGGAAGTTTTATCAGTGACAGACCAAGACAGACAGGCATGGTGAAAAACAAGAAAGCATAGGAGCGCCGCCTCGGGAACGCTCAACAAACTTTCCACTATTTTGCATAGTTTCCGAGAAGGGGCGCTGGCTGGCGGACACGAAAGCAGGCTGGAAGGCTACCGAGCGGGGAAGGGTAGGAGAGAGCAACAGGAGAGTGGCTGTTTGGCCATTTTTCGCTCACGCGTTAGGCTGTTTATACAGGCGACGTCGTTTAAAACCTGTGCGCAATGAGACATGGGAATGACGTCGTTATTACTGGCGGTAAGGACGATATCAGGATGGTCAACAGGATTAATGACACGCCAAAATTTCCAAGGGTTATTTAATAGCATAGATGATAAGTCATGTTTGAAGAAATGACGTCGAGGTGGTACGAGCAGTGACTGGTATTCCTTATCACATGTTTTATAGCGTAACCAGGAAACTGAAAGGGGGTCTGCTTTATTGGCGTGGCGGTAAAGTCTTGTCTTTTTATTATTGAGGCGTGGAAGCTGTTGGTTATACCACGGAGCGGTGTTTACAATTTTGATGGTGATAAGGGGAATGAACCTGCTGATTAAATTGGTAAGTGCATTTCTAAACATGAGCCAATTATCTTCAACGGACCGGGATAAATACCCTTCCAAAAATTTATTTGAGAATGACAGGAGTTCATTATTAATGCTATCATTATAATGCTATGTCAGCAGATGCGAGATAAAAATCGTAAATAAAATCAGTGCGGCAGATGCTATTACTTTTAGCACTCTCTGAATTGTTGCCATATGCTGCTTGAAATAATAACATAAATAGAACAGACATGTCCTTTCGGAAAAACGCCTTTTGAAATGAAAGAAAAACGACCATATTTTTCTTGTTAGTTTGAATTCTCCGAGCAGCGCTATTGATTTGGGATTTTAAAATTTCCGCACACCCTTAAGTCTTTCTGTGTTCACCTTTCTGGAGAGATTCATTTTCCAGGATAAAATATTACTCTTTTTGTTCGCAACAAACATTTCTCTGGCCTTGTAGAAGAATCCTTTGATTTCAAAACTAGGCGAGGCGGCGAGGGGAATTACAAAGCAAAGCATGCTAGCTGAACGCGGAAACGTGTGCAACCGACTTTCGAATCAAACTCATTTATACGTGGGTGTGATTACAGCGATCACGTACGCCTGCTTTTTTCCTCACAACCCAAAGTGTCTGGTGGGGCAAAAGAATACGCGACATTTAGTAACAAGACAAGTACAATACAAATATCTAAATAAAAAAGGCACTTTCTCAAGCTTTGTTCCGAAATGTAATTATGGGGTAACTTTTTAAAGCCGAGATTATTCTTCTCACTCCTACTTTTTAATCTGGAATACATAAAAGAACACTGCTTTAAATGTGAAGGAATCGATACTGGTCGGTTGCGCTTGGTGCAAACCCTCACCCCAACAAATCGCGATCTTTTACTTTTGAAAATGATGATTTTAATTTAACCTTTATCCGTTCGTATGTTATGATCACGCCAATTACACTAGAATAAAAAGGCATAGCGTATCACAGCTAGCATAGCTTGAGCGTTCTGCCACGTCCGATCTCATGGGAGTTTAATTAACGTAGTGGACCCTAGGGTTTCAGTTTCAGACAAAAATAGTGCTGTCTACAGGGGAGGCCCGAATTCGTGGCTCGAGTTTTAATGATTGCTGCGTTCCGAACAACCCTTTAGACGGATTCGTTGCCGTCTTCGCAAACAGTCCGCCATGTATTGTCCTGTTATAATTTCAGCGAAGCTAGCAACTAAGTTTGTTTCGTGGAGACAACGTCAAAGTCAACTACGATGCAGGCTACCTTTCGGTCTAAACTGAAAAACGAAGCCGGCGCCTTCCTTTTACATAGTAGTGTTGAAACAAACCAACTTGTTCTTTCACTTGAATACTTCGGATAATATGCGAGTGGTAAATATTATTTTGTTTACTTATTGATGTACGTAATGCGCATAATAAAATATTATCACACTTAAAGAAAATACGGCCACAGTTTGTCACCATGACTTCTACGTGGTTTTCGGCTGCGTTAGCGACCGAGGCGCCCTTCGAATGCTTGTTCCTTTATTCGTCTAATTACGCTGCTCTGTGAGCTGTCTGCCAAGCTGTCCGCGAATCGGCACGTAGCCTATGCTGAATGAATTGATTCATAAAATAAATACATGAAGCCTGAATTCCGGAAGACAAAGTTAGATGCGGAGAAGGCCTTTCCAAGCTTTGGTACAGATGGGAACCGCTGGCTATGCCCACTCCCTGGGAGCGTGTTTTGAGTGAGTGGGGTGTGGAATCACTGAAATTGCGTAACCGAAGACCAGCTTTGGTGAAACGTTTTCCTGGAATGTAACCTTTTTTATACCCAACCAATCAGGTGGCAAAATGTAATCTATTTTTTTAAAAGGATTCGAGATCTGTTCCGCAGGTGAATGCGGCGGAGGGGCGAGAGCTGCAGGCGTACCCATGCTTGCTACGTGTAACGCATGGCAGCGCAAGGACGTGGCAACGCTAAGTGAGGCACTGGCACGCCTGCCTGCTTCAACTATAAACGGGGTAGCTTTTTTACTGGCACCGATGGCGTCCTGTCAAAAAACTAGTGCGTTTCTTTGCGTACTTGTTGGTCGACCGCAAAGCTCTGATAAGATCTCTGGAGACACGGCGCGCGCATAAGACTGGGCTTCCCTTGTGTCAAAACGGGTGCTTGAAACTCGCCAAAAAGTAGAGGTTCTCGGATAAGACCATACCTTCATCAATCACACTGAAGAGTAGAACAGTGTACTTTAATCTCATAGAGGTATGCTATTGTACTCACCTCATATCTTTACACACCTTTATCTCATAAACCACGTATCGGTATACACTTGGATCCTACGCAGATGCGTTTAATTGGTGCAGAACAAATAGCGGCATCGGTTCGTTCTTGGTTTGCGATTTCAGTCTTCGAAGGCTTGACGATCGATTGGAAGCACTTTCAGCGAGGGTACGTCGCGCTGCTGGCTTTCGCGCTTCTTCCAACTTTCTTTAGGAATGCAGGGTAAATTGTATCGCACCAGTAGGGGCATGAGCAGCGAGGCCTAACGCGCGGGGCCCACACCGCTCCGCAAAGTCGAGTCGTAGCGGGGAAACGCAGTACGGCACTGCTTCGGTTTCCCCGCGTGTGTGCAGAAACCTCCTACTCGTGGGCATATCTGGGCTTAAATATGACAGAATGACAGTGACTTCTTCCTCATGACCACGGCATAATTCTTTTCCTTGTTCTCCTTTATATGCAAACTTAAAATTTCCAAGTTCATATAAAGAATTGCAGTGTCCGTAATGCTAAAACATTACTCGAGGAAGTGCATTGGTGCGTTGTGACATTTCTCTTGGTCCTAAAAAACAACGCCTTACCCTGGGTGCATCTCGTCGGAGTAATATCAACGATTATTAACCTGAGGTCAAGGATGAGTTACCGGGACTGTGAACCTATTTTGAATTTGAAGACATGTAGCAGCTATACACCTGGACTAAGTGCGGTATCAGCCTAGCAAGAGGATGTTCTCGATCATCGGTAGCGTTTCGCGTACTCGTACGAAAGACGATGCGCATTACACTTTTTGATCCAGTTCAATGCCAGTATAACTCAGCACAGCCTTTCGAGCCCAACCGCCCACTCGTGAACGACTACATAATAAGTGATAAAATACGTTTCTGGCGGGTGAGAAGCAGTGAAAATCAGGGAAATAGGTCATTACGCAAATTAGGGCTATATTTGCCGTACCAGAAACCTGTCACGCCATACTGTTGTGGATGTTTCAAGCAAGGATACACAGTTCACCAATTATAGTCGCTCAAGAAGTCTTTTTTACCAACTGAACATTTGCGTGCGGGGGTTAAGTCAGCCCAGTTTATAACCAGTTACTCTGAAATCTAAAAGATGTTGCGTATTTTTTATTTTGATTGTCCTCCAACAAATGTCAGTCTGAGCAGGAAGTGCAGAAATTTTTTTAGCTCAGTTATCAAAACGCGCGTGCTCTTTTTCTGAAGCCTTTCAGGATTATATTTGTCATTTAATTTCTCGATGTGCTTCGTATTTTGGCGATACATGCAGTAGAAGTTTGAAGTTTATTTTTATTTTTTCTTTCCGCATACAGGGCGAAATGACGGAAAGACCGGGGGAAAAGCAAAAGGCTAGAAGCCTGACAGAGGCTTTTCCCCCGATGGCAGTTTTGCACAGCTATGCATTTACACAAGAACATGTTAGGAAAAGTTACACAGCACACATCTTTGATGTACCCCGAAACACTATTTCAGAATTGCACACATGAACAATAAGAACGCAGTCTCTAAAAAACGCACATCTCGTAATAAATCAAAACATGCGATGTTAGCATGTTACATAAAGGCAGCAAAAGACACAGAAAAAAGATACAAGATACAAAGTTTGCCCGAAAGTGAAGCAGCTGGAAACAAAAAACAAGTTCGAGAATGCTGTTTACATATACAATCTGAAACATTACAACAATTCTATGTCATTTTTTATAAGTAGTATTTTATATTTCTTCTTTGATCTTATATTACTAAGGTCGATTAGGTGGCCAACTTTATTTAGAAGGGTAGGAACTTGGTAGTTTACGTGTTGCTTGCCATAGTTAGTTCTAGTGAGTGGTCTCTTTAATTGCGGTTCACGGAAAGTATAATGCGGAGTTAGGGCGCTAGTGTCGCTAACGTGTAATTTGTTGCAGCTGATGTAATGTAATAACTTGACATAGTAAACTTGGGTTGCTCGCAATATATCATGTTTTTTAAACAGTGGGCTGGTATGGAGAAGTCGAGGTGGGCCTGTATATCCTTCGAATAGCCTTAAAATCTTTTTCTGAAGTATAGTTAGTCTGTTGTAGTTTCTACAGGTCGTGGTTCCCCATACTACCGTGCAGTTACTTAACTGAGAATAGAACAGTGTGTAATACAGAACTTTCTTTAACCATAAACGAATAATTCGAGACAATTTGTATAAGCAACCAATCGATGTGCTAAGTTGCACAGCTAGTTTATCGACATGAGTGTTCCAACTCAAGTTTTCCTGGAACCACACGCCTAAGAATTTTTCCGTTTTTACACGCTCAAGCTTATCTCCAAGAAAAATAAGATTAATGTTTTTATCCATGGTTTGTTAAGAGGTGCAAAGATTATGTATTTGGTTTTTTTAGCGTTCAGCTGTAACTTATTTATGTGAAGCCATAGAGATAATTGTTTGAGATAAGCATTCACTATCTTTTGGAGTTGGATAAGCGAAGATGCTGTAAAAAATATATTGGTGTCATCGGCATACATGATCAATTTGGGGGAGTCAGGAATATGGCACAGATCATTTATGTATATGATGAACACCAATGGCCCAAGTATGGATCCCTGGGGTACACCATTTTTTATGCCTAAAATTGATGACGACGCTTGGTTCACTTTCACAAATTGGTTGCGGTTAGCTAAGTAGCTTGCAATTAATTTTAGCACAACGCCTCGAACACCGTATTTTTGTAACTTAGTCAAGAGAACATCGTGGCATACAGAATCAAATGCTTTGCGTAGGTCAACGAATAGTCCTAGAGTGTACGGTCTATTCTCAAAATTAAGTATAATGTCATGTTTGATACTTAGCAGCGCTTGTTCTGTTGATTTCCCTCTCTGAAAACCATACTGCATATTGCTAATTACCTCATGTTTATTAAAAAATTCTCTAATCTGTTTTTTTATGGCACCCTCAAATACTTTCGACAAGACAGGTAGGACAGAAATCGGTCGATAGTTTGACAATTCCTTTACGTTGCCGCCTTTATGTACAGGAGATATTCTGGCTATTTTAAGACGGTCGGGGAAAATTCCAGTTTCAAAAGTTGTATTTATGATGGCGGTTAAAACTGGAGATATGATGTCGGACACATATTTAATTGGAATTGCTTTTATCTCGTCGATACCAGCGGCAACATTATTCCTAATGTTGTTGATGCTTGTTTCAATTTCGGACGGTGTGACAGGTGTTAGGGCTACTGAATTCATAAGCGCAAACTCGGTCAAGCAGAGTGTTTGTACATCGACATCAACAAGAGGAGTTTCATCGTAATTAGCACTATTTACAAAATATGTGTTCATTGCTGAAGCAGCACTGTCACCGGTCAACGCTCCAGTGGGCGTTTCTATATTAAGTGTAGGGCTACTATGTTTTTTTGAAGTCAGATTTTTTATCTCATTCCACACTTTTTTAGGGTCACCACTAATTTTGGAGAATAAGTTTTCGTAATATCTGATTTTCTCTTTTTTTTATCTCAGCGTTTAACTGATTCCGAAATTTTTTATAAGAGTTGAACTTATTTCTATCGCCGGTTTTTACGAAAGAATGATACATTTTATTCTTCCTTTTAATTTTTTCAACAAATCCGCGCTAATCCAGGCTTTCGTGTTTTACTAAGGCCTGCTTTACCTCGCTTGAGAGGAAATGCTAAGTCATAACATGTAAAAAGCTTTTCAAGAACTTGTTGTACGCAGTGTTTGGGTCTTTTTCAATGAGTATGCACCTCCAATCTGTATTGCATACAAGTAAGCAAAGCGGTTCAAACTGTGTTCATCATCCTACGCGTCAGCTCATGCTGTTTATTTTCTCTTTTTCGTGATACCGGCAAGAAGCAAAAAATAGGCAAGTGATCACTTATGTCAAGTGATAAGAGACCTGCAGCGATATCAGGTGGATGCACATTTGAAATGCACAAGTCCAATAGCGTTGCGGTTTTCCCAGTGAGTCGTGTTGCCTGAGTAATAATGCTTGTGCAAGCGAAGGAATTAATAAGTTCTTTAAGCTGTAGGGATGGAGCATCATCTACCAGCATATTTATGTTTAAATCACCCATAATTACAAAGGACCTGCGGTTGCTGCAAAGGTGGCAAAATAGGTCTAGAAATTCAAAAAAATGAAGTTTGTTCCCAGCGGGTGGGCGATAAATAACAACAACGGTACAAATGTTGCAGAAAGAAGTATGTTGCAATTCGTGTGGCGGTCTTAGGCCAAAGGGTGACAGAAAGAGAAGAATCATGAAAAAACTGGGTGTACAAAATTACAGGATTTTTCAGGGCAGCCCATCGCAGATTCGAGCTCTAAGTTCGTTTGCTGATGTTTGAAATTACCTTTGTTCTGTGTGGGTATGGAACCCTGATTTCCGTTAATAGTTGCCGCAGTCCTGGGCTTTTCAATGGCACTGCGGCCCTGCGGCGAGGGCGAACATCAACAAAATACGTTATGCCAACTCGTCCAAAATTATTTAAATCGCCCTGTCGTCATACCCGATTGCATGCATTTTAGTGATACGTCACTGCGAAGTATGGCGATACAGGTTTGTTTCAATTATGGTCTATTTTTCTTCTGATGAAGAACGCAGTGTGCGCTTTCGGACGAGTTCCAAACTATCGTGTTGTTAAAGTGTACATGGCGATACAGGTTTGTTTCAATTACGGTCTATTTTTCTTCTGATGAACAACGCAGTGTGCGCTTTAGGACGAGTTCCAAACTATCGTTTTGGTAAAGTGTACACCCTTCTGTCAGAAAACGTGGGCACCGATTTGGCAAATCTGAAATCATGGCTTTAGCAAATTGGAAATGAAGCGCGTTTGCGTGGTGTCTAAGCCTAAAAAACATCTCTACGCACGTTTTCGCCTTACTTCTTGGGTACTCGTTGACCCACTGGTAGATATTTTTAGACAACGAATGTCTTCTTGTTACATCCATTCTAAAAGGGCACATTCCCGCAGTCTTCCTCGCACTTCCAAAAGCCTTTGTTCATTTGGTGAGAGGAGAGAGAGAATAAGTTTCATTAAAAGCATGGTTAATGGGGGGGCGCACGACTGCGACTGAACTACAAATGGAAATGGCTTTCTTGCTGGCGCATGTGACCTGCAGCTCAGCTCACCCAGAGCTCTGAGAGAGCGAGAAAGAAATGAATGCAATGCCGCGAAAACTTGGGAAAACATTGAGGCAGCCCCAGGTACGCCGTTGGAGATTAGGTAATCAATTTTATCAGCTCTCATAGCTGGTTATGTGTTCAGACTTCCTCTTGCGTGAGCTTAATAAAAACTTCCAGAGGCGTAGGAAACACGGTCAGTAATTGAGTACCTTTCCGCACACACAAGGCCCCCGCGGAACGTAAACAACGGCGCCTCTGCTTGCGGGCATTTTGCACTGGGGCGTGAACAATGGTCACAGATAAAATTTGCAGATTTGACGTAGATGCTTCGATTTTGGTTGTGCTTGCAGAAGTTTGTAATTTCACGCAGAGTGATCTTTCCCAAATGCAGGGACTAACTTCATTGGGAATTCGTTAAGAAGACTTTTGGCTTGCAAGGAATGTCCTTCAGCAAAGCGATACAGTTCAATTGTGATAGATCAAAGAAACTTTTGCAAACGGGGAAAGGTATATATGCTATTCCATTAGCAAAGCTATGGCATTTTGGACGTTTTTCACTATTCTAACGATATAATAGTTCCGTTAGAAGTTATTACACTGGACCAAGTACAGGTGAAACATATTCTTTTTTTTATTCAACGGTTCCCTATTCCTTTTTCCCTAAACCTTTCTCCGTTTGCAAAATTTTCTTTGATTCTTTGACTGGCAGCAGTGGCATCACGCCGAATGCATCACTGAGAAACCGTTCACCGTATTGCAGATCGCTTGCTGCTATGCTTCTCGGGATGGCCCGGAGATAGTCGTCGCCACGTCATCAGAAGGAAGCGACACGTGCCACTATCGGCGAGCGCTGCGACTCCTGGATGCCAACGGAACCTGGATAAGGACCAACGCGACCGGCAGCCCCTTCACTGGCAGCAGCAGCATCACGCCGAATTCATCACTGAGAAACCGTTCACCGTATTGCAGATCGCTTGCTGCTATGCTTCTCGGGATGGCCCGGAGATAGTCGTCGCCACGTCATCAGAAAGGAAGCGACACGTGCCACGATCGGCGAGCGCTGCGACTCCTGGTGCCAACGGAACCTGGATAAGGACCAACGCGACCGGCAGCCCCTTCACTGGCAGCAGCAGCATCACGCCGAATGCATCACTGAGAAACCGTTCACCGTATTGCAGATCGCTTGCTGCTATGCTTCTCGGGATGGCCCGGAGATATTCGTCGCCACGTCATCAGAAAGGAAGCGACACGTGCCACGATCGGCGAGCGCTGCGACTCCTGATGCCAACGGAACCTGGATAAGGACCAACGCGACCGGCAGCCCCTTCACTGGCAGCAGCAGCATCACGCCGAATGCATCACTGAGAAACCGTTCACCGTATTGCAGATCGCTTGCTGCTATGCTTCTCGGGATGGCCCGGAGATAGTCGTCGCCACGTCATCAGAAAGGAAGCGACACGTGCCACGATCGGCGAGCGCTGCGACTCCTGATGCCAACGGAACCTGGATAAGGACCAACGCGACCGGCAGCCCCTTCACTGGCAGCAGCAGCATCACGCCGAATTCATCACTGAGAAACCGTTCACCGTATTGCAGATCGCTTGCTGCTATGCTTCTCGGGATGGCCCGGAGATAGTCGTCGCCACGTCATCAGAAAGGAAGCGACACGTGCCACGATCGGCGAGCGCTGCGACTCCTGGATGCCAACGGAACCTGGATAAGGACCAACGCGACCGAGCAGCCCCTTCACTGGCAGCAGCAGCACACGCCGAATGCATCACTGAGAAACCGTTCACCGTATTGCAGATCGCTTGCTGCTATGCTTCTCGGGATGGCCCGGAGATAGTCGTCGCCACGTCATCAGAAAGGAAGCGACACGTGCCACGATCGGCGAGCGCTGCGACTCCTGGTGCCAACGGAACCTGGATAAGGACCAACGCGACCGGCAGCCCCTTCACTGGCAGCAGCAGCATCACGCCGAATCATCACTGAGAAACCGTTCACCGTATTGCAGATCGCTTGCTGCTATGCTTCTCGGGATGGCCCGGAGATAGTCGTCGCCACGTCATCAGAAAGGAAGCGACACGTGCCACGATCGGCGAGCGCTGCGACTCCTGGTGCCAACGGAACCTGGATAAGGACCAACGCGACCGGCAGCCCCTTCACTGGCAGCAGCAGCATCACGCCGAATGCATCACTGAGAAACCGTTCAACGTATTGCAGATCGCTTGCTGCTATGCTTCTCGGGATGGCCCGGAGATAGTCGTCGCCACGTCATCAGAAAGGAAGCGACACGTGCCACGATCGGCGAGCGCTGCGACTCCTGGTGCCAACGGAACCTGGATAAGGACCAACGCGACCGGCAGCCCCTTCACTGGCAGCAGCAGCATCACGCCGAATTCATCACTGAGAAACCGTTCACCGTATTGCAGATCGCTTGCTGCTATGCTTCTCGGGATGGCCCGGAGATAGTCGTCGCCACGTCATCAGAAAGGAAGCGACACGTGCCACTATCGGCGAGCGCTGCGACTCCTGGTGCCAACGGAACCTGGATAAGGACCAACGCGACCGGCAGCCCCTTCACTGGCAGCAGTGGCATCACGCCGAATCATCACTGAGAAACCGTTCACCGTATTGCAGATCGCTTGCTGCTATGCTTCTCGGGATGGCCCGGAGATAGTCGTCGCCACGTCATCAGAAAGGAAGCGACACGTGCCACTATCGGCGAGCGCTGCGACTCCTGATGCCAACGGAACCTGGATAAGGACCAACGCGACCGGCAGCCCCTTCACTGGCAGCAGCAGCATCACGCCGAATGCATCACTGAGAAACCGTTCACCGTATTGCAGGTTGGTTGCTGGGCATCTTTACCATTGTATAAATTCTATGCTTTCCTAGTTTCCAAATTGTTTTTGATATCCGCCGCTGCTGCCACACTTGACTGTGTATTGCAATGTCATCTGGGTGCTCTGCTTGTAACAAGCCGTTCGCGCAACTGAGATATCTATTCCATGCACCGAGTGCGAGAGTACTTTTCACGTGGGGCAGTGCTGTGATGTATCAGATAGACTATCACGGTCTCGAATGAATCTATTCGGGACATGTTGGAAGTGCGCGTCATGCCGTGAACAGCAATCCGAAAACAAGAAAGCAGACCAGCACTACGACAATGGTTTCATAGCCCTCACGCTAGCCTCGATAAACGAAAATCTCGAGCAGCTAATGCCCCTGAAGGGAACTGTTCTCGAAGTAGAACGTTCCATTGAACACATGTCAAAAAAGTTTGATGATGTAATGGAAAAACTAAACCACCAAGAACGTGACATAGCATCGCTTCGAAAACGCGTTGAAAAAATGGAAAAAGGAAACGTTATCGAAAACCAGTGGAAAATCCAGGAAGAACTCAATGACTTGGAATGGCGTAGCAGGCGCCTGAACCTCGAGTTCCACGGCATTGCCGTAACCCAAAATGAAAACCTGTTGCAAAAAGTCAACGACCTTGCCCCGATTCTCGATGTGCCAGCCTTAACAGACTAGCGATGTCTGCGCAATCCACCGCCTCCCGGCCAAAAAGGGAAAAGTACCTTGGATAATTGTCCGGTATAACCGCCAAGCTGATCGCGACTTGTGGCTGTCTGAAAGGAAGAAGTTGAGGGAGGCGAAGCACGATGCCTCAATTCTTGAAAACCTCACAAAACGAAATCGTGAGCTTCTGTGTATCACCAAAGAATGGGCGTCGAATAACAGCTATCAGTTTGCTTGGCATACGAATGGTAAGATCTTCTTACGAAAGGAAAGCGGTCAACTTAACGTGCACGTCAAATCTGAGGCGATGTTGGACCAGCTGTTAAATTGATGAAATATCTCATGTGAAGTGGTCAACAAATGGCAGTGTTACCAAGTAGTTTTTCCCAGGCGGTAAAATCGTATGAATCGTGTCTTTCTTTTATAAAACTGAACTGTCGATCTGCAAAATCTAAAATAGAGGAATTAGATACCTTTTTCAACATTTTTCGTTATAGTTTTTCAGTGATCATTTTAACCGAAACATGCTACGACCAGTTATCCCAGATGTATACGCCAGCGGCCTACTCTCATTTTTTTGTAACACGACGTCTTAGGCGCGGTGGTGGCGTATCATTTCTTGTTGGAAGGGACCTAAACTGCTATCTTCAAGCTGCGTTCACATGTGTCACAGATGATTACGACACGGTCGCAGTATTGCATGGCTCGCAACTGTTTGTAGGTTTCTACAGACCGCCAGCTGGGTGCTTGACTGCTTTCTACGCATTTCTTGAATGCATGCTAGCATTTGCAACAGAAAACAAAATTGAACTCGTTATCGGAGGCGATTTCAACATAGACTGGAAACGGATCCCAAACAAGACACCATGCTGTCAATAATAAACTCGAATGTTTTGAGGTTGTCCGGACATCCGCAACTCGTATCACAGATACGTCATCTTCATGCTAGATTTCTTTATAACCAATCACGCATTATCATCTATAAAGGCGGACGTCATAGCTGCCGACATCAGTGACCATCTACCGGTTTACATGCTCATAAATAAACAATCTGACCGTACCAAAAGGAAACAAACTAAGTTTTTTCAGGACATTTCAGATGAAAATATGTTCAAATTTAGAACTATGATAATTTCTGTTCCCTGTACCAATCTATTAGAACGTTGCGATGCTGTCCTCGCCTATGAATCATTTATCGAGTCGTTCTCTTGTGTTTACCACAAATGGTTTCCGGTAAAAACAGTTAAGGAAACCAATAAAATTCGAAAACCTTGGATAAGCAAAGATATTTACAAACAAATTAAACAAAAAAATCGACTGTATGAAAGATTTATTAAGACAAGAGATAGATCAATCTGGGCTGAGTTCAAGCATAAACGAAATAGTCTCGTCACTATCATCCGAAATGCCAAGACAGCTTAATATAATGCCGTATTTTCCCAAAAAGCTGACCGGCGCGACCTTACATGGAAGGCAGTTAACACTGTTCTTAACCGTTCCCAACCAAAAATGCCGATTGACACCATTTTTCATAATTGGGAAATGATGAGAGGAAAACGTTTGGCCAATTTCTTTAATGATCACTTTGTTGGTCAGTTCTCGCAATCTCGCGCGCAACAAGATTCATCATTGCTACAACCCAACCCAAACTCAATATTTTTATGTCCTACAACTGAAAAGGAAGCTATATCTACAGTTATGAACTTGAAAAACAGCAGCGCGTGTGACATATGACATGCAAATTAAACAGATGAAGCATGTTGCGGACGTTGTTGCACCTTGTCTAACCCAAATTTTTAACATGATTTTGTCATCAGGCTTGTTTCCGAAAAAAATGCAAATGGCGAAGGTGGTCCTTATATTTAAAAGTAGGGATAAAAATTTACCTAAGAACTATCGTCCAATATCTATCTTACCGGTATTCTATAAAGTAATTGAAAAGCTTATACACGCCAGGTTATCTGATTTCCTTAGTAAAAACCTATCGCTACATTGTTTCCAACATGGATTTCGCAAGCACTGTTCCACAGAAACGGCTTTACTGAAACAGAAAGAAACAATCCTGCACAACTTTTCGCAAAACAAACTGACATTAGGTATATACATAGATTATTCAAAGGCTTTTGATTCCTTAAATCGACAAACACTACTGGATAAACTTCAGTCATATGGCGTACGGGGGGTTGCTCACACGCTTATGTCCTCCTACTTGAAATATCGAAAACAATATGTCTGTCTGGGAGAATTTTCGTCCGAACTTAATGGGATCCTGCAACCCTTACCATCGACTACTCGGAATGTATTTTGGGGTAAAGTCTATTGTCCCAGCAATCTCCTCCCAAAAGAATTATGAAAATCCGTTCACTATCACCGAAACTACGCGCGGTGAAAAATCGCGCATTAATGTTCCCTCTCAACTCAACCACGGACAACGCGACGAAAGCTGCGCGCTCTCTCCCGGAGGCATATTCCCAAACCATATCCCGTAGGGGACCAGGCCGACCACACCCCCTAAGCAGGGGCGCAGCCAATGAGGTTAAAAAAATTGCAATTTTTTAACCTCCTTGGACGCAGCTCCGTGACGTCTCTACCTATATGTGCGCGACTTCGTGCGAGGTAGATTTTTTCTTTTTTCCCCCTCCCCTCGTTTCGGCTGCTTGGCAGGCGGCCGACGGTTTCGCTCCGTGGGCGGGGCTGGCCTGCGGCGCTGGGGAAGCTGATGCACATGTGGCAGAAGCTAACCTTTTGTACCTGAGCCCCTGATCTCTCCGCGCTCTTCTTGCGCACCTGCAAGTTGACGCTGACCTCCGATCGTGTTCCTAGATAAACGCTCGACTCGGTGCTCGAAGTGCGCGAGCGCGGATGGACGCTTTCACGCTCATGTGGCAATTATACACGTTCCGGAAAGCAAACACCCTCATGGAAAGCTCATTCTACAGCACACAGAAGGGTATACAATTGAGTTGGGTGCTCTTTCACTATATACACACCTCAAAACACGATTCGGTGCTGCAGGTAAGGATTACAGGAAAGGCAGCCAATTACCCATGACTACATTTACAAACTGTCCTGCTCTTGCGAAATATTACAGCTGCATGAGCTGCTACATTTTGGCACTTTTATAAGCACTATTACAATGAATTTCGTTAACATTAACTTCATTGCATTATTCTTTATCAGGAACAGTGCCACTAAGGAAAACATTGACATTTTGTTTACAGCAATGGAAGGTGTGAATTGTTCTTGCAAGGGTGATACGTTGATAAGAAAGACACCAGCTCAAACGTACACGTTTTACACTCGGTCATAAATTCTGCATAATTTGCACTGCTGGTCATAACAATTTAGGGAAACAATATCGAAAATATATACCAACCAAGGGCAAAGTAATAGTTGGATTGTACAGCTACTGAAGTACTCGAGGAGTTTGATATATGTCTTCTGTACAGGGCTATTGACCACAGTCTCTTCACTGAAGCCATCAGGCCGAGTTTGATATGAGTAATCATGCGTGCTACCACTCACACTGTTGCCAATGTCGATTAGTTATTTTTAACAATTTGTGCTTCATGCACACAGAGATTTTGCTGCATAAGATACGTTATTTATAAATAGACAGCTCCAGCAGGATCCGAATGGCGCTGATGCCCCCCCCCCTGTAATCGGGAAGGCACACCAAATCGTTACCACTTAATTTGGCTCTGTCCATTATTCGACCGTAATCGCCACCAGCTTTTAACTCTAGGTCCCGCCCCTGCGACTGAACAGGAACATGTTAGTCGGGTCCGTGACGATCACACCGCACTAAAAGCAATTTCCGAGTACGCCGTTGAAAACAGACTCTACAAATTGGTGTAGCAGCCTGGCCGACTTCCCCGTTCGGTCTACAATGTGAACTGTCTGCAGCGTGCACTGTTTTCAGTGTGAACCGCATTGTCTACAGTGTGAACTGTACATTTAAGTGTGAACTGTGCGTTTTGCTGCCACTGACTGACTTTAATGTGTTCATTTTGCGATTAGGACCCCAAGACTGCAACTGTGTTCATTGTGCGAGTTGTGACCTTCCCCTTTTCTCCTCATCCTTGCTCCCCCAGGGCCCATGGCCTCTCATTTAATACAGTGTTACACTCACTCAGATACGTATATTCTTTTCGCTGGGACTAATGAGTAGTTGCCCGTGAGCTTGAAGTCACGGTAGTCGCAGCACAGATAAAACTAAGTAAAAAAGTTATCTCCTTGGCGAACTATTTTTGCGATAGTGATCTGGGAGTCGAAATAGCGGCAAAAAATTGTCACTTTTAGAGATCCACTGATGGGTATAGATGAGCAGTTTGTGTCTGTTTCCTGCGACGCATTTTTAGCTACCACATATATAGATTTTTGTAGTGTCTGGCCTTTTAATTCCCCAGCATTGTGTCACAGCTCGCGCCTCAACTGTAAGCCACACACACGCAAGAAAGTATACAAATGTATAAACAAGAAATAGCAGGAATAAAAATATAAATAGTACAACACAAGTTGCAAAACGCCGCCTCGCGTACTACAACGCTTCGTATCGAGAAACATACCTTTGGCCCCGTTTCTGGACCTTTTGGACAATCCAGTTTGTGTTGGTGCACCCGCTCTACGTGTCCATGAAGGCGTTGACTGCTACTTCGTCAGACAGGTTCGCGCGGAACACAGACTCATGATTTGTTGACGCGAGGTCATCTCTGACGATCTCGAGCGGCTGCTCCTGCTTATTCATGGAGCAGAAATTATAAGCTTCGCGACCATCGCGTGAATGCGCGGGGGACGCGCGTGGCGCACACAATTATGAGAACGGACCCTGTGATGGGCAGTTCTGCGCGAGTGCGAGGCATAGACGAGTATGGCGAATAACACGCTGGCTGATGTTCGCAGCAGACGAGCGACCGACGTACGCGTGTGCTTTCGACCGAATGAGAGCAAACGTTCTGCGCTTCGGTAGGGAGTCCAAAGGACCACCCAAGACCAAAAAAAACATTTTTGCCTTCACTTTAGTGGGAGTGCTTGCCTTCCGGAACGTAAACAATAACTACATTTGTACGTGCAAAAGCATCCATCCGCGCGCGGACTTTGAGCAACGCGCCGAGCGCTAGCTTAACTAGGAACAGCATGGGAGACGAGCGACTGACGGCGCACAAGAGAGCGCGGAGAGCGAGCTTCATCTTCCCAGCGCGTACGCCAGGCTTGTGCTAGGAGCGAAACCATCGGCCGCCGCGAAGCAGCGCGATCACAAAAGACCAAAACAAATTTTTGTCTTCATTTTTATGAGAGTGTTTACTTTCCGGGACTTGTATAATTGCCACATGTACGTGAAAACGTCCATCCGCGCGCGCGCACTTCGAGCACCGAGCCGAGCGCGTATCTAGGAACACGATCGGACGTCAGCGTCAACTTGCAGGCGCGCAAGAAGAGCGCGGAGAGATCGGGGGCTCAGGTACAAAAGGTTAACTTCTATCACATGTGCGTCAGCTTCCCCAGCGCCGCAGGCCAGCCCCGCCCACGGAGCGAAACCATCGGCCGCTCGCAAAGCAGCCGAAACGAGGGGAGAGGGAAAAAAGAAAAATCCACATCGCATGAAGTCGCGCACATATAGGTAGAGACGTCACGGTGCTGCGTCCAAGGAGGTTAAAAAATTGCAATTTTTTTAACCTCATTGGCTGCGCCCCTGCTTAGGGGGTGTGGTCGGCCTGGGCCCCTACGGGATATGGTTTGGGAATACGCCTCCCGGAAAGGGGTGCGGCGCGCGGCGTTCTGTTCGGCGGCCTTCGATATGTCACAGGCCGGGGAGTTTCGTCCTTTTCCCCGCAACGTAGACGCTTCCATTTCCGGTCTGGTGCCACAAAAAAGCAGGCATGGTGGCCTGCTCGCAAGCAAGCGCTCAGGCTGGTAGGGCGTTTTTGGAGCAATAAACGTTTGTTGCCGAGTGGGCTCGTTGAAAGTGGAATATTTAGTTCGTCCCTCAAACTCCGCGCGCACTCAAAACAAAAGAAACACCAAAAGCATGCGGACAGGTTGAGACATAGAAGAGGTTCCTACACAGCGCCGACGACGGCTGATCGTCACAGGAAATGCCAGAATTTAGCCGCGAAGTTGACCGGCGACAGCCAATAGGACAGCCAGGACAGCCATGGCCCGATTGACGTAGCAGAGGCCATGCCAGGGGTGCATAATGAGGAGAATTGAAGAGAGAGCGGTTGGTTTTTCCGCGTCTTTCATGGCGATTTGCGCGCTTACCGCTTCACGTGCACGTGTAATATTTGGCTCGGGGGGTTCCTGCAAGTCTAATCTAAACGTCGCGCAGGTTTACTTGCACTGCACGAAGAGTGTTGCAGGGTCCCTTTAAACGCATCGGCTCAGGTGTTCCCCAGGGGAGCATTCTAGGACCACTTGTTTTCTGCATAGACGTCAACGACCTTCCAAACGCTTTGTGTCACCCAAAAGCTTCGCTTGTCTGCTATGGAGAAGACACAAC
Organism: Haemaphysalis longicornis; assembly: GCA_013339765.2. NCBI lineage: Eukaryota > Metazoa > Arthropoda > Arachnida > Ixodida > Ixodidae > Haemaphysalis > Haemaphysalis longicornis. The sequence goes on from CM023456.1 coordinate 139,698,026, forward strand.
TGTAGAGGTCGCCACCCTTCAGCCATTTAGTTAGGCTACCACTAGCGTGTGGCGCCACCTATTTTGTATATATTCTGCCCCGAATACAGTGGGGGACTTCTTTTGTCAGCTGAGCAGCTGTCGTGCGCATCGGCTCTTACTGCGGGCCGGGGCCGCTCGTGCTCCCGCACGCTCACGCGACATGGTGTCAGAAGTGGCCGCGTAACGCCCCCTCATCCCGGACTCACCCCGACCGCACGACAATGGCCCTCAAAGACGGAGCGCCGCCTACAATGTTCAGCCTCAACCTCCAGCCGCCCGCACCGTTCGACTTCACGAACCCCGGAACCTGGCCAGCATGGCTCAGCCGCTGCGAGGACTACGCCGTTGTTTCGGGCCTGACTCAAGCGTCCGGCGACATGCAGGTACGCTCGTTGTTGTACTGCATGGGGCCGGAGGCCCGTCCAGTGCTCGAGACGTTCTCGCTCAACGCCGCATCACTCGCCTGATTTCAAGCGGTTGCCGCTCGCTTCACCGACCACTTTGTGCACCCGGCGAATGAACTGTACGAGTCGTCGCGTTTTCACCGGCGTGTTCAGTTACCCGACGAGAGCGTCGACGCCTACTACGCCGAACTGTGTAGAATGGTAAAGCCGTGCAACTATCCGTCAGCTGAGGTGGAGCAAAGGCTGGTGCGCGATAGATTCGTCGTCGGCCTCCGCGACTCGCCCCTTTCGGACCAGCTTTGCCGGAACGCGAAGTTGACGCTCAAAGAAGCATGGATGCAGGCCCGTCAATCAGAAGACGCCGACAAAGAAAAAATGTTGCCCCAAAACCGCGCAGAGCACTCCCGCGAGCTACACCTCGACGCCGTACGAGATAAGAAGTTCGCCTCTCGCCGCCGCAACTACGATAAGCGGCCTTCGCCCCCGCGGAAAGCAGAGCGCTCCTGCCAGCCGTCAACATGTGAATTCTGCGGCCGCGCGCCACATCCACGTTCTAACTGCCCTGCTCGAAACTCCGTCTGCAACTTCTGCAAAAAGAAAGGACACTTTGCTGAAGTGTGCCGCGCTAGGCAGGCAAAACAGAAGCTCGGTTCTATTCACCTACACGCTGTCGGGACGCCCGCCGCGGCAAAGTTCGTCGACGTCACCGTTGACAACTACACAGCGCAGTTCAAGGTCGATTCCGGAGCCGAGGTGTCCGCCGTTCCGAACGACTTCCCTGCGTTGCCGAGCCTAAGCTCGACCAAGTCAACAGCCTGCTTACCGGACCTGGCGGTCAGCCGCTGCGTAGTGCTAGGTTCGTACATGGCAAGACTCGTGGCACGGGAAAATGAGCTCTCAGCGCTTGTACGTGATCCAGTCTCTCACTGTACCTCTCTGGGACTGCCGGCGCTTCAAGCCCTTGAAGTTGTAAAGTTTCTCGACGAACTCCAGACTCCAAAAGCAACATTGCGCGTGGAGCTCTCCAGGGATTGGGCACCCTCAAGGACGAGTACACTATCCTCCTGAGACCTGATGCCGCACCCTTCTCCTAAGCGCGCCTCGCAGGATTCGCATCCCGCTGCTCGGAGGTCGTCCGTCACGAGCTTGACAAACTGGAGGAAGGAGGCGTGATCCGCAGGGTCGACAACCCAACCCCGTGGTGCTCTGGTCTCGTTGTAGTACGGAAAGCCGATGGTTCCTACCGGCTGTGCGTTGACTTGACTCAGCTGAACAAGGTTGTCCTTCGTGAACGCCACAATCTACCAACTGTAGAGCAAGTCCTTGGCCTCCTTGGCGACGCAACAGTTTTCTCAAAGCTGGATGCAACAGCCAGCTTTCACCAGGTTAAACTCTCTGCAGACTCCCAAGAGCTCACAACGTTCATCACCCCATTTGGCCGATACTGCTTCTGCCGGCTCCCCTTTGGCATCACCTCCGCGCCGGAGTACTTCCAAAAACAGATGGCCAGGATCCTGGAGGGCCAGGAAGGAGTCGCCAATATGATAGACGACATTCTGGTCTTTGGGCGCACCCGCGAGGAGCACGATGCCAGACTGAGCCAGGTGCTGTCTCGCCTTGCAAAAGCAGGCATCACGTTGAACCAAGACAAGTGTCGTTTTGGTGTCTCCGAAGTCTCCTTCCTAGGAGTCATCGTTTCAGCACAAGGCATCAGGCCAAGTCCAGACAAGGTCGAAGCAATCAAAGCCATGGAGGCTCCAACCGACATCGCAGGTGTCCGGCGACTGCTCGGAATGGTGAACCATCTTGCCCGGTTTTTGCCTTGCATCTCAGAGGTCACAGCTCCCATCAGAGCACTTCTAAACAAGTCTGCGACTTGGGTGTGGCAGCATGAACAAAATGCTGCATTCGAGAAAATCAAGGAACTCCTGACGTCAGACCGTTGCATGGCCAAGTACCATCCGTCATACGCCACCACAGTTTCGGCTGACGCAAGCTCGTTCGGACTGGGCGCAGTCTTGCTGCAGACACAGCCCTCTGGAGAGCGCCGCCCAGTTGCGTTTGCTTCGAGATCAATGACCGAGACAGAGCAGCGTTACAGCCAGACAGAAAAGGAAGCGTTGGCAACAACATGGGCTATCCAACGGTTTGACGAATTCGTCCGCGGCATCACCTTTGATGTTGAGACAGATCACCTACCACTCGTTTCTCTCTTCGGAAAGATGGAGCTGGACATGCTGCCGCCTCGCATACAGAGGCTCCGGTTGAAGACCATACGATACCAGTTCCGAATGCTGCACGTGCCAGGAAAGCTGGTAGCTACGGCAGATACCTTGTCACGCATCACCCAAAAGGCGTCCCTCCCCCTGGACACCGTGGAATTGTTTGCAGCTCAAGTGGTCAGAGGCATGTCAGAAGCCTTGCCACTAAGCCCAGAGGACGTGCGACAAGCACAAGAGTCAGATGGCGAATGCAGAGCCCTCACCTCCTTCTGCCAGAATGGTTGGCCACAGAAGTCCAAACTGCCACTGCACCTCTCCCAGTATGCCTCAGCAGCAGATGAGCTCTCTGTCTGCGACGGTGTTCTACTGAAAGGCGCCAGGATGGTCATCCCACATTCTCTCTGGCCGGCTGCCTTTCCGCTGTTGCACGAAGGACACCAAGGCATCAACAGGACAAAAGCTCTTGCTCGAGAGTCCACTTGGTGGCCTGGAATTTTAGCAGACATTATCTCTCTGGTAACCAACTGCGAGCAGTGTGCTTCCACTCTGGTGAATCTTGCAGAGCCCCTGGATGTCCCTGGTCCTACCTGGACGTACCCTGGAAATTTGTCGGCATGGACCTGTTCCACCTCCTCAGTCATACGTTCATCTTGGGGGTGGACTACCACTCCAGGTACCCTGAAGTTGTAACCTTGAGGAGCACAACGGCTCAGGCAGTCATCGACGTTCCTCAAAAGCATCTTTGCCCGGCCATGGGATTCCGCGAGAGTCAGATCAGGACAACGGTCCACCGTTCTCTTCACGCAAGTTTGCAGCGTTTGCGGCATCTTACGGCTTTAACCACGTCACCAGCAGCCCGCACTATGCACAATCGAACGGAGAGGCAGAGAGAATGGTCCGGACCACGAAGGAGTTGTTGCGCAAAGCAACAGACCCTCATCTGGCCTTGCTCAGCTACCGGGACACCCCCAGGAGTCGATGGCTTCAGCCCGGCCCAGCTCTTGATGGGACGACAACTCCGAACCAAAGTGCCGAAACAGGACTCCCAGTTATGTCCTCACTGGCCGTCGAGGAAAGACGTGAGGAGAAAAGATGCAGCCTACAAGCAGAAACAGGCCGCTGACTTTAACAGGCATCACAGAGCTCAAGATCTGTCATCGCTCCGAACAGGCCAGTGTGTCTGGGTACGACCTGATCAGGTCAAAGCTACAGTGCTTAGCCCAGCACGACGACCACGAAGCTATGTCGTGGAAACGGAGCAGGGTGGCGTCCTACAACGCAACCGGCGTCACCTAGTGCCTTTTGCACCTCCTGCGCCAAGGGTGGAACCACCGCCGTCTGAGGAGCAGGAGCCACAGCGAACACTGCCCCTCTGGAACCCCAGCGAACTACTACAGTGCAACCACCACCCGGTTCCCTTGGACTGCCCCCTGCAGACAGTGACCACAGTGGTGCGACGCGGACACGTAGTGGCCGCCGTGTTGTGCCTCCGGACCGCCTGAACTTGTGACGTGCAGTGTCTGGCGTCCTCCCTCTTGCGTCTGGTCCTCAAGGGGGTAGATGTAGAGGTCGCCACCCTTCAGCCATTTAGTTAGGCTGCCACTAGCGTGTGGTGCCACTTATTTTGTATATATTCTGCCCCGAATAAAGTGTGGGACTTCTTTTGTCAGCTGAACAGCTGTCGTGCGCATCGGCTCTTACTGCGGGCCGGGGCCGCTCGTGCTCCCGCACGCTCACGCGACAACAACCTTGTTAATAACTGGTCCGACAACTGAGGATGTACAGGAAACTAGTAGTGATATTCTTCCCCGTCTTGCAAGCTGGGCCAGGCAAAATTCTCTACTAATAAATACAGATAAAACAAAGGGTATTCTTTTTAGGCAAAAAAACAAAAATGTTTCACCACTAACAATTACTATCGATACAAACAACATAGAATTAGTAACAACTATGAAGGTGTTGGGAGTCCACTTCCATTGCAACTTAACCTGGGATCAACATATCAACGAAGTGCATCGGAAATTGTGCAGAACTGTGGGCGTAATTAACAGAAATCGATATACACTTCCGGAACGCATTAAACTTTTGTTCTATAATTCCCTTATCTTGCCGCACTTCTCCTACTCCCATTTAGTATGGGGTACCACACACAATCAAATATGACCAGGTTATTGATCCTACAGAAAAAGGCCTTAAGAATTATTGCAAATGTCCCCTATCACTACCACACAAAAGAGCTTTTCACTCAATTCCGTGTCGTTAATGTACTAAGTCTTTACAACTTCAGATTGCTAAACTCCATTCGTGTATCTGTTAAAAGCCGCAACTCATTCTTTAGTGACATATCTAACCTAAGAAAAAACGCTGTGACGTACCAAACGCGTTTTCCGTCCTTATGGTACACGCCGACTCCCCGCAACAATTACAGTCTCCAGTCATTAACGTATAACCTCCCGGTGTTGCTAAATAGATACGACACCATTTCCAATGATATATACCGCCTTTCTCTGAAAAAAACTAAAAACACTCTTTCTTTCCTGAAAAAGCCTTGTGTGTCAGTTTTTCTCTTTTTGTGAGAAATTAGCAAATGTATAAAGTACCTATTGGTCACTGTTTTCCGATTTCTTTTGTATACAGCCTTTGTCCAAAAAAAAATTGATTCCACTTGTTAAAAAAAAGTTATTGTATATAGTGCTTCTTATACCCATATTATAGCAATTGTATACTTATTACCATTCCCGTTTCCGCTAAGTATATGGCCATGACTGTGATTTGATTTGATTATTATGTCTTGCTTTAATTTCTCGTGTGTGTGCGTGTGTGTGTGTGTGTGTGTGTGTGTGTGTGTGTGTGTGTGTGTGTGTGTGTGTGTGTGTGTGTGTGTGTGTGTGTGTGTGTGTGTGTGTGTGTGTGTGCGTGTGTGCGTGCGTGTGTGTGTGCGTGTGCGCGCGCGTGTGTGTGTGTCTTTTTTACCTCGGTTAATCCACAAGATGTGTAATGAAATAATATCGCATACGGTCGTGATATCTGCTGTTGCCGGAAACCGGGGCAGCCGCCTCGTCAAGCCGCTTGTAACAGTGGCTTTTTGCGGTTGTGCCCTCCTTTTGTAGAAGAAAGGAAAATAAACGATTTGATTTGATTTGATTTGATTTGATTTGAAGCGAGAACAAGAATATTTTAGGTTTGCGCTGGCAAATACGGCCTTAAGAGTTCCAAGTAAAAGCAAGTGCACACAAGAAGGCCGGAACCAGTTTACCACCTGAGGCGAAATTATCCCGAGATAACTCTACGAAGTCATTGCAGCGACAATTTTAGAAGGACAATATACTACAGGATAGGACGGGAGAGCTGAAGAGATAAAGAGAAACAAACAGGCAGCCAAAATCTCGCCTAAAGTAAACCATGGGATGTCTAAAACCATTCGTAAGGGCTATAACTGAACGTCACAGCAACAACAAATCTGGGAGGCAGCTCCTAAGGGTGATCATACTAACTGGAAATAAGTACAAATAAACACGACGCGCCTCATAGAAACTCTCTAGTCGACGGCAGCTCTGAAATAGGCAAGCTTTCATGCTTTACACCATAGCATATTCTCTACGAGCCGACACTATTATATTGGTCAAACGGAGCGTTGACTCATTGCTACTCTAAGCAAACAGTGCAAATTCCTAAATAAATTACTCTCCAGCCATCTGCCGATACACTGTGCCCAACAAAGGTATGCTTCGGCCTCAAGGAATACGACGATATTTAACAAACGTGGTGGTCCCGATGCGGATGTGAAGGGAGCCATTTATGTGAAAAACAAAGCAACAACGTCTGTCAGCGAGCCTTCCCTTCCGGTACTTGACGAAGAGATTGCCAGTCGGGATTAGCGTGTTCCTTTGCGCAATTCAGCGCCGGCGTAGTTGGTACATCGTGTTGATTTTGAGATTTTCGTTTGATGTAAGTGAACGTTTGATGCATATGAACGATGTCTCATTCATAAAGACTTTGGCAGAAGCTTGGCACTTGTCGAGCTGTTTCCCACTTCTGTGTTCTGTGGGTTACAGCAGTGATGCTGAAAGTTTTGTTTGTTGCGCTTAGATAGCGTCGCCGCCCCTATTCCCGTGATACCACCCTCGCACAAGAGACACCATTTTGAACGCTGAGGAGAAACACCACTGGCCGTCGCAGGGTAAGCAATACGAATTACCCCCGCGAAAATACAAAGTGACAACAAAACGAACAGGAAAAAGTAAAAAAGAAAACTATATGTAATTATTCAGAGCTGAAAAAAAATACGTCGCAAGGCTGTCAGCTTATCTGCATAACCTTACCATCATATATGTTTGTTTTTGTAGAACAACAGTCTATCGTCACTGATGAAACCAGCCGCCGAAGCTGCCTGAGATTGTGGATCGCATTGGCTGAGAAATATCTATCAGTAGTTAATATGTAGTGACAGCCACAGACAGCGGCTTCAGCCATTAGACCTCCACGGTCTCCCCTCCTTCTCACGAATTAAAAAAAGGCTGTGTGAGAGGCACTGCCACCACCGCTTTTTACTCTCCAGCGAACGCTGTTGTCTGTCAGCGGATTCGATCCGAAATTTCACTTGCTTGCTAACCTTAAGTCAGTTTACACAGGGTTAAACTCAACACTTCCCGCGCCCCCTGCTAGAAATAGCGGAGATTCGCAGGCCACATATTCCTTTTTTTTTCTTTTTTGAACTCTTGCCAAGTCGCTCGGATCGTGTTTTTATTTCTCGCTACCTGGCAATGTACAGATGCAAAAAACTGGGGCGTGTCCCTCGGACAGAAATAGAAGAATCAAGGGGTGTCATTATCAAAAAGCAATTATATAACTGGGCACTTTACTACAAACTTTTCATTTTTCCGCCCTCAAGAACGTCGCATAGCAGCGGGAACCACGAGCAGCGCTCAATCCTTAGCCAAGCCAGTATGGCGTCTCCACCCTTATGTCTGCATGGCGTTGGAACAGATGCATTCGAGCGACGCCAGGAGAAATAACCTGAGAAGTGCATCTTTGCTTGGGTGGTAAACAGCCGAGGAGCCCCATCTGGAGTGTGTGATTGGTATGCATCTCTGGGACAAACTTCTGTACCGCAAAGCGCTCAAGAGAAGCGTATGAGGAGCATTCGGGCGGAATCTACCCGAATTCTACCCCGGGCCGACGTCTGGGCAACAGAGGTCTTGAATTCTATCCGTATAGCCTTCAAGCGGGTTTTCGGAAGGCGGCGTCTCAGGGGTGAAAACAACAAGAGAAGCGCTGTCAGTGCACTCCATGCACCATGGGGATAAAAACGTGCTTTCCCTATGAATGCCTTCCTTCGTGAAGTGCTTGCGCGCGCGCTCTATTCCCTCCCGTCTCAACGGTATCGCATCTGCTCAGGCTCGACCGTCATGTGGCAGAATGAGGATGAAGAAATCTCGCAAAAGTTTCCTGTCTTCTAGATCATGCATACCGAAGCAATCAAACCACGTCCCTCTGGAAAAATTCTTGCCTATTCTTTCCCTCAATTTTATTTTGCAGGCCTTTCGCACGACATAAGGGACGCCCAGAATACACTGGCCTATAGCAGAGTCACTCACTCACTCACTCACTCACTCACTCACTCACTCACTCACTCACTCACTCACTCACTCACTCACTCACTCACTCACTCACTCACTCACTCACTCACTCACTCACTTATTTAATCAATCAATCAACCAATCAATCAATCAATAAAAAATAGGGCATTCACGTAAAATCAACATATTGAAAACATGATGACAAGGGTATTCCGGGATTTCGATGCCGTTTTTCCTTCACCTGTGACGACGACTCACACAGGATCTCGTCGAACTTGACCGTACAAACTCTAAGGGAAACGTTGTTTGGCGCTACTTGTCGTGTTTCCTCTGCTGGCCTGCCCCATGTGCAACTTTCATGGCAACATTGATGACTCAAACTGCTTTAAGAATGAGTCTTAACGAAACAACTGACAACTGCCAAAGAATTTATGAAACGGAACAGTTCCAGAAAATGGCACTCCCCTATTATATGGTAGAGGTTGTCAGGCTGGGGACAGTACGCACAGGGGGAAGGGGTTGGGAGGGGAAGATGGGGGGGGTGGGGGGGTATGTTGATAGGTATTCGTCTGGAGCCGCCGCCAAGTTGTAGCTTCCTCACTGGAGAGGCGCCAGATTCGCCCCCACTTCTGAACCGTTGAAACCAAACGCCACTTCCGCCCCCACTTCTGAGCCGTTGAAACCAAACGCCACTTCCGCTCCTTCCCTCCTCCGCCCCCCCCCCCCCCCCCCCCGGCGAGCTGTGTCGGCGTACTTCCCCAGGAGGAAATAGGCGAACCTAATTCGCCCCAGTGGGAAAGTGACGTTTTCCGTGACTTTGATATTTATAATTTTCATTTCGAATTTAAATCTCTCGGAGACACGCGAATACGCGCCGTGCGGTCCTTGCCAATTCACGCAAAGCAATTAATTCGACGGACATTTACCGGTGCGATGGTCGTGTTTCGCGCACTTGGCGTATTTTAGGTGGCCCCGACACGAGTTTGTACCGTGCCCGAACGACTGGCATTTGTAACAGCGCCGCGGGTTCGGGATTTACGCTCGGACGGAGCACCGAACGAAGCCTGCGTTGATATGACCTGGAAGAGTTTACCGGTACAATGTCAGGATAATGTGTTTGGTAGGTATTTCCTTTTCAGAGTAAAGTAGAAGTCTGGGCTTGTTGGTTAATGACTTTCAGGGTTCATGACATCCATTGACTGTCTTTGTTTGGCCTGTCCTCTTATGTATCGTGTTTCCACTCGTTTTTTCCTGAAACTCCAGTGACTGTTCTTGTCTTGCTTCCCCTCTTGAGTAGCATGTTTCCACAGGTTTTTCCCTGAATTTCGTTATCATCTCGTCTTATGGATATCCTCCTCAGTACTGTCACACCCTGATTTCTGAGGCCTTCTACAAGATCGGCTTCCTATGTTTTCCAGATCAGGCTCCGAGATCACGCCCTGCGAGCTGTTGAGGCTTCGTTGAGGAGTTCCATTCTTTATGCACTTTTCCATTCTCCACGCAATTTTCCTCACCCGGGCAAACTTCCGCAGATAACTTTCACAAGTATTTTTTCAAGTTACCGGTAGCGTAAGACAAAATGCAAAGTCATGCTCCCTCCAAAAAGTATCCTTATTTTGGCTTATCTTCCACTTCTAACAGAAGATGAACTCAGAACAATTGTTTATTGCCTGAAACCCAACAAATCGCCGGGCGTAGAAAATATTACTGTCAATGATCTGCGCAGAAATTTTGCTATCATTAAGCATGTTTTGTTAACCCTACTCAATGCTGTTATTGCCAGTAGGCGTCATTCCCGTATAATTAAAACCGCTGCAGTGCGTCCACTGTTCAAAGCCGGGCGCGCAACACAATTAAAAATTATCGACCCATTTCTGTATTATCATGCATCTGTGAACTGTTGGAAAGCCGTGTGTTGCGAACTATGACAAGTTTTGTGGAGGCTAATGACTTCCTTTCATTCAGCCAATATGGATTCATTTTTAGTAGGGGCAGGCAAGTGCTTCTTGAAGATCAGGTTGCGTGCGCGCTACTTTTAGATCTAAGTAACTCATTCGACAGCGTACGTCACAAGGTTATATTAAACAAACTTTCATTGCTGGGGTTTCGCGGTCCTTTTGTATTGCTATTAGAGAAATGTTTGCATTACACGGGGCAGTGTGTTAAGATTGGTCCAACCTATAGTGATTTCACCACGATGACAGCGGATGCTCCACAAGGCTATATTTTATGTCCGTTATTTTTTAATGTCTACGTCAATGATGTTTGCTCGCATATAGCCCTTCCTTTGTTCTAATATGCAGATGACACTCTAACATTATCAGTTGCTTCAAATTCATCTGATGCCATGTCGCCTTTACAAGCAACTGCCACGAAAGCCATAGATTGGTTTAGGCTAATGTGATCACATTTAACACTTCGAAAACTCACCTTATTTGTTTTCACAGTCTATTGAAGAAAATTAACCCTGCGTACTCTTTCCTTCTACACACATCTGATTGTTTCCCATACAATTTCAATTCAATAAATTGTACACTGACCGTAAAATATCTGGCGCACATTTTTATAGGGATTTACCATGGAATACACCCCTCGCCATTGTTTGCCGGAAACTTCGAGCTGTGTCATGCCTGCTGTATATTATGAGATATTTGATGCCGTGTCACTACGACTAACTGTTATTCATGCTTTGGCGGATATTGTACTTCGTTATGGTTTCACGGTTTATAGGTTTTGTGCCACACGATGAAAAAATAGGATTGAATATATTTTGCGTTCACTACTGCGTAATGTGGCGCAGGACCTGGGCCCTGCCAGGGATGTTAACATATTTGCCGTGTTATCTATGCCTAACTTCGACTCGCTATAGCTACAAACCATTGTATTGAAGCATTACTGGAGTAGTAGTTTTAAAACGTCGTACATTCCGACGCGCTGCCTGCGCCCTAAAGAACCGTATCTGATACCTAGATGCGCCACAAGATACGGGAAAACAATTCGAACGTATTATGTGCAACATGCCTTCAATCAACTTCCAACTACCACTCTTTTCAAAGTAATTATAAACTGTGGAAAGCATTAGGCATTATATTGTATAAGTGCTTTCAGTATTCTGGGCATGTTTACCTCATTGCCTGTCCAGTAAACAATGTTCTGTTTGTTTGCGCGTTAGGTACAAATTTCAGTTATATTAGTTTCCTTTATTTAGCATGTTTTTTCGCTCTGCCAGGCACTGCCGTTCAAGCCCTATGAGGCTTTGGTAGGTCTTACTTCTGTACAGTTTCTCTTTCTGATGAAAATTAATTAATATTATTATTATATTATTATTATGTCATGTACAAGAAGACGCAAACGGCAGCATATCTTGTCTCAAAAGTATTCCTTCCCTGAGGTGTCGATGAATCCGAGCTTATATTATCCTTCTTTATAAACTTCTTCGTGGTGATATTTTGTGTGATGACTTGGTTGCCCTTAGCAATGTCAACTTGCCGAACAAACTTACATTTCGAACTTTCAGAACAGATGCTTTAAGTACACGACGCCGTCCATCTGCAGAATGTGCATGTAATGAATATTTCGATCATCTTGATATATTCCAGAGCTCTTTTTCTTTGTTCTCTAATGAATTGGAAACTGCTGTAGCTTAAGTGCCTTGATATCATTCCAAATTTATGTGCGATTTATTTTGTGCAAATCATCTTCTTGCTTGTTTGTTTCTCCCTTTTCCTGGTTTTGTGTTGCTTGAATTTTTGTATGTTTGAGTGTCAGTGCTTGTAACGCTGAACTTCATTTTTCCATTTTGAAACTTCCTAACATTTTGTTACAAAACCTTGTTTTCTGTGTATAATCTATCTCCGTCATGTTCATTGTGTATTTGCTTGTGTATTTTCAATTTTTCACGTGCCTTCAACGTTTTGCTGGATGAGTGTCATGGCATCTAACACTAGGCTTCCTTTTTTTGCTGTTTTGCTTTCTGGGATCTCCTTAACTGTTTTTACTTTATTGTTTCTGTCATACATATGGTTTTCTGTGTTGTGTTGTCTTGATTTTAGTTTGCTTTTATGAATGTTTGTATATGGTGCACCGAAAATAAAGTTTGATTATTCTTATTATTATTATTATTATTTTATTATTATTATTGTCGCGTAAGATGACAAAAGGGATAAATAGAATAGACGTCTATTATCAGAATGCTCGCGGTCTTCGCACCAAAGCGTCTGAATTTTTCTCAAATTTAGTTTCTTCAAGTATTCAGGTTATTGTTATTTCCGAAACCTGGCTCTGCGGTAATATTAGCTCTTCGGATTATTTTCCACCAAACTACCAAGTCTTTCGTAAAGATAAAATTTTGGGTGGGGTTAAGAAAAAGGGGAGGGGGGGTGTTAGTTGGGGTTTGACAGTACTTTTCAATGTGTGCGGCGTCATGAACTGGGGGGCGACCACGAGTCTGTCTGGCTAGATATACGACAAAAGGGAAGGTGAGATGCTTTTACGGGGGGCATTCTATATTCCTCCGGATTTTGCTCCTTCATCGTTCAATCGGTTCTTACATCTATAGAACAAGTATTCGCATCTCACCAAAACCATCAGCATGTTTTTCCTGGGTGATTTCAATACACCTGGTGTGCAATGGGATAGCCTTACTCTTCAACACTACAACTATTACGTGCAACAGAAATCCAGCATGCTATTAGACTTCGTAGCCTTTACATCCATGATGCAACTTAATAATATCAAAAATAGCTCCGACAACATCTTAGACCTCTGCTTTTCAAACATTCAGAATGCACGAGTATCGAGGTCTGGTATTTCTCTTGTTAAACCCGACAAGTTTCATCCTCCGTTTTTAGTTTCTTTTCCAATCTCTTTTCAACGCCGTACTGTCTCGTCGAAGAATAACGAATTATCTTGCTACTGTTATGCTCGTGGGGACTACATTGGCTTGTATGACATCTTTTGTACATTTGATTGGTCTGAAATTCAAGATCTTCCTGATTGTGATGCGCAGGTCGAGCGGTTCACTGAGGTTGTCAAAAGCGGTATGGACAAGTTTACCCCCAATTCAAGCCCAGCCGCTCAAAGTACCCCTATTGGTTCTCCGCAGAACTTCGTACCGCGCTTAAATTAAAGGACCGCGCCCACAGAAAGTCAAAGAGCACTGGACTTGTAAATGGAAGGAGGAATTTGGGTCTAACCGAAAAATATGTAAAAGTCTAGATGAGCGTGACAACCGCTCCTATCTAGATTCCGTGGAGAGCAGCATGAATTCCCAGCCTGAAAAATTTTGGAAGTATATCCGGTCTCGTCAAAAACAACTCTTGTGATCCGCATCAGCCTGGTTAATTCCCTCTGGGGGACTGGTTCAATGACGTCGCCAACTATTTTGCGCAGCAATTTAAGCGCTACATATGGCCAGCGCGATGGGACAGTAATGAACCTTTTGTAAAACCATGTACAGGCCCTAGCCTTATAGTATTAGACGAAAAGCTGGTTCTTGAGAGCCTAAAGCGCATGAAACCATCTTTGTCCTGTGGCCCTGACGGAATCCCCTCCAGCCATTGTTAAAACCTATGGCAGTATTTTGTACCTGTTCTAACTTCTATATTCAATAATTGTCTAAAAACAAACGTCTTCCCCCGCACGTGGAAAATCTCTCGAGTGCGTCCAATTTTAAAGACAGGCCCGACGTCTGACGCAACAAATTATAGGGCTGTTTCTCTCCTTGTGCCTGCTCCAAGCTTGTTTGAGACAGCGCTTCACAAAGTCTTATCAAGTTCTGTACAAAACGTCCTTATACCTAACCAGCATGGTTTATATCGGGGAAAGTCGACAACAACAAACCTCGCCTGCTTCATGGAGCAGGCCTCCGCAGCAGTTTCAGAGAGGGGCCAGTTGGACGTTGTATAGCTGTGACCTGAGCAAGGCATTCGATGTTGTCTGCCACTCGTTGTTACTTATAAGCTTTACTGTCTGGCGTTGATGCACACACTCGTGGCATTGTTATGGAGTTACCTACACAATCGGTTTTGTTATGTGAGGTTAACGGCAGGAAGTCCGCTATGTACAGGACAACAAGTGGTGTGCCCCAAGGCTCTGTGTTGGGCCCTCTGTTGTTTTCTATTTTTATAAACGATGTGTCAGCTGCAATCAAGAAGTCTTCGTTTCCTAATCTATGCTGAGGACATCAAATATTCAAACGTATTAAGTCTGCTGAGGACTGTGGTTTCCCTAAACAAAGATGTGTCCTTGTTCTCTAAATGGTGTTCAAAGAATAGATTAACTCTTAATCAAAGAAAACAAAGGTCATCTCTTATAGCCGAAAACAAACATCCTTTACTTCCTACAACCATTGACGGCGGGCCCCCTGTCTAGAGTTTGATGGTATCAGAGACCTTGGAGTGCTCTTTGACAGCGCCTTAACTTTCTCGCCCCATGTCGATCAACTTACTCGGCGGGCTCTTCGCTCTCTTGGTGCTGTATGCAGATTTTCACGGGACTTTCGGTCCCCTAATTCATTTCCTGAAACTAGTCAAAACACTTTGTATTCCTCAGCTAGAATATGCCTCTGTCGTATGAATGGAACCTGTCATTCTAAAACAGCAAACGTATAGAGCGTGTTCAGGCCAAATTTCTATCAATATACAGGCATCGTTTTTTCTCTGGGCCTCCCGAGACTGCCTTAGGCAGTATCCAGATTCCCATTGCCTGTCTCTCTGAGTTGTCGGCGAACCCGCCTAGATCTTCTTTTTCTATAGAAACTGCTTCATGGTATTAGTCACATGCCAGGAACTACTTGCACAAGTCAGCCTTCGTGTTCGCAAAAAACAACAAGGTTTACCCCCCTTTCCATAATGCTACAGCAACTCAACACCCATTCCTCCCCTCAAAGAGTGCAGCGTCTCTATAACTGTCACTCTGGGAAACTTGATATATTTCAACGTCCCTTCGGGAGTTTTGACTGGGTTGTTAGCTGTGATACAATATTACTCTTCTTTTCGGCACTTTTTAGTTTTTATATGGTTTTTATGTATGAAATGTCTTCATAGTTCTTGTTTCTGGTTTGTAAGTCCATATATATTCGTGACTTTTGTGGCTGTAACTGCTTCAATCGACTTGTCATATATTACGGTATGCTACGTGCTTTCCATCGCACCCGATTTATTGTGATGTGTCTGGTACTTTCATCTTCTGTTTGCTGTTTTCATAAATCAGTTCCTGTATTTTGTTTCATACATTCATGTTTAATTGAAGCTTTGGTGTTTTCGCCTATATCTGCGAATATGTTTTTATGTCTGCTTACTTCACCCAACTGCTGTGACCATTGTTCCATATACTTTTGCCATTGATCCACCATTAGAGTTTCTTAATCGTCTAATTGGTTTGGAATACCTTTTTATTATCCTTAGGGGTTTTTCTGCTCTTTTTTTTTTTTCGCTCGTTCTTCTTGTTGACTGTTTATATTGTGAGTTTCTGCTGTATATTAGTGCCGCATTTTGTCTTCCTCAGTGCGCCAGAACCAAGGCCTCGGCTGTTCCTGGGCACTCTAATAAACATTGATTGATTGATTATTATTATTATTATTATTGCTTGTGTATTTTTGTATTTGTGCCTGTCTTAACTTGCATTTAAAAATAACTGTTTTCTTTTCGGCAAATTTCCTCGTGCATGGAAGATTGCTCGAATTTTTCCAATATTTTAAATCTGGTGATAAGTCAGCCGTTACCAACTATCGCCCAATCTCACTCCTTTGTGTCGCCCCAAAACTCTTTGAGTCAGCTCTGCACAACGTTCTTGCTGCCTGCGTCAAGAACGTTCTGATACCAAATCAGCACGGCTTTTTTTCGGGTCGATCGACGGTTACAAATCTTGCAAGCTTCATGACTCAGGCTTCGGCTGCAGGGTTTTTGAAAAAGGCCGTTTTATGTTATCTATTTTGACCTCAGTAAGGCGTTTGATGTAGTGAACCATAAATTATTAATTAACAAGCTTACTATGTCCGGTGTTGATGCAAGCCTTGTTGCCTTGTTTTCCAACTATCTCCTTGACCGGTCCTTTTACGTAGATGTAAACTTCAAAAGGTCTAGTGTTTACACTGCAACGAGTGGTGTACCTCAGGGTTCTGTGCTGGGTCCACTATTGTTTTCTATCTTTATCAATGATGTGTCAACAGTGTTAAAAAACTTCATTTCTTCTTTATGCTGATGATGTCAAACTATTTAGGCACATTAGCAGTTTTCAGGACTGCTGTGCCTTGCAAAAAGGGATGTGTCGGAATTATCGGTCTGGTGCAGCAAAAACTGCCGAATTTTAAATCCAGCTAAAACAAAGGTTGTCACGTACAGCCGGAAAACCCATCGTCTACTGTTTTCCTACAGTATAGAGGGAGCTCCTTTGCAAAGGGTTGAGGAGATTAGGGACCTCGGGGGGCTTTTCGACAGTACCCTCTCTTTTTCTTCTCATATTAGGCTCATCACCCGGCGAGCGCTCCGAAGTCTTGGAAATGTGTGTCGGATTACAAAGGAATTCTCTTCTCCAGATCCATTTCTAATGCTATACAATGCAATATGTATCCCCCCGTTAGAATATGCTTCTGTTGCCTGGAACGGCATTCCCAAAACTAGTAGTGAATTAAATAGAACGTGTGCAGAAGAAGTTTTTATCCATATTTTAAACACCGTCATCACAATCCCAGTTTTTTTCCTGATTCTGACTTACCCATAGTTCCCTTTCCCTCCCTTCCTTGACCTGCGGGCGTATGCGTGCAGACCTTACATTTCTTCACAAAATTGTTCATGGTGACTTTTCTTGCGCGGACCTGCTTAACTGTTTAGATTTAGTGTTCCACAGAGGCCCACCAGGTCGCATCGCCCTTTCTTGACCGCTGCGCGCAACTCCAATCATTCTCCTGTGCGCAGAATACAGAATTGCTACAACCGCTTCTCTGAACGCCTTGACATCTTTCAAAGCTCCTTTACAATTTACCGTACTGCGCTGTTGAACACAGTATGTTAAACATCTATGATATCTCTGTCGTTCGTTTTTCTTTTATTATTGCTGAAATTTGGTTTCGGGGGCTGCCAGTTCCTGTTTAACCAATATAGTTGCCTGTTTTTGAAACTGTTTAATTATCATGCTTGTCTTATCATTTGTCTCCATACTCTTGTCATTGTTTTTGTCGTCTTACTGTCAAACTTTGTTCTCTGCTTGTTGTGTATTCATTACAATAAGCTGAGCCACAAAGGCATCTTTTTTCTTTTTTACCTGTACCCAGGCTCCGCCTGTGCTTTATTTTTGTTATTTTCGCTACTTCAATATGTGTGTGTCTTGTCGCTTGTTTGTTTCTTGCAATATGTTTCTTGTATTTTGTTTTCATGTAACTATCCGTGCGCCAGCACTCAGGCCCCTGGCTGTTCCTGGGCACGTAAATAACATGATTGAGATTGATTTTTTTTATTGATTTTTTTTTGATTTTTTTTATGATTGATTTTTTGTTATTATTTTGCCCAGGGGGCAATTGGCTGGGTTGCCCTTTAGGCTGCAATCGTCGCTTTCCCCGCGGAGGAGGTTCCCTGCCTCCCAGGGGGGCCCCCCCTCCCCCGCCCTTTTCCCCCCCTGTTCCCCGAAGCCTGTGATCCTTTCAAGCCGCCGTTGACTCACCCCCCAGTCTGGTTCCCTACGAGGTCGTCGTTCGCCGAAGCCCCGCCGGGGCAGGCTGGTGAAGGTTTCCCCCCTTTCCCGTCCCTTTTTACCGCCCTTTGCCTTCGTTGACCCCCCAGCCCCGTTTACCCCGCTAAGGGCCCTTGAGCACCTTTGGTTCCCCTTCCCCCCTCCACCCTTTTCACCCGCCCCCAGGTCCGACACTGCGTTTTTAAAGGCCCGCCGACGAACTTGCCCCGAAAAAAAGGAGCCCTCCCGCGGGGGGTGCGTCGGAAAACTTCTCAGTTGGGTTTTGGTTTCACCGACCCCGAGCTCCAAAGGGCCCTCTTTGTTTCCCAAAAATGTCGGGTAACACCACATCTGCTCCAAATGTTGGCCCACTTGTCAATGTGCAAGTTTCGCCATTGTCGTGCAAACCCTTAGGACCAAGTACAATTTTATTCTTCCCTTTTTTTCGTAACTGTTAAAGAGGGGTGTTTCAGGCGCCTACGACCCGTCTATGTGGCCAAAAGGGGTGCCTTTTCAAGCCGTTCCAAGGCAAAGGGCCACCCTGGTATGCTGCACAGCTGTTTAAAAATGAAAAAGACCAGTTTTAAAATCGAAGGGCTCGACATTTTTACTATCAAAACACCCCGAGGTCTACGAACTAAGTCCTCGAATTTATTAGAAATATTGTATTCTCTAAATTTTCTGCATTGTCATTACTGAAACCTGGCTTTCCGATGATATCTCGTCTTCCGACTTTTTCCCTTTAATATCAAATCTTTAGAAAACGACAGAAATTAAATGGACCTAAACAAAAAGGGTTGGGGGGGTTTCTTGCCGTTGATCATTTAGTGGGGAGTGCCCGGGGGGCGTGCTGACCTCGGACCCAGAGAATTTAGTCTGGCTTGAGGGAGGGCCCCACGAGGGGCGAGAGGGTACTCATCGGGCATTCTATTTATCCCCCGGGTGTATTACCTTTTGAATTTAATCAAAAACTCACATCCTAGAAAATGTCTCAAATGCAAACTCCAACCATAAGTCCTTATACTTGGGGACTTCCCCCCCAGGGATTCGCCCGGGAAAAGTCTTTCCTTTAGCACAAAAACCATTATGCAGCGCAGAAATGCAGCATGCTATTGGGTTTTCAATCGTTCACCTCCTTGCAGCAGTTTTGCCGCAAAAAAAACTCTTTTGGTAATTTCTAGATGTGTGCTTCTCAAAATTAAAAAACGTACAAGTGTGTGCCTCCGAAATATCCCTTTTGCAAACCCCCACAAGTTTTACCCCCCTCTTATTTTCTCTGTCCCGGTCGCGCCCCCCGCATCGCTATGGGGTGTTGACAAATTTTGCAGTCCCGCGATATGCTTTCAAGCGTGGAGATTATGCTGGGCTGTATCACTTTTATTCATCTGCTGAATGGTCTAGTGTTTTTGATGTCAATGATGTTGGGCGAACAGGTTCGACGTTTTACCGAAATCGTCAGGAAATGGCATGGAAAAGTAATCCCTTGTTATAAACCTGTTCCTTTCCCAAAATTTCCCCCCTGGTTTTCTAAAGAACTTCGAAGTTCGCTTAAACTTAAGGACAGCGCCCAAAAAAAGGCCAAGCGTTTGGGTTTTACAAGTGGAAAGCGGAGTTTAGTCGGTATCGCTCACTTTGTAAAACCTCTACCGGCGTGACCACCAGCTCTATATAGAATCGTTAGAGGCTGCTGCGTCTCAGAAACCGGCTGAATTCTGGAGGTATGTACGCGGCCGTTCTAAGGGTCTAAAGAACACTTAGCCT
The DNA here is from genome assembly GCA_013339765.2 of Haemaphysalis longicornis. Taxonomy (NCBI): domain Eukaryota; kingdom Metazoa; phylum Arthropoda; class Arachnida; order Ixodida; family Ixodidae; genus Haemaphysalis; species Haemaphysalis longicornis. The sequence goes on from CM023456.1 coordinate 139,717,679, forward strand.
GCTTAATTCCGATGGTGAAGAGGTTGAGGATGTTGCCACCAGTTTTTCTCAGTACTTTCATTCTGTCTTTCAACTGCCAGATGGCAACGACGAACGCCTATCGTTTAATAACTCTAATTTTAAACACTTATGTTCGATGAAAAAAAAGTCAATGATAGCCTTAAAACGGATGAAACCTCATTTTCCTGTGGTGCAGAGGAATTCCAGCAGCCCTCATGAAAGGGTTACGGCAACATTTTTGTGCCTGTCTTAACTTCCATTTATAATAACTGTTTTCTTTTGGTAAATTTCCTCGTGCATGGGAAAATTGCTCGAATTTTTCCAATATTTAAGTCTGGTGATAAGTCAGCCGTTTCCCAACTATCGCCCAAACTCACTCCTTTGTGTCGCCTCAAAACTCTTTGAGTCAGCTCTGCACAAAGTTCTTGCTGCCTGCGTCAAGAACGTTGTGATACCAAATCAGCACGGCTTTTTTTCGGGTCGATCGACGGTCACAAATCTTGCAAGCTTTATGACCAGGCTTCGGCTGCAGTTTGTGAAAACGGCCAGTTGGAGTTATTTATTTTGACCTCAGTAAGGCGTTTGATGTGGTGAACCATCAGTTATTAATTAACAAGCTTGCTAAGTCCGGTGTAGAGCAAGGCGTTGCCTTGTTGTCCAACTATCTCCTTGACCGGTCCCTTTTTTGTAGATGTTAACTACAAAAAATCTAGTGTTTCCCTGCAACAAGTGGTGTACCCCCGGGTTCCGTGCTGGGTCCATTATTGTTTTTTTCTTTATCAATGATGTGTCAACAGTGTTAACAAAATCTTCTTTTTTTCTCTATGCTGATGATGTCAAACTATTTAGGCACATTAGCGGGTTCAGGACTGCTGTGCCTTGCAGAGGGATGTGTGGGGAAATTTTCGGTCTGGTGCAGGAAAAACTGCCTAATTTTAAACCAGCTAAAACAAAGGTTGTCACCTACAGCCGGAAAAAACCCCCGTCTGCTGTTTTCCTACAGTATTGAGGGAGCTCCTCTGCAAAGGGTTGAGGAGATTAGGGAACCCCGGGGTTCTTTTCGACAGTACCCTCTTTTTTTTTCCTCATATTAGGCTCATCACCCCGGGGAGCGCTCCGAAGTCTTGGAAATGTGTGTCGGATTACAAAGGAATTCTCTTCTCCAGATCCATTTTTAATTTCTATACAATGCAATATGTATACCAAAGTTAGAATATGTTCTGTTGCCTGGAACGGCATCTCCAAATCTAGTAGTGAAATTAATAGAACGTGTGCAAAAAGAAGTTTTTATCCATATTTTAAACACCGTCATCACAATCACAGTTTTTATCCTGATTCTGACTTACCCCTAGTTCCCCTTTCCCTCCCTTCCCTTTAACTGCAGACGTATGCGTGCAGACCCTTTCATTTCTTCACAAAATTGTTCATGGTGACCTTTCTTGCGCGGGCCTGCTTAACTGTTTGAGTTTAGTGTTCCACAAAGGCCCCCCCAGGTCGCATCGCCCGTTCTTGACCGCTGCGCGCAACTCCAATCATTCTCCTGTGCGCAGAATACAGAATTGTTTACAACCGCTTCTTTGAACGCCTTGACATCTTTCAGAAATCCTTTACAGTTTACCGTACAGAGCTGTTGAATTTCAGTATGTTCATATATGTTCATTATGTTATGTTCTATGTTGTTCTTTGTTTCATATGTTCATATTGTTTGCTCTGCGTCGTTGTAGTCTATGCTACACTTGATTAGTTCGCCTATGTTTTGGCCGGGCGAACAATGTTTACTAGTCAAATTGTTTCTTAACTTATCATTTGTCGTTTACACTTTCCTTGTCTTTGTTGTATACGTTTTTTAAATTTGATTGCTTCTGCCTGTTCTATGGTCTTTACGCGGTTGTGCAATGAACATAAGCATCTTAATGTTTTGTATTTTTTTTTTCTCACTCGTGGTATTTCTGTAAAATTTTTTCCTGTTTTTTGTGTCTGCCGCTGTGTATTTCTGCGGCTATTTTTTTTTTTTTTTTTCTCGTGCGCCAGCACCAGGCTTCTGGCTGTTCCTGGGCACTATTAAAGTTGATTTGATTGATTTATTGATTGATTATTATTATTATTATTATTATTATTATTATTATTATTATTATTATTATTATGATTATTATTATTATTATTTGCGCGCAAGATGGCGCCTAGTGCGGATGCGTGTTCCCTCTGCTCGCAGTGTTTCTACGGCAAACAAAAGTTTCTTCGTTGTGCTGACTGTCGGAAACGTGTTCATGTGAAGTGTGTTACCTGGCCGGACGATGAGCTCAACATGCTGAAGTCTGGGGAGCGGCAGTTTACCTGCAATAAGTGTGAGTGTGCCGCCGTTTTAGGCCTCCCCTGCGACATCGGCTTGACCGATGGAGCCGAAGCAGCCTCGGCGCATTCCCCTACCCGGCCGGCGGCGACGACGGCAGCGGCCACCCCTCCTAAGGAACCGGTTGACCTCGAGCAGGTTCCCCTGCGCGGCCTTCTCGTTCGCGCGCTCGAGGGAATCTCCTTTCTGACAGATCAGGTTTCCCAACTGAAGGAGGAGAATGAACGGATGCGCAGGGAGGCGGCGGCGAAGGCTGATGCACACGCAGCTGCTGTTAAATCGCTGCGGCAGGAAGTGCATACGCTTCGCAACGAGCTGACGCGTCAACGCACTGAATCGACGTCGTTTCCTACTCTGGCGGCCACTACCAGTAGGCCTGTGTGGCCTGCGCAGCCGGGCTCTGCTGGTGCGGTAGCGTCGCCGAAGTCGTCCGCCTGCGCTCTCCCGGCCGGCAACAAACCGTCGCCGCTTCCGACGCTCTCGCCGTCTGTATGCGGGCCCATGGGGCCAGTGCAGCCGAGAGCGCCCGGAACTGCTGCCTCGGACACGCCTTCGCAATCGTCCACCACTGGTGAGAGCCCACCACTTCTACAGGCAACAGGCTCTCGTCGTCCAACCAAGGAACGATCACCGGCGTGCTTTGGACTGGCAACAAGTACAACGTTGTCGGTCGCCAGTCAACATCGGCGATCGAAGGCGCTGTTCGTGACAAAGCTGGCTCCTGAAACATCGTCTTCCCAGGTGTCGGCATATGTTTCTAGCGTCGCGATCGCACCGTTGGTGTGCAAACGGCTGAAAACGAAGTATGAATCCTATGCCTCATTTTACGTTGCAGTTGACGACGAAGCCTTTCAGAAGCTGCAGGACCCGGGCCTATGGCCGACAAACTGCCTTTTTAAACCTTTCCAGGGAATTCTTCATGATCGCCATCTGCACGCATCTGAGTTAGAAAATGAACAGGTCACTCATGAATAGGTCCCTTAACGTTTTGTATCAAAATGTTCGTGGTCTAAGGACTAAAGCAAACGAGTTTTTTTGTAATGTATCTTCCTCAATTTTTTCTGTGATTGTTCTTACGGAGACCTGGCTCTTACCCAGTATCTCGTCAAAAGATTATTTTCCGCCTTATTACAATGTGTTCCGCAGTGACCGTGCCACATCTGGCCTTAAACGCACGGGAGGGGGAGCTTTGATAGCCGTCAATAGCTCATTCAGATGCGTGAGGCGCGCAGACCTGGAGACAGAGGATGAGTCTGTCTGGGTTGACTTGTGTTGCATCGGTGGCGAACGCGTCCTGCTTGGTGCATTTTACTTAGCTCCTAACATAGCCCCGGTTTTTTTTTTCAAAACTTGTTTAGCATCGATTGAAAATGTAATTTCCTCTCATCCTAGACACCGTATCGTGATTCTCGGTGACTTTAACTCGCCGGGAATAGAATGGGGTGACCTTAGTATTTCTCATTACAATACCTACGTTCTTCAAAAGGCCTCAGCCTTACTGGACTTCATTTCATTTACTGGTCTTGAACAGTGCAACCACGTTGTGAACTCTGCTGGGAGCTTACTTGACCTTTGTTTTTCAAACATCGAAAACTTCAGTGTCAACATAAGCCCTACTGGTTTGGTTACCCCGGACAATTACCATCCACCCTTATCCATAGTACTACCTATTCAAAGTGATGTGCAAAAGGACAAGCCACGTGTTTCCAAATTCCCCCGCTATAATTTTGCTGCAGGTGACTACATCAGTTTTTACCAGTACTTGTCAAATTTTGATTGGCCGGCAATCCTCGCGTCAAATGACCCAAATTTTCAGGCCAGTGAATTAAACAAAGTACTGTAAAGAAGGTATGCGCAGATATATACCACTAAAGAAATCTAAATCTTCGAAGTATCCTTTCTCGTTCTCGAGTGAACTCCGGTCAGCACTAAAAGGCAAAGAGCGTGCCCACAGGAAAGCTCAAAAGAGTGGGGAGACAAAATGGAAGCTAGAGTTTAAAGAATACCGGTCACTCTGTAAAAAACTGTATGATCGTGATCGGGCTGCATACATTACGTCCATAGAAAGCAATCTTAAAAGCAGCCCCAAATATTTATGAAAATATATCCCCAGTAGGTCACCCCAGCATAACACTGAATGCATTAATCTTCTTAACTCCGATGGAGTAATCATTGATGACGTCCCTGCCGCGTTCGCTCAGCAGTTTAAAACGGTGTATAGAGATACCTGCGACGTTCGGTCAGCTCCGATGTCCAATTGTCGCGGTATGGCATCGAGCACGGCATTTGTAGGGGAGGAAATCGTGATGAAAAGCTTACGGGACGCGAAGCCCTTGCTAGCCTGTGGCCCAGATAGCATTCCCTTGGCTCTACTCAAGGCTTTCAGTCCTATCCTTGCTCCAGTGCTTGTATGTGTGTTTAACAACTGTACTAGTACTGGCACATTTCCTAACTGTTGGAAAATTGCTAAAGTTGTACCTGTACATAAATCCGGGTCAAAAACAGATGCAATAAATTATAGACCGATTTCCCTCCTGTGCAGTGCTTCTAAAATTTTTGAATCTATAATTCATTCCCTCATTACATCCAGAGTAAGATATGAAATTATTCCAAATCAACATGGTTTTATACGTGGCCACTCGACCACTACAAACTTAGTTTCTTTTATGGAACATGCGTCAAAGGCAGTGGAAGACCGAGGCAAACTTGACGTGGTATACTGTGACCTTAGCAAGGTGTTCGATGTGGTTTCCCATTCATTGTTGTGTAAAAAACTTTCCCACCTTGACATTCCTTATCCGTTCCTAGACCTGCTGCGTGACTACCTTACCAGTCGTCACTGCTACGTTCACTGTAACGGGCTACGCTCCGGAACGTACTCAGCCACCAGCGGGGTGCCTCAAGACTGTCCTTGGACCTCTTTTGTTTTCACTCGTTGTCAACGACGTTTCGACAGCAATTCAGTACTCATCGTTCTTGCTATACGCAGACGATAATTAAATATTCAAATTGATTGGCTATATCTCAGACTGTGCACAACTGCAATGTAATATCGCCGCGTTTTCAGACAGGTGCAACCGAAATAAGTTGATACTTAACAGTGCAAAAACCAAAGTGGTGTCCTATACCCGTAAAACAGATGATATCAATTCCACCTATTGTATAAGTGAAGACGATCTGAATCGGGTATGTCAAATCAGAGACTTGGGAGTTTTGTTTGACTCTAAGCTCACGTTTACAGCTCATACTAATGAGATTACCCGTCGTGCTTTGCGAACACTAGGTGCAACATGTCGTGTCTCCAGAGAATTCAACTATCCAGACACATTTCTTCAGCACTATACCTCAATGTGCCGCCCTCTATTGGAATACGCATCCGTCGTCTGGAATGCAACGTGTCGGTCCAACGCGGCGGCCATTGAGATAGTGCAAACTAAATTTCTCTCAATACTAAAACATAGGTACGCTACTGCGAAGGCTAAAGATTATCCTGGTGTTGATGCCGCCAGCTTGCTTGTAATGGACCCACTACACAGCCGGAGGGCCAAGGCTGACCTTTTATTCTTGTACAAACTGGTCCACAGCCTCATTGATTGTACAGAGTTGTTGGGTGCCATAAATTTGAGAACCCCGACAGGCAACACCAGGGCACCTAGACCGTTTCATGTCCCCGCCCGTGTCAAGAGTCCCGTCGGACGCATTCAGCACCTATACAATATGCACGCAGAAAGTTTGCACGTATTCCATCGTCCCTTTCCAGCTTTTTGTAAGGAACTGCGTGGCTTGACAAACCAGGAGTAGTTTGCTTGCCCTAGTATGTAACTTCAACTCACACACTTTATGCTACCGGAGTTAGGTTTATCTATGTATGTATGCTAATTGTTTCGATGATTCACTTGTGTATGTAAGTTTTATGCCTTCATTGTGGCGTGATTTTTAGCTAATATCTTTTTCCGGTTTACATGTTTCAGTGCACATAGTTTTAATCATGTCTTGTTGTCTTACACTTGCCTTGTTTACATATGTGCGCGGGTCCTGTGCGTGTGTCGGCGTGTGTGTATTTCAAAATGTCTCATTCTCGTTCAGACTAAGCAATGCTATTTTCTATATTTTTCTGAGATATGCACTTTTCTTTCCGCACCAGCACATCGTTCCTGGACACACTATTAAACAATTAATTGGTTGACTCATTCGTCATTGTTATTATCTCTGCGATTTGTTGGTCTGATCATTTATGTTTATACTCCTGCCATTGTTTTTTCGCTATTTTTCTGTCAAACGTGTTGCTATGTTTTTGTGTGTCTCGACAAGATGGGAAATTGCAAAGGCATCGCTCGTTTTACGCTAATACTTTATTGCAGTGTAACTTCTCAGAAATCTACACCCTCGTTTTATATGTACACTCTGTCTCTATCATATTGCCACAGACACTATGAACGGTAATTATCCCCGCAAGGGTATGCGCCGACTACTCGGAAACCGCCATGACCTCTAGGCTTGGCTAGAGGAAGAAGACGCTTTGCCTGCTTGCTCGCTACCTTCTGTGGGCTCGATTCTAATTAAAACTAGTCTCCTCTTTGGCAACCATCTGGCCCTCTCGTGACAGTTTTGGTGCAGCTGCGGGGTATCCAACCCATGTACTTCGGTGCCGAAGACCCGGCTACTTCAAGCCCCAGAGGAGTGGACACAACACCAGTTCACAAGGCGAGCCGACGCTTGCAAGGCTTGGAACCGGAGTTTGGGCGTCTCGCCACACCTGTCAGGTCAGCCATGAGGTCAGCCATGACTTCTACCGCGAGCCAAACTAGCCAGACGGCAGGAATGGCTCAACCGCTTGTCCTGCATACGCCTCGCACCCCGAAAGCATTTCACGGGGATAGCTTTAAAGGACGTCGACGATTGGCTTGAGAGCTTTGAACGGGTTGCCTCATTCAATGAATGGGATGACCGTCGAAAACTCAGGGTGGTTTATTCCTCTCTGGAAAATTCAGCTCAGACTTGGTTTGAAAACCATGAAGCCACCATGGACACTTGGCAAGAATTTCGGCGACAGCTCTTGGCCACATACCGTAGTGGCGAACAAAAAGAGCGGGCTGAGATCGCCCTTCAGTCACGTTTCCAGGGTCCAAACGAGACTGTGGCCATGTTTGTAGAAGACATGTGCCGACTGTTTAGACGGGCCGACCCCGACATGCCCGAGGAGAAAAAGGTGCGGCATTTAATGAGAGGTGTAAAGGAGCAGCTGTTCACAGGCCTTGTTCGGAACCCACCGGGTAGCGTTGCTGACTTCCTTAAAGAAGCAGCAGCAATGGAACGCGCGCTGCAGCAACGTGGGATGCAGTACGGCCGTCAATCTCATCCCCAGACATCACGCTGCCATGCTCTAGCACACGGGAACACGGATGACTTTTCTCTGCGTCAGCTTATTAAAGCCATTGTTCGCGAGGAACTTGAGCTCCAAAAAGCCAACCTCGTCGGTCAGCCAAGCGTGGCCTCCCTTTCCGACGTAGTCCGCGAGCAGATACGTCAGGCATTGCAGCCCACACCGCCACCGCAGAGCCCCTACGCTACAACTTACGACGTGCCTGCGCCCCATGCAACAACTTACGACGTGCCTGCCCCCATGTCATGGCGTTCGCAGACGCTCTACGCAGACCTCCCTATGGGCCTCAACATTATCAGCCTCCAACTGCACCCAGGCAGCAGCGGTTCACCAGAAGCGCTGCGGGGATGGATCCAGACCAGCCTGCTAGAAAAGCGGTGATATGGCGCACTCCGGACAACAGACCCCTCAGTTATCATTGCGGGGAAGCGGGCCACGTTCGGCGCTACTGCCCCTACCGCAGGATGGGCATGCGAGGGTTTTCGCCTGATGCCCCTCGACCCCGCTACGGCGAACGACCTCGTGAAATTCAGGAGTACCTAGCCTCCCATCTGCTCCCTCCGCCGCAACAGCAACGCCAGTCCAGATCTGCTTCGCCGCAACGCTTCATGTCCCCTCGACGCCCACTCTCGACTACGACGACCGCCGAGGCTGGTGGAAGGTCCCGTAGCCCCCGCCGGGGAAACTGAGGACGGCGTCCTCCGGGGGTAGGGCTGCCGCCGCTCACATTTCGAAACATAAAACTGCCACGAGAGGGCCAGATGGTTGCCAAACAGGAGACTAGTTTTAATTAGAATCGAGCCCACAGAAGGTAGCGAGCAAGCAGGCAAAGCGTCTTCTTCCTCTAGCCAAGTCACTGGCTCCGCCTTGAGGTCATGGCGGTTTCCGAGTAGTCGGCGCATAGCCTTGCGGGGATAATTACCGTTCATAGTGTCTGTGGCACTACCCCCCCCCCTTCAAAAAGCATCGACTCGATGCGAAAGAAAAGTGGAAACAATGAAAAGGAAGGCTTTAAACACAACACAATTGCTAGTATAGTTCTGACAGTCCTTCACAGCCTTGGAGGCGTCTTTGGCAATCCTCCAGGAGGGAGATTGTAACTTCAGTAGCCGGAAGTTCATCAAGTCTATTGAACTGGCATCGGCACTCACCGTGAGTGGTACAGCTTCATCCTGGCTACATGAACAACTTCTGGAGAAGCCCTCCGTCGAGATCGAACAGTTCCTTCGGGAACTACCTGATACGTAACCTCACTCAGTTGACGCACCACTTTGTAGGGGCCGAAATAGCGGCGCAACAGTTTTTCGGATCTCCCTCGAAGGCGGACAGGGCTCCACACCAAAACCTGGTCTCCAGACTGGTAAACCACCTCTCTGTGCTTGTTGTCATATCGGCGGGCGTCGATTTTTTGTTGGTTTCGTATTCTATTTCGCGCGAGGTTCCGAACTGCTTCGGCGCACCTAGTGAATTCTTCAGCGCCTGAAGTGCGTGCTTCAGTTCCACTGGGCAGGAGCATCGAATCAAGAATTGTGGTGACCTCCCGACCATGAACAAGACGAAAAGGAGTAAAGCCGGTTGTTTCCTGTGGAGCCGTGTTGTATGCGAATACAACGTAGGGTAGTACCTCATCCCAGTTCTTGTGGTCATCGTTAACATACATGGAAATCATATCAGCAATGGTCTTATTGAGCCGCTCGGTCAGACCGTTGGTTTGCGGAAGGTATGCAGTTGTGCGGCGATGGTCGGTGTAGGTAAGTTTCATTAATTCTTCAGTAAGCGCTGATGTAAAGGCAGTTCCTCGGTCGGTAATGACGACTGCTGGGGCACCATGGCGGAGCACGATACTGTGGAGGAAAAATGTAGCAATTTCCGCTGATGTTCCTCGTGGTATTGCCTTTGCTTCGCAGTACCGTGTAAGATAGTCGGTAGCGACCACAATCCACTTGTTCCCAGCTGACGACAAAGGAAATGGGCCTAGTAAATCCATGCCAATCTGTTGAAATGGCAGGTTCGGGGGATCCATAGACTGTAAGGAGCCGGCTGGCCTAGTGGATGGAGATTTGCGGCTTTGGCAATCCCGGCACGTTGTGACGTAGCGTTTGATTGTCGCGGCTAACTTTGGCCAGTAGTACTTCTGGCGGATGCGCGCCATTGTGCGAGCGAAGCCTAAGTGCCCCGACGAGGGCTCGTCGTGGCAAGCGTGTAGAACGTCGCCGCGCAGGCTTGTCGGTACAACCAAAAGGTATTCGGATCCTGTAGGCTGAAACCCTTTTTTAAAGAGCACGCCGTCCCGGAGAACGAAAGATGAAAGTGAGCGCCTAAAAAGTCGTGGGATAACCGCGCTACGTCCCTCGATGTACTCAATGAGTGGCTGGAGCTCCGAGTCGTCTCTCTGTTGCTGGGCAAGATCTGTAGCTTCCAAGGCTCCGAGGAACGCATTGTCCTCTTCCGAGTCGCCAGGATTACGCTCAAGGGGAGCTCGCGACAAGCAGTCGGCGTCTGGTGTGCCGCTTCCCGGATTTATACACGATGGTGACATCGAACTCCTGAAGCTTGAGGCTCCACCGCGCAAGGCGTCCCGACGGGTCCTTGAGACTTGCCAGCCAGCACAAGCAGTGATGGTCACTA